>JAUPFV010000004.1:250166941-250711133 GCA_036936605.1 Limnanthes douglasii subsp. nivea | reverse complement strand
AATGGTTGTCTCATATTCTACATCGTTATTGGATGCTGAGAATTCGAACCGAGTAGATTATTTCACTATGTGGAGAAATAAGTTGTGTATATATATATATATATATATATATCCTTGAGCCTTGATTTTTACTTCCTCTATCGATTCTGATTATCTTTATATTTTGTAAATCATCATTTCTGATGATCAATCTTCTGGATTCAAATTTAATCAATAAGTTAGCTAGTGTTTGTGATTTTATTGTTGTTTTAGATTTGTATTTGATATCATAATCTCGTCGTTCCACTTACTACTTAGTCAATTTTCCCAAAACATCGGTCTTTTGCAATACATTCTATACGGGAAATGAAGTTTGCATAAATATTGTGTGTGTTTCAAAACAGGGTCTTATTTTCATAGCCGCCACTACCAATGTTAGAGCTATTTTTTCTAATTGCAAATAGATAGTTTATACTGGTAGTAAAGATACTTACATAGTATACATCCTTGGGTTCTCTTCATTTGACTGCATAATTTGATATAATTAAATACATGTACGTGTCTTCTATTTGCTTCGATTTAACCAATAAATCTAATGATGTCAAAAAAACATTAATTTTGCTGAATATATCTTTACAATATGAATTCTACTGGAACTTTCAATCTCCTTTCAATAATTGGAAACGAATCAACATTTGTCTGAATATTGTTACAGAAGCCTGTTCAATGTAGCTAATATTCTTGTTAGAATTTGGACTTGTTTTACCTTCATTTGTGCCTCTATTTATGTCAGGTTAGACACTTGTGTTAGATCTGATTTGATACATTTCTCACTTACCATGTATCATAGAAATTTCTCTAATCGAACATCCATTGTGCATTTTTCAGGATTTAGCTTGAGATTTACACGTCTGTGGTTGTTGAATTTTATGACAAGGTCTGCTAGATGGTTTTCGTCATGTAGGATTGTTACCAACATGTCATCAAAATAGGCTTGTATATTTCTGCCTATATATGTTGTAAATATATTATTGGCCAACCTTTGGTAGGTTTCTCCTAAAAAATTAATCTGAAATGCATTATCTTATAACAATGTAGTCCCATTTTTGTGATAAAGTTATGTGTTCTTAATCTTCTTCTTTCATTTCTTTTGATTATATCATGTATTTTTTAATCCGAAAGATATACTTTTGTACAATGTAGTCCCATTTTGTGATAAACGTCGGGTGTTCATGATCTTCTTCTTTCATTTTTTATTGTATTATGTGAAAGCATCCATAAAGGATAGCTATTTTTTTGCACGATGTCGCATTTACAAGTTGGTCAAGTATTGGTAATAGAAATGGATTCTTGAGACATGATTGTCTCGATTTCTTTTATATTTATTCATAACTAGGTTAGGTTGGTGATGTGATAGATTTGTCGGCTTTAAACAGTAATTCGTCCATATACTATCGTTTTTTGTGACAGATAGTCCATGGACTTTCAAAAGTCTGTTGGTAGTCATTAGACTATACGGTTTGGATAAAGTTAGTCCTCTTCTGTGTGTTGACTATCAATTTTTGTGACAGATAGTCCCTCAACTATTCATTTTCGATAAAGTTAGTTCTTTGACTTTCTATTTTTGATAAAGTTAGTCCATTTAATAAATATGCATATAGGAGTAACGTTATTCAAAATTAATAGTCTATGGACTACCAACGGACTTTTGAAATTGTATGGACTATATGTCATCAAAATAGATAGTCCATGGACTACAATGGGACTTTTAAAAATCTAGGGACAATCTGTCACAAAAATTGATAGTCCATGGAAACGTTATTATTCAAAGCCTAGATTTGTTCGTACTATCTAAAATTAATTCTCTAATGCATATAATCATCTTATTTTTTTTCCTCAAGGTAGTGTTTTTGAATTATCTTTTATTTTGCTGTTTTATTTCTTGTTTTTAGTTTGACGGATTAGATTGTTTGTTTGATGCTTTGGATTGGGATTTTAAGGTCTTATCGCTTAAATTAGTAACATGTATAGTTCCCCTTATTGTTAGTTAGTTGAATGTATTTTGGGTATTATAAAAAATATGTGGGTCTTAGATGGTAAATATAAGAGTTAAATGGATCTTTCTTAGAGATATATGAAAACAAGGATAGTGTGGATAATAGTTTGGCTTTTGGGTCTTGATCAGTACTAAACCCTAAAAACTATTATTATTACTTTATGTATTTTATTTAGAGAATTTTAATTTGTAAAATTTTTCAAGTATTCAATATCGAATCATCATTATTCTTTATTATTGTTCAACCTTTTAATATTGGTAATACTTAATAGTCTTGTCAAGACTCAATAGGTATTGAAAATATAAAGTTTGTAGTTAATATTGACTTTCTAAATCAAGAGTCAACCATATATTAAAATGTTAAAATTGACAATATAAGTAGACTTATAAATATTTTACTCCTAAAAGTGATATCTTTATCTATTTCATGGAAGACTTTATCAATCATTTCCTGAAACATCTTGTCCTCTATTGATGGATATCTACACTTAGATAATTTTTTGGAACAATGTTTTGTTTATAATTCATAAAAAATTAAAGATGTTTACCACCACATTTTTAGAAATGATTATTGATATAGTAGGTCTCGTTATGCTTCCATCGTGATTAGTGGCATGTATACAAAATAATTTCTTGGATATCACCCAGTAGATATGAGTGTCAATAATCTACGGGATGTGAAATGTGAAATATTTGTAATTCAATTGTGGGTTAGGAAATGTGAAATATATAGTAATTTAATTGTATAATCTAAAATGTGAAACATATTTTAAAAATAATTACGATTTTCAACATACGTGTTAACGTAAATGCGAAACATGAAATATAAATGTTACATTATAGTCAAGTTGATCTTTATTGGTTATTTCTATCATTGCTACTTGCGATAACAAATAGTGTTATTTTTTAAACTGACAATACGAACGGATTAACATGTTTTGTCCCCTTTGAATCTTTTTATTTGTTGGATTTGTTAAATTCAATCGTTTGTTTTGTTAGATTATCCACTAGCCAATCAATCTCTATATATTAAAAAATCAAAAACAATTTGGACATATTCTTCTCGTAATATGTCTTGACCAATTCGAGTCATTGCAACTAATGCATGTAGGGTTTCACCTTTTTGGCACTCGTATAGGTTTTCCTTTTACCTCTTACTTTAGAAAAACAAGTACACAAATATGAAATGAGACAAGTGAACCATTTCTGATATGAAAAATATGGGTTAAAAGAAAATACAGAATGAGAAATAAGCTTTAAAGACAAATAAAAAATAAAAAATATTATTTAAACATAAATGCAAAATGTGAACGGTTGAAACGTGTTAAATACATTTATAAAGTGCTAGAAATGAATTTAGAAAATGTTAGACGATCGTTAAATTCTACCGCAGTTTCTTTCTTGCTAGAAATGAATTTAACAAATGTTAGAGCATGGTTAAACTCCGTGGATAAAATTTTCGTTATAGCACACATAATAGATCATCAAAACATGATTTAACCATTCAAATAAAAATATTTGTATTGGTTTGTAAAATAGTAAATAATATTAAAACCTAATTAAGTTCTTATTATGTTTCTCTTATAAATATTTGGATTCTTCATAATCCAACACCTCTATTTAAAAGCAAAACATATATGAGTTAGAGTCACAATGTTATATAAAAAAAGGTTATAATTATTGTGACAACAAACTATGATATTCTCGAGCACAAGAAATTTTACTACGGAATATATGTGTCGCTAATAGTTGTATCATATTTACAGCCGTCGTTATAACCGATAACCGTGTCAGTCATCATGACAAAATTTGTTTTTGTTATGACATCTGCAAAGATATTTAGTTTTGAATATGAAGGTTTTGTTTCAAAATCACCATGACGATATTTCATGGTCACCAATATTTAAAAAATAGAATATAAATTTTAATTTAACTATGAAATATTTGAAATCTCTTAAGACTAATATCTCCATTTAAACAAAAACATATACGCCATAAAGTTTATATTTACTATAAAAATTAGTTTTATAATCATCGCAGCAATGATTTATAATCCTCGTAACAATAACAAAATTTACCATGAAGAGTATTGTAGTTGTTGGATGACATGCCTTAATATCCGTTATGCACTTAAATTGCTAGTTGATGCGCGCCCTTTTATACCAATTTGTTTTATTTATTTAAATATAGTAATAAGAAATTGTGATAATTTTAAAATTTATATCGAACATAAAAATATACTAAGTATTCGAGAGAACAGTTAACTCGTATATTGATTATTTTTTATATATGATTAAATTTATCAAATAATATTTTTATTACTTTTATCAAAAATAAAAAGACAAGTTTGAAACCTGTTTATTAAAAAATAAAAATAAATGGACTCAATATATACTTTTGTTTTAAAAAAATTATATATTTATTTGTCAATAAATATTTTTAGAAGACATAATTACTTTTAAATTTTGCATGTGTTTTTAATTTTTTATATATTATTAATATACTAATTCAACTTAAATTAAAAAAAAAAGTCACTTGTTAGTCTTTCCATCAATAATGAGATTTAGTTTTATTTATCGTCTAACTTCGATTTTTTTAATTTCATTAATTATTTTTATTTTTTCAAACCATTTTTATGTATCTTTGTTAGATTTGTAATTCCAAATATGTTTATAACTATTTTTTTATTATATTTAGTTAATCAATTTTTATTTTGAAGTTTTTTCAGATTCATTTTGATATAAAATTTTAAAAAATTATATTTTTAGGCTATTAACGTTTTGGTCTCCTAAAAATTGGCTATAACTAAAAAAAAAATTAACCTAATCTGATTAAAATCTATCCTCTTTTATTCATATTATAACTATCCAAACAATTCCAAAATTACTTTCAAAACGGTTTAGTTTTATTAAATATGAAGAGTTTTCTATTCTAGCTTAATTTAGGGTCTTTCCATATATGAAAATTTTGAGCATTCGAGAAAATGGTAGAGAAATAAAAACTAAAAATTAAAAGACAAAACAATATTTTTACATATTTAAATTTACATTTTAAATATATTTCAATAAAAAAAACGTTTCTCTTCCACTAAATTTCAAACTAACTTCAAATAATATTTTTCCACAAATTTAATATAAATACAAAGATAATAGAATATATTATTACCACAAGAAAAAAGTTATCTCAACAGAAAAATTATGAAATCTCAAATAATATTGATGTGTTTTGTTCTTCAGTCATTTTGGGTTACCATATCTAAAGGTTAGAGGATTTTAAAATTTTGTTTTACTTTTATCTATCGCGATATTTGTTATTATGTTAATATCTTTAACTAATTCGTATAAAAACGTAATTTTTAATTACTTTTTCATATTAGTATTTATTACCTAGGGATGTTTTTATCGAATAAATTGTTTATTTGTGTTTATTTTTATGTAGCGCAAGAAAATAAAACACAACTTTCCAATGACCAGTGTCCAGAAGGATGTGGCTGCGGTTTAGGTATATTGATAAGTAATTTTGATTTATTAACGTTTATAAATTATTTTCGTGCATCGTTTTTTACTATTGAAACTCAATACATAGAATCTTTATAAATTAAAAAACTCTTATCTTACATTTAGAAATCATAACATTTAACAATATAAATTAATAAAATCAAAAGGCTGTTACTTATATAAATAATAAAATCGATAAAAAAAAATCGATTGATTGACTAGTATATTATACAGGTATAATTATTTTTAGCAATATATAGTTGATAAATTAATTTTAATATTTCAATTTAATGATAAAAAATGAGACTATTTATTCTAAATTCATGGTTTTTTAAAATCAAAATTTCATTTTAATTTTGTTTGTTTGGTTTATGATATATAGAATTGGCTAAATTATACTTTTACAGATAACCAAACAAAACAAAATGTACTTAATTTTTTATTGTGTTTTATAAAATTAAAATAATCGTGTTTTTATACACACGTTTAGAGGCTTAATACATATGTTTTAATTATACATATTATTTTATAATTGCTGAAAGTTTTGTAACATTAAACGAATTTTTAATAATTATATTTGTTTTATTTTTAGAAAAAAAGGCCACATCAACAGTCATTTTCGATGGTGGATGTGTTACGGACGAATTGGACACAGAATATGGCTCATATGTTTGTGCACTGGATTTTGTCCATAAATTCGGAGAACGTCGGGATATAATTTCTTGCAAATGTACTCCAAAAAATAATTCTAAACGCGCCTGTGAATGTTTGTATTTTTATCATTGACAAAAAAAATTATTCTCCAAATATCATTTTATAATAATAAAAATAAATTTTAATATTTTCTGATGCAAAAGTTACTCATAAATTATTGCATTTGAATCAATATGATGAATTATAACACCTGACCTGACGAATTAAATTTATATGGTTTATTTAAGAACCTTTTGTTTTTTAATTTGATATACATTATATAAGATTTGAATACTGAAAATATAAATCAAACATAAGAAAATAGAGATATAGTATATAAGACGCCTTATATAAAACTATTACTAATAAAAGTTTGAAAGAATTCATATATTTTCTTTCAAAAATATCCCGATATAAATATTCATTTTGAAACTAGTATAACTTTTTTTCTTCATCTTCCTCCTCCTTCTTTCTCTCTCCTCCTGACTATCTAGTTTTTACAAATTTTCTGATTGACTTAATCGAAATCTGATTTCGCCGAAGAATTCACCAATTAAACTGCGTTCGAATTCCGATTGAAGATTCAAACACTCAACAATTATAACAATGCTAAATCCAATAAGTTCGATAATGTTTTTCTTCTAAAAACAATTCAATTCTAGAAAAATTGAGAAACCTAGGGTTTCATTGCCATGATTTTTCAAGTTTTTGAGTTAGTTTAACGATAATATATTTGTTCAGTGTGAATTACATCTGTTTTATGTGATAAATCTTCTTCATTACTTCATTTATACTTGTTTTTCAGTTTGTTTTCAAGTAACTAATACTGCTTACTCGTGTCTAGCTAAAGCGAGACACGAGATACTCATAGTAACTACTTAAACGGCCTGCAATTTCGTGTCTAAATAGCCTTACTATTGTTACTGCAATTCAGACCTACTTTTGTTATATATCTATAGGTTTCGCAGCTATCATTTTGCCATAATTATAGGTTTTTATAGGTTTCACGACTATCAGTGTGTATTGGTTAATTATTAACGTAAGTTATGGATCTATCAGTGTGTATTGTTTATAGATTAATATAGGTTTCGCATCTACCAGTGTGTCAGTGCTTATACATTAGCATAGGTTTCGTATTTATTAGAGATTTAGTTCATATACATTAACATAGGTTTCGCATCTAAATATTTTAAAATAGTTTCAAAATTGCATACGTTTGACATCTATCACTTATCTAACTTCCAATAATTTCACATCTATCGTAGCTGATCTATTTTTCTCATTTATTGCTTTTACAGGTAAAATGGAACCAAAAATACAATTCTACATGGCAGGCCTCTTTGCACTATTAAAACAGACGGAAGAGACAAAAGTGAGGCAAAAACACATAGAAGGAGCCAAAAATACACCATTTTTACTCACTTTTAAAGGCAAACTATGATTCTTGAACAAAGAAGACTGAGTTCAAAAAGTACTAGGATGTAATTGAGCACATAGAAATGACATATGATTACGAATACAAAGCATTTAAGTTGGGTCAAAAGTTTTTACAACTTACAAACCATGACAGAAAGACATCTTTTGTTTAAAACATGGAAACAAAATTATGTCACTACAAGCCAAGAGTTTTGAACCTAAGTTTGCTGAATTAGAAGACAAAAAAAATCAAGGATAACAAAGAAATAATTTTCTGATAAGACATCAAGAAAAGTTGATAAAATCCGAGCAAGATCAATCACTAACAAACTAATAAAGGTATGGAATTCCAACTTTTCTTACATTTTTGCACTGTGTTCAAATTTGCATAGGTTTCTCATCTACTACCTCTGTCATGTTTCACATTTGCATAGGTTTCGCATACATCACTTCTGCTTTACTTTAAAAAAAAGCATTAGGTTCCGCATATATCTTTTTACTCCACTTCACATTTCAATAGGTTTTGCATCTATCACATTAGACATGTTTCATACTAAACTAGGTTTTGCATCTATTGATATTAATACAGATTTCACATCTATTCTTAGCATTTACATAGGTTTCACATCTATCTTTTTGACTCCGCTTTCATATTTCAATAGTTTTCGCAACTAATAATTAGATATGTTTGACATTAGCATAGGTTTCGCATCTATTCCTTTTAATAAATGATTTTGCTTGTTGATAGGATGTTATAAATAAAGCAGCGAAAACAAAAGGACAAGAGGCAATAGAACATGTTGTGATACTCTTTATAATGTTAGCCTGTTCCATTTTGTTTTTCTCTAAATCTGGAGATGTACTAGCTTCTACAGTATTGTATTACGTAGAACACCTAGACAAAATAAACAACTACAATTGGGCTGAAGCGATCCGGAAAAAGTTGATGAATTAAATAATAGCTTGTCATGAAACTTAAGCTAGTAGAGTAGTTAGCCATGTTGCCCTTTTACTGGTTAGTATTTTTCTTTGTTCTGTTTTAAATATTATTTAGTCAATAAATGATATTTAAAGTATTGTTAATATACAACCATTCATCATGGAACACACAACATTATGTCAAAATATTGAAATTGAAGACAAGATACTTGGATGCTTCAAATGGCTGGGTATTGAGGGCAAAACAAATTTAGATTTGGTTAAAGCCATAAAAAACATAACAAATGAACAGGTATATTTACAAGAAGAAAATAATGATATTCCTCAAGAATATGATGATATTCCATCACACGATTCTGAACAAGTAAACCTCAACGAAGATGATGATGGTTTGCATTGGAGTACGCACCAAGACCCAGGTGCAAGTGATTCTACTGATAGCAAAAAAATAATAGACCAATATATTGTTCACCAAGTCAAAAAGTTAAAAGAACTAAAAATATGGCAATTTAAAGAAGAAAACTAGTAAAGAACGTAAAAGAGAAAAAAATTCTGGTAGAAACTAGTCCTCTGAACAAACAAAAGACATTACAGACAGGACGTGTACCTATTGTAAGAAACGTGAATTCAATATCGCGGATTCTTAAGAATCTAAAAAGACCTAAAAAAAAATAAAAAAGAAGTTTACAATCAATATTGCTAACAGATTGTACCATCTCATAACAGAAAACATAAGGTTGAAAAAATTACTAACAAGAGAAAAGGTAAAACTTTCATTTTTTATTATATTTAATATAGGTTCCGCATCTAGCATCCATAATGTCATAATGTGTTTCGCATCTATCTTTTTAAATGTAGGTTTCACATCTATCATGATTACTAAATGTTCCGCTTCTATCCTTTAAGTCACGTTTCAGATCTATCATGTTTCTCTAAGGTTCCACATCTATCAGTTAATTAACGTTTCACATCTATCATTCCATTTAGGTTCCGCATCTATCTTTTTAATTCACATTTTGCATATATCATATCTATTAAGTTTTTGCAACTATTATTTAGATCTAATTTCCTATGCATCATGCTTTTTAAGGTTACACATCTATCAAGAATAATCTCATGAGAAGGTTTCGCATCTAGCGTGAATAATATTATGAAAAGGTTTCGCACAATTATGAAATCTAAAATAATATTGATGTTTATTTTGTGTTACCATATCTGAAGGTAGAGGGTTTGAAAATTTTGTTTTACTTTTATCTAGTGAGATGTTTGTATATTATTATTTCAATTTTTTAACTAATTTGTATGAAGATGTAACTTTTAATTTTTTTTATATATTTCAACTATTTATAAAATTATATTAGTATTTATTATGTAGGTATATTTTTATCAAATTAATTATTTATTTGTGTTTATTTTTATATAGTGTGAGGTGATAAAACATAATTAAATGTTTAGGCGGACGTTTGGGCAGCAGAGGTATATTCATAAGTAATTTTTATTTCTAAGGGATTACTTTACAAAACATGCATAAAGTTGTGTCGTTTTTTTATCAAATGTCAATATATATAGTGTGTTTTAAATTAAAAAAATTCTATCATACTTTTATAAATAAAAAAATTATCAAAATTTGATAATAAACGAGAAATGTTAAAGGTTTAGCTGAACAGTGGTATGGATATCCTTTTATAAGACATGTAAATAAATCGAACACTTTTCTTCACATTGATGATGATCTGCAACATGAATCCATATTTGCACTAAAACTTTTGTACGGAAACCTACCCATTAACTTCAATAATCACAAGATGGACAAGTTCAGTGGAAAATAATATCAAAATCGAGGTGCATGATTCTCATGACTTGGTAGTTGTTATTGCATATAGGTAAAGAATATCGCAAGGACCCTTAGAAACACTATAATGAATAAAAAAGGTAAGACTTAACGTAGATAACACAATTTCATCTGCGTGGCCAAAAAATCATTCGGGAATATGTAATAATGAATTAGACACATATAGACAAGTTAATTTTAAGCCCCACAACAAAACTTCCAAAAATAATACCTTTAAGGGACCGTTGTGATTGAAGCACAATAGCAAAAATCACAATAGCAATCATCGACTGATTCAATTATCTTTGAAAACATGGATGATCTCAAAGAGGCCCCTTATATAATAGAACATGCAAGATAAGTAGAAACTAACAAAATGAAAAAAAAATATATAAGATACAAGCAACCACTAGATGAATGTAAGCTTTTTAGACAAGATCCAAAGAGTATGTGATCACTGGACGAAACTCGTTTGAACCAAGTTGATAGTATCTCCAATTGTTAATAATTTAAAGTTTATGTTAGGCTATTATGTATAAAATATGGAGTTGAGTCATCTTATACACACATACTTCATTCTAAAAGTTTTAACGCAGGCGAAAAGTATCGAGTTCAATAATTAACGATTTGTAAGGTAACTCAGTCTTTTATAATGGTGAGTTTGTTTGCATTATTAGATTGATTTAAATCCAATATTCTCAATTTTTTTGTTATAAATTAAAGATATTTTTGTTTTATTTAGGTTGCTGATTTTTAGGGTTGCAAGATGGTATTCTAATTGGATATAGGTAATGAACTAAATGATACTTTAAACCTATACTCTTCAGATTTGGCACATATAGCAAAGCACATTTTTTATTTAGATTGCATATATCATCTTTAAAAATCATATCGTATTTAATTAGCTTAACTTGGAATCAAATACCTTGCGTCAAAATATGTAGATGGTTGTATAATAAACCCGAAAATGAATGTTTATGCATTTTAGACTTGTACTATTAGAGTTAATAATCGGTAAAAACCTACGAATTTGGTACGATATATAAGAATTCATTTCTTATTTTATTAGTTTCATCCTTAAGCTTCTTTAGAGACAAGTAACACTATAGCTAATATATATCAATTTCTCGATCGATCTTTGATTTGTGATAATTTTCCCAACGTCACCTATCAAGTACATGAGATCGGTTTTATTGTCTCCTTATGTCTTAGTTGCGATTATAAATCTGGATCTTCAATCTAAAAAGTTAGCAACTATATTTTTATGCCTTCAACTACCAATTATTCTCTCAATTATGGCACAATCGAGTAATCAGTCCCCCTCGTTCATTTAACCTAACACTATTAGTTAGGTATAGTCTTTCTAATCCAGATAAATTGTTAATATGAGTAAGTAATTATTATGACAAGACTCACGATAATATGTAATGTTCATATTTGCGAAGCTAATTGATTGAAATTCACATTGTCGTATGTTATAATTTTAAGTTTTTGTCTTGTTTTGACTCTTGGCAAAATTGAAGCAACATAGTTCAATTTTATAAGTTTCTATTACTAAAGTGCTATTTGTATATTAAATATATTTTCCGATATTTATTGTTATTTTTATTGTAAATTATTTTCTAATCATGGGGGTAATTAATATTTTTGTGTTTGTTAGTGAAAATTGCTTAGTTGGTGACTTAGAGTAGACTATTTTTGCGTTTGAATTATTTTTTTGTCAGTTTTGCTAAAGCAAGTTCGTTTATTTTAATTAAGAACAATTACGAATAATGTTCGTGTTGTAAAAAATACGTGTTTTTTTCCTTTGTAAGAAAGTAATTCTCACCACCTTTTAGTGATTATTTGTAATAAAGTAATTATCACCGCCTTGTAGTTTCTAAAATCTTGACGTCGATAACTTTGTTTTTTCATGGTCATGGACGCGAATCCATTATTGTCAAGTTTAATCCATACCAAAAGACTAATTTATTAACACACTCGTACTCATTATTTTCTTCCCATAAAGTTGAAAATAAATATAAAGATGGGGTCATTCTCCATGATGTCAATCTATGATGACTCCTGAATTGGGACAATCCTAGTGATGCTCAAGAGGCTGAAAATATTTTTTTCACTTATCTGTTTGATTTAGGACTTCAATTTCCAATAAATAAGGAAATTGTTAAGTTTTTTATACTTACTCAATTATGTCATAGCCAAATATCTCCCCAATCCTGGCTCTTACTGCTTCCCAAATATATTAAATCATGAGAGGATAATTTCTTATTCGCTAGTATAAATTGTGCTTGTAAGAATGATTCCATGCAAGAAACTATCGATTATTTATGGACTGCTACTCGTAACTAATAATTATGTTGAATCTATTATCATAATATTTGTATTTTTATTTTTCGTAGTTTAGTTTGTTTATATTTTTTAGTTCTTTGATTAATATTCTTATTTTTCGTTGTATTAAGTAATATGTGTGGGTAAGATGTTCCATATTTTTGAAAAAAAATCCAAAGAATAAAACCTAATTCATGTGCTTTTATATTAAAGCTACGTTGACCTAGAATATAGATAAATGACCAATGATGTTATTAAGGGGAATTTTTTTTATTCTAAATTTTTGCGGAGTATTACAAATAACACTTATAACTTGAAAATGCCTATATAGTACACCTATGTTGGAAAGTCATTCTTGTCAGAACCGTCCTTGTTACCATCCTGTTTATGTTGGACCAGATTTGGTAACTAGTACCTTTAGAGAGTGAGATCACAAGATTAATGAAGATTTAATTTCTCATAAAATTCGTAAGCGTTTGGGTAATTTGTATTTTTCTTTATTACTCAAAATATATAAAGTTTTGTTTTCAAATTCTGCACTTTTTGATTAGGTAGTAGTTGATCAAGACGTTGTTTCTATTTGTGTTATTATTTTGATAATCTCCCATGATAGGTGAATTTATAAATTTAGAAGAAAATTCTATGTCCCCTCGTGTTTTGCGTGGTAAGATTCTTTCCCCGGCTATTTTTTCCTCGTTTATGACGTTATTATTGTTAATGTTGCTATCGATATTAATTGTTCAAAATAAATAATGATATTATTTGAGACCCTAACATGGATTCTTTGGGTTAGGATATCAATTTTAAAGCTAAATTTATTTTTTCTCAGGATAGTGACTTGATTATGTGCAAAGAAAAACGAATGGATAGACCTGATTCTGTCATAGTTTCCTCAGAACAGGCACATGTTGTTAGCTTTATTGAGAGTTTATGTTTGAATCTTTTTTGTTCGTTGGTTTTAAAAGCTAATATTTCTTCTTATATTAATATTGTAATCGATCAGATTCTTAAGGTAGTTACTCAATTCGGTGTTTTAGCTGCCCAAAGGTGTTTTTCTACCCATCTTTCTCCGTTTGAACTTGCCAATCATCATTTGAATCTTGGAATAGAGGTATTTATTCTTTCTTATTATATTATAAATTTATTTCTTATCTTTTAATATATATTGTTTGTGCTTTATATGTAGCTCATCTTTAACGGGTTGATGATTGTTATCATGCCCAATGAAACCCTTCAGGTCATTTGTCAAATTATCAGTCATTACTCAATGGTGCTTTTTATCTCATAGATGAGTATTATGGCTTGAAGACTGCTATTGTTGGTAGTCCCGAGAGAAAGAGAGAAAGAAAAAAAAAATAGTTGCAAAAAACGTTACCAGAAAGTGAAGAAAAGGTATAATCTTTATCCATTCAACTGGAATCCAAAATTTCTAGTCTGAAAGATAAATCATTTAAGTTGTCACAATATAAAGAAGATAATTTAGCCTTACAAGCACAAGTTTATGCTTCATAGAGCATTTGGGAAGATATGTGTAAGATGATTGTACTGGTTGAATCAGAAACTGATGTGCCACACATTTTTAGAAGACTTGCGTTAGTAATTGGATTCTAGATCAACCATATATACTATTATGCTAAAGAAACTTGTTGTTGAGCTTAAATCTCAGTGTGTTGATTTTGATTAGTATAAATATCTTATGATTTCTTAGGACCACGAAGCTGTCATTGAAGTATATTTTAGATTGGTGTTGAAAATTTATGTACTTCACCCTAATGTTAATCTTTATGTTAAATCTAGTATAATATTTTTAAGGCTCAGTGGCCACATACGATGATTTAGTTTGATAAAAATCTTAGTTTATTCCATTTTTCAAAATAGATTGATAGAGACAAACAAATTTGTCACATGATTGATAAACTCGAGAATGATACGTACCATGATCAAATTGTGAAGATAGTGAAAGAAGTGGTTTTTATAGCAATGTTCTAGAAGGAGTTGGTCCCCCGTTTTTCCCCGGATGTTTCTTCACAACCTAGTTCTCTTCTTTGAACCTTTGTTTATAATAGATTGTGTACCATCTTTTTTATTTTTGGTTGTTGCTATTATAACGATATATGTTTCGTAAGATTTTTTTTTGCAAGTATTTATTTTAATTTTTGAGGACGAGTCTTTGTGTCTGTGAAAAATCTTATATTCTTTTTTATACTGATTGTGCAGTAGGCTGAGAATTATTTTTTAAAATATCATGGTTCTATACTCGGAGTTTTCTCAAGTTTGCCAAGTATGTTCAGGGTGTATGACTCCTTGGTAAGGTTTCTTTTATTTTGATGCAGATCTAGCTTTTTATTGCAGATTAACTCTTGGTTATCCGCATTTTGGTTATTATCATTTGTTAGAATTCATGACATATAGTCCTTTTTTTATTATCCATATTTGGGCTGATGATCCTTTTATCATCCGAAACATTTTTTTTTCTTATGGGTATATTTCCCCTGCGGTATATTCTTTGACATTCATAATTTGATGCACTTTTGGTTTTACCACTTTTTGATATTATGCTTTTGGCTTTCTTTAAAGTCTAATTTTGTTTTGGATTTTTTTTTGTAGCTATATTTTTTATTTGTGTTATATAAAATATAAAATAAACCAATTTTTTAGCAATGTCGAATACCTTGTTAAATGTTTCTCACGCCACTGATGGAGAGAAGAGCCATCCATATATTTTAATAAATATAATTTACACGACTAGTAAGGTGCAAGCTCTTTAATCTGGAAGACTTTCGTACAGTTTAAAAGTTTCTATGTTCTAGGGGTGCCACACTTGGTTTCATTTTCCATCGAGCAACATGTATGTTCCTGGCGTTATTTTTTATTCGACTGTAAACGGTCACTCCCAAGTTAGGTTTAGCTTTCCAAGTATTTTCTTTTATGTGTGATAAAATACTTTTGTTATTAATTTTTCCCTTGCCTCGAAAATTATGAAACGAACTTTGGAATTATTTATATTCCTTATCTATACCTTGTAGGGCTTTCATCAAAAGTGTGCGTTGATTATTTTTCTTCGATTAAGTTGACCGCCATTCTTCTATTTTGATAATTTCCTCATTGTACGTTGAACCCTATGAGATAGTGTTACTATTTCTATTGGTAGCACCGCCTTCATACCATATATCATGGAAAATGGTGTTTCTTCTATGGTAGTTCTTTGTGTCGTTCGGTATGACCATAAAATATTTTTCTAAATCTCCAGCCTATTTTGTGTTACTTCATCCAACATCTTTTTTATTCCCTCAATTATCGTTCTGTTAGTCATTTCAACTTGTCTGTTTTCTTGAGGATGAAAAAGAGAAGATAATATTTTCTTAATTCCCATTTATGAGCAGTATTGTGTGACAATATCATTTTGGAATTTTGTTCCATTATTGGTGGTGATAACTCCCTAAGTATTGTAGTTGCATTATATACTTTCTTTTAAAAAGAAAATTACTTCTCTTGACGTTATGTGTTGCACCGTTTCAATACCATAAGCCATCGAGAATGGTCCCACAATGCTAATATCTTATCTTTCAATTATAAAGGATTTTGTTATTATTCTAATAATATGAATGGAACTTGGATTTAATTGCCGAACCCTTGGTATGTATAGCATGTGCTCACTTTCTTATTTCTTTTATTATTGTTAGCCAATAAAAATACCTATAAATATATTCTTTTAGTTAAAGTTTTATATCTGTATTGAATGCCTCATTCTCCCTTATGTAGCTCTTCCATTATGGAAAGGTCCTTATACGAGCTTAAACATCTTAACAAAGGCTGTGATAGTTTTTTTTGTACAACGTGTCTTCGATTTACACATATATTAAGGATTATCTTCTTATTTTTCTTGTCTCCCATTTGTCTTCAGGTAATATACCTTGTGTAAGGTAATTTTTATTGGCGTTCGCCTATCTTCCTCTTCTGACTTCCCTTCAATTATCATTACTAGTTTATTTGTGACCGTTGAAAGAAAGTAGTTCGGAAAAATGAATGGTGGTGCTGATTTACCTGCCAAAGAAGCCTATTTATCAGCAATTGGCACTTGTTTGAATTTGATATGCTCGAATTGAGAAGCAAGGCATTGTAGCTCTTTTAAATATTAATGTTTTCTTTTTTTTCTTCGATCTCACTTGTCATTTGGCTAACTAATAGTTGGGAGTTACTTAGAATTATTACATTTTTTACTATGTAGATCTTTTGCTAGCTGTAGTGCTGCAATGGCTACCTCATATTGCTTCGTTATTGGATGCTGAGAATCCGAACCGAGAGAAATGTATCACCATGTGGATAGATAAATTTTATATGTACCTTGAGCTTTGATTGTTACGTCCTCCATGGATTATGATTCTTTATGTATTTTATAACTCATCATTTATGATGATCGTTCTTTTGGATTCAAATTTATTCACGAAGTCAGCTAGTGTTTAGGCTTTTATTGATGTTCAAGATATTTGATATCATAATCTCGTAGTTCCACTGACCACTTAGTCAATCTTCCAAAAACATCGACCTTTTACAATACATTCCTTACATGGAATGAAGTTTTCAAAATTACAGTGTGTGTTTGAAAACGCGATCTTATTTTCATAGTCGCCGCTACCAAAGCTAGAGTTAATTTTTTCTAATTACAAATATATAGTTTCTACTGGTAGTAAAGATACTTACAAAGTATACAACTTTGGGCTCCCTTCCTTGTTCCTTAATTATTATTGTGTTGACTACATAATCTGATATTGTTAAATATATGTACATGTCTTCTCTTTGCTTCGACCTCGCCAATAACTCTGGTGATGCCAAGAACTTCTTAATGTTATTGAATGAATCTTCACACTCTCAATTCCACCAGGACTTTCAATCTCCTTTCAGTACTTGGAAAATAATCGATATTTGTCTAAATATTGTGATAGAAACCTGTTTATTACAGCTAATATTCTTGTCATCACTTTTCACTTACCATATATCCATGAAATTTCTCTAATCGAACATCTATTGTTCATTTTTCACGATTTACCTTGAGATTCACACTACTGAGGTTGCTGAATTTTATGACAAGGTCTGCGAGATGGTCTTCGTCATGTAGGATTGTTACCAACATGTCATCAATATAGGCTTGTATATTTATGCCTATCTATGCTCCATAATTTTTGGTAGGTTGCTCCGTAATATTTTAATCTGAAAGGCATTACTTTGTAGCATTGTAGCCCCATTTTTGTGATAAAGTTGAGTGTTTTTTATCTTCATATTTCATTTATTTTGATTGTATCATGTATTTTTTAATCTGAAATACATTAATTTATAGCAATGTAGCCCCATTTTTGTGATAAAATTATTGTGTTTTTTATATTATTCGTTCATTTATTTTGATTGTATCAACGGATAACATTTTTTGCATAATGTCGCATTTACAAGTTGACTAAGTCTTGGTAGTAGAAATGGATCCTTAAGGCATGCATTATTAAAGTCCGTGAATTCCACGCACATTCTTCACTTTCCATTTTTACTTTGCACCAAGACAAGATTTTTTGTCCACGTTGTATAATTTAACTCTTTTTATTTGTCTTGCGATCGTTAGTTTGTCTATCTCGGTGATAATTGCCTCGGTTTTTTTATTGAGATTCGGACATCATTTTTTGTATTATTGGCATAACATTATTGTTGATATTTAACAAAGGATAACAATGGTTCATGATAATTGTCGTTATTGCTAAACACTTAATCCATCTAGTCTTTATTTTTCAAAACCTATAGGGGTTCGGGTACCCAATAGGTAAGATATTGTTCTTCTTAAGCTCAAACCCGTCGAGTACAGAGTACAGGATACCGTCGCGGATACCAATTGATTATTTCTTTATTTATAAAATAAATTGTAATTAATTATCTATAAAAAAATGTTAAAAATAATATTAAAATAATATGTCAAACACAAACTTTCAAACTTAGTTATAAAACTATAAAACATATCTATTATTTAAACTTAATATTTATTTAATTTTTTAATAAATTATATTTGTTTCTTATATATAAGAATTTATTAAAAAAATTGTAATTTTTTAATAAATCTATTAATATGAGATATTTATATTTTTTTTGAATAACTTACTTTAAAATATTTCTAAATCTAATAAAATATAAATAATGATAAGACTGTCAAAAAATAAAATGATAAATACATAAATTATTAATCATAAAAAATTGAATTATACTATAATATAATTTTACCATTTGTAAAATAATAATATATCATGTATTATTATTTTTTAATACTAAATTAACTAATGGATGTCTAATAGGCTGGGCTCGGGCTTTTTTTCTAACGAGAAAATATTTTAAGCCCATAACACATCCCAAAACCCGAGGTAATAAATTTCAAAGCCTACAATCCATCTCACGCAAAATAAAAAGCTCGTGTACCTTAATCCATCGGATCGCCTCGGGTCAGGTACCACTGATTCGGGAAAATATTGTCATATATATGTTTCACTACTAACTTATGACCTCGATCGAGACTCCTAAAACATCATGTGTAGTCTAGGGAAATATATCTAGGTTATTTATAAAAAAAAGAAAAATATAAGCTTAGATAAGTTGGTATATTTATGTTAATCTTTAGGATTTTTCATTCCTCCATGATAAATGTTTTCTCCCTTTTCCCGGTTGAACCAATCGAATGCCTTTTCTAGGGTTATGTACTTCGTCCAAGATAAACCCTTCACTCTTTAATTTTTATGTTTTGAAAGACAAGGATGTCGCGTAGCATTTTTTGCTTGCTTTTTGGTTTCCTTTTATTATAGCCACTCTACCATTTATAGGATATCTTATACATTGATGTACCATGATCGATCCAAATGAGGATGGTGCATCTACTACCATAAAAAGATATGTTACTTTTTATGGAATTCTTGTTTTCCTAGTCCTACGTCCAAAGATAATTATCTTAAGGCTTATGTATTTGTACCTGTAAACCGTCTTAGGATTCTTTGACTTTTGATCATCACTACTGCTGATCTTGTTATTTTATATGTTACCCGATATATGATATTTTCTAAGTTGTTTGTATCAATCATCACTCCTTTAACCTCTATATCAAAAAAATTTATTGTGATTAGTACTTCATCATTATGGGGGAAGTTACTCATCTTTTATTATTATCTCTAAAAGACAGGTCCACATATAGGTATTTGTACAAGTGGGTGGTGTTTGCCTTTCACATAGTTCTCGATTTTATCGGCATATCTATTCCTTGATCTTTTTGTTATCCCAAAATATGGATCTCCCCTGATATTTTATCATATTATTTTTCTGTTTGGATCATGGTCCATGTAATCATCTAACACAACTTGCTATGCTTCCGTTATGGCATTTGTATCGAGCGATTGTTGAGTTGTTGTTATGGGTAATGTTGTAACATTAATTGAACGTTGTTCATGCTCCTCCTTTAGTTTATTTTTAAAAAAATCATTCATTTTTCCTTCGTCTACCACGATTTGGATTCGATCTTTCAAAGACCATCAATCTTAACTAAAGTGACATATATCACCGTGGAACTTGCAGTATTTATTTTTGTCATTGGTTTCCTCCAGTTTGAACAAATTTCGAGGTCTATTGAACTTAACTGAGCATTTTGTTTTCTCCTAGATCATCGTTGGTGACTTTGTTAGCTCTGTAAATAGTCCTTTTAGTGGTCGATATGCCCATCTACCGCCTCATGTATTGTATTTTTTTTATTTTTTTTATTTTTTTTACCTTGATTTGATCGAGGCCGAAGTGTCATTACTTCTTGGTTCTTCATCCTTTGTGCTTATTTGTGCCACAATATCATGATTTATCTTCAAGGGGTCTTATATTGTATTACATATATTTCTCATCTTATTTTACATGGTCACTTCATACCTCTTGATGAATTGTTCCAATCAGGCCAGAAAATATCCTAAATGATTGCTTCAAATAGGGTCCTTTCTTTAACGCCCTGTTTAAAAGTTGTTATTGTCGTCATATTGTAGCAATTTTGTAACTTTGATTTTGTTCAACGATTATTTTGGTGTAGTCTCTTATACTCCAATTCTCTTGCAATAGAGTATGTAATCCTCATTTCCTTTGATTTTTGTTCGAACCTACCAGGTTCTTAAATGTTTTTGAAGCATTTTCTAGTTCTTTATACAACCTCATGGAAGACTACTAAACCACTACATTCTTGCTCCTCTTAGGCTCATGGTGAAGGCTCGAGACTTGATCCTATCGTCCCCTCTATATTGTAGCATCTCACCGTTAAATGGCTGAATGTGGTGTACTGGATCTCGTTTTGTATCATACTTATCTATTTTTTGGTTATTGTACTGTGGTAGCATTATTCGATATAATATCTTCAGGAATAGTGGGGACTTGTCATCTTCTTGACGTTCCCATGCTCATAAAAGTCATGTATACCATCAATGGACATGTAAGCCTTTTTTAACACTGGACATTTCCACTGTACGCCATTTGGTTTAGTTTTAACATTTGGTATGCCCCTTTCGTTGTATAGATTTGGTTTCACGTAGACCGGCTGATATGATGGAGCATCGTGTGTCCATCAAGGTATATTTTATTGTTGTTTCCCTTGAGTATAACATAATGAATATCTAGGTGAGACTCTTTGTGTGTCTTCGGGCATGCTTGGCAGAGCAACTTAACTTGGATAATTCAATTTTACGTATTTTGGGTATGGAGGATAACTTTATGGAGGCATAAAGCCTTGTGACAGTGTTGCATGTCTTGGCACTGCTCCTATGTGTTGATGGTATTTCCAACATCTTTGACCTGCTGGATGATCGAATCTTATATTTATATTTCTAATATGGTTCTAACTTGCTCATTTCTCTTCTACTCTAGTTGTACGTCAGAGTCAGCTCGTCCTTATGTTCTCGCGACGCTTTCGTTGTCTTCGTTCTTTGTCATTTGATCATTGATCAGAATTTTCGTTATATCCTTCTTGTGCCCCTCTCTTTCCCTTCTAATTTTTGCAAGCCTCTTCTTTATACTTATCCTGCAACATACTCGAGGTACCATAATCTCCTTCATTCTTATCTCCCGTGTTGATTGGCTTGAGTCTAGGAACTTGTGATAGAAGTTTCTCTTTCAAGTACATAAAATCTATCGCTTGTTTGTTTCTCAACTGTTGAGTTAGACGCTCGATCTCAGTTGGTGGTGGCACCTCCAAATATTTCTCGCTTGGTATAACTTTCGACTACATGGAAGTTTGGTTGTTCGTTTGGCGGAAGCCCCATCTAAATCTCCTCATCGGTTCAAAAATCTACGTTTTCGATCACTTTCGAAATCTCCCATTTTAGATTTTTGAATTACTTTACTTTTGATGGCAACAAAATCTCTCGATTTCCTACATACGATGCCAATTGATGTAGATACTTTTTGATGACTTGTCTTAAACAAAAAAGCAACTGGTTATAGAGTAAATTAGGTTCTTGTTTAGAAATATAAGAATAAATAACGAAAAGGTAAAAAGAATAGTAAATGATCTATTATATTTATTGATTGAAGTGTCACCTATAATTATATAGCTCGTGTTACAAGAAATATCTCTAAATTATACGTGGATAATGGATGACATTTATCTCATCGGTAAGATATTTCGGTTAAGTATATCTTTAACTTAGTTTAAATAGATAAATACAAGTTTGGATAAAATTATAATTCGATTACTTTACTAATAACATCTTTATCGATATAATTATTTTTAATTACCTAATTTCTATAATTATTTTATAAACATTTTTATTTTTATTCGAAATTATAATTATAATTCATAAAAACTTAATACCATAATTAATAATTTAAGATTTTTTTAATCCAAATAATATGGGTATTTTTAATAATAACTTAGTTTAAAGAATAAAATATTTTTATTTTGAATGTTTGTTTATTAGCGGTTTTTGTTTTTTTAGTTTTTATATTAGTATATTTTGCACATGCCAAAATGCAAAAAGATCCAACTAATAAGTCTGGATTGATTGTTTAAAAAAGATTAAAGAATGAAACTATATTTTTTTAATAATCGTATTCTTTGAATTGACTATAATATATTTGTTCGAGTTGCTTGAAATTATTAGTTTCATTTCTGAATCGATTTTTTTAGTCGAAAAATGAAACTTATTAAAGTAAAGAGTATTTATAGAAAAACCTAAAAGTTCTAAAGCATGACAGAGGGAAAAATAAAAAAAAAAATCGACTAAAGGTAAATTTTGAGCGATAAAATATTCCCGCAAAAAAAGAAGAGCAAATAGTTTGTGATGAGAAGACTGTCAAGCATTGAACATAAGCCAAAAAATATTTAGGGGATTTGAGATTCAATCTTGAGGAAAAGATGTGGGCAAATTCTAGTCAGAAAAAGTCGAGGAGCTTAACAGGAGAATGATCCAATCTTTGATAGAAAAATGCTACTGGAAATGATGTTAGGAGAGAAAACCTAATGGAATTGATTTGGAGTTGATGGGAGGTAAAAAGACATGCAAGCCAGAAAGAAACAGAGACGATCTGGGTAGAAAAATGAGGGAACCTGAAAAAGATAAAGTCAGAATCTGGGATTCTGCTTGAAAGAAGGTTAGATAATCTCTATTTGTTAATTGTAGTTTCAAGAACAATCAATTGCATTAGAGAAAAGGATATATGACTATATAATTAGTGGTTCACTAGATCTCCGATGGAAGCAAGCTCCATGTTGTCTAGAAGAGTGATAGCTTGAAGATAGCTAGGAATGTTAGAAGGGGAAATATCCAGCCTATTTTTTGATATTTTGAGGTCCACCTTGCTAGCCAGTCCGAAGCTTGGTTCTACTCACTATAAATGTGACTTATAGTAGAGGTAGAAGTTATTAGGCTCCTGCAAAATTCTAACATAGAATATAGAGAATAAGAGATTTACAGTTGATAAGTATCACATATAGAATATTGGATTCTATTTCGATATCGATGTTTAAGATATTCATTTTGAAACAGAGATTTAAACTGTGAATGAGAGCTCTGCATTCTGAAGTACGAGAAGTCTGTTTTCCAGAAGGTTTGCCAATGGCAGCAAGTATTTCTCCTTTGTTGTTTCTTATGATTTCTCCTCCAGTTGATTCTCCATTAGAAAGACAACTAGCATCCGTATATAACTTGTGTTTGCCATCAGATAGACTAGTCTAGAAAGTTGTAATAATCTTTCTATGGAAGTTTAAATCATTGAAACAACTAAGTTCAAGAGAAATATCATTATTCTTAGTCCAATGAATTCTTTTTATGATACTAATTTGATCAAGGCTTATAAGACTTCTTTTAACATAAGAGTTAATGTTTAAAGTAGTCGAACTTTCATTGTTGAACATTGTATACTTTCTAGCTTTCAAAATACTCCAGGTGATAATTGGAGCTAAAATAATTAGTAATTATATACTAGTAGGATAAGATTAAAACCAGTAGGTGAGCATGTGTTGAATAGTCAGATGGTGGCTAATTCTAAGGTTGAAATGGCTACCAAATTGTTTTCAGACCTGCCAAGCTCAATCACAATTAACAAAAACATGGTTGAGAGTTTCAATAGATTTACAGTGTTGACTTTTTAATGCTAGAGATATATGCCTTTACTGCATGATATCATTAGTAGAAATTCAGCGATGTAGAATCTTCAAACTAAGCAAGCACATTTTTTAGGAATAATGTTATTCCAAAATCTTTTGTAGATGGTCGAGGTGTGGCCTTTGTTGATATTTTCCCAAGTATATTTATTATTAAAGGTACCATCATTAGAGAGAGTCTAGTGGGGCTTTTCATCAACGTTGTCTTTGATGGATATTCTTTCTACCTTGTCTATATCAACGGAGGGAATCCAATCCTTAAACTTATTAGTATTCCAAGAGCCAATAGTATTGAAGTCCTTAACAGACCTTGATAATACCAGGAGTTGTTTTAAGCTAGGTTAAGGTTAATGAAATGTTTAGGACTACACCAACTGTCTAGCCAAAATTCCACATTCTGTTTGGCAAGCTACCAAAATATACATTTTCAGCAATATGCCTAATCTTGATGAGTTGTTCCCAATTGAGAAAACTATTAGGATTATGACTCACTTGCATGGGATGCTTGTTTTTACTATATTATTATGCATATAAGTAGCCCAAAGGGAGTTTTTCTCTGAATTTAAGCAAGAATTTGCAAGAAAAGAGAAGTTGTATTTCTTTTATATTTCTATTATTTAAACATCCTTTGTCATATGGAAGAAAAATAGCTTGTTATGAATAGTAAAACCTAGAGAAAGTTACTACAAATGATGTTAATTCGGATTAAAACTGCTTTAGGAATAATAAGACTGAGCGTGTGGTTGTAGGATGTGACATTGGGGGAAATTTGAATTAAAGTTAGGCTGTCGTCGGAGGATAGCAGAAGCTTGTTCTATTATGTTGTTTTTCTGCGTCGACCTTATATGATAAGGAAAAATAATCTAATATTTTTTGTTGTTTCAAAAATTGATGTCATTTATGTAGAAAAGAATACATTGTGGCTTGATTTGTGTGCAATAGTTTGTGTATGTATTACTTTATAGGGTACACTCAAGAGTCGAAGGTTAAATAAGGATGAAAGATTTATTTTCACATCTGACGGTAGCTTATGCTAAGTGATGCAGGTTTGTGATTTTAAATTAAAATTTACCACTGGACATGTATTGTTTCTAGAAAATTTTATATTTTTCCCACATTTCGAATGAATGAACTTAATTTTATTTCTTGTTTTAGATATGTATGGATATTCTTGTCTTTTGGGAAACAATGAATTAACTATTTCTTAAAAGAATATGATTGTTGGTCATAATAGTTTAGTAAATGAACATAATTTGTATTAGTTAAGTATTGTTGACAATCACAAATTTCCATGAATACAACTTATAGTGAATGAGATTAATAATCTTGAAAACTCATTTAAACTGTGGCGCAAACGGTTAGGTCATATATCCAAAGTTAGAATGGACAAGTAGTAGCCAAAAGTTCATTAGGTCCCTTTAATTACTCCAATATTGATACATGTATTGACTGAATCAAGGGGAAACGGACCAAAACCAAAAAGAAATGGGAAAATAAAGCGATTGAAGTCTTAGAATTGATATATACCGATATTTGTGAATCATTTCCATACGAGTTATGGAATGGGCAATGGTACTTCACATCTTTTATACACCAGTACTCTTGTTTTGGATACCTCTACCTCATTCATGAAAAGTAAGGGCCCTAGACAAACTCAAATCTTTTCATACCAAAGTTGAAATTAACTAGGTAAACGAATTAAGAGCATTAGATCTGACCGAGGTGGTTAGTACTATGGTAGATATGATGGTTCGGGTGAACAACATAAAGGGCCATTCATAAAAAACCTAGAAAAATGTGGAATAGTAATTTAATATATAATGTCGGATTCAACCCGCATAAATGTGTATCTGAGAGACAAAATCATAAAATAAATAATATAGTTAGAAATATGATAAGTAACTCAACTCTACCATTATATCTCTGAGGGGAAGTCATCAAATGTGCCGTATATATACTCAACAGAGTACCCATTAAGGCAACCATTAGGATCCTATATGAGTTTTGGATTAGGCACATGCCTAATTGTAAAGCATCTACGTATATGGGGATGACCAGTTTAGGAAAGAGCATACAAACCTCACGAAAATAAACTATACCCAAAAATGGTTAGTTGCTTCTTCAATGGATATTCCAAAGATTCTAGGGATTTAAGTTTTCTAATCAACCACCAGTAGTATTTTTTAGACAAGAATGGTAAAGTTTTTTGAGGATGTTGAGTTTAAGGGAATAATAATAGAACATATGCTTATTTTTAGGAAAAATTTGTAGAGATTCATGAATGTTTTAACGAAGATACTCAGGTATCTGGATTTTGGACTTTAATGCCAATCATTTTGGTCCTTTTAAAACAAGGTTATACTCATAATAACATTGATGTTCCAATTGAGGGTTTTAACCATGATATAATATGCTTAAAATAGAACATAAATAATCTATAGGTAATCTTCCACAAGAAGACCGAAATGACATTTTTCATGAGGATCAAAATTTACCTCCTCAAAAAGTGTAACAAGAAGTAATGATGCCCTTAGGAAGCTCCATGAGATAAAAGAAGAATGTTATACATGTTGATTATATAGTATACCTTTAGGAACATGAAGAGCCATGTACATGAATAGTATATGATCCTCCATCCTACAAATAAGTAATGGAAAGATCTAACTCTATGATGTATATTAACGCTATAAAAAAGTATAAATCTATTGAAGACAATGCGGTATGGAAACTTGTACCATTACCTCAAGGGGAAAAATAAATTTATTGTAAGTGGTTTTACAAAACCAAATACAATTCCCCTGGTAATGTAGAAAGACCTAAAGCACGTCTTGTAGCAAAAGGTTATACATATCGTGAACGGATTCATTTGAAAGAAATATTCTCTCCAATATCAACCAAGGATTCTTTTAGAATAATTATGGAATTAGTTGCACAAATAAATTTATATTGGACAAATTTAATATAAAAAAATCTTGGTGATTCTATATTTGTGTTAGGAATCCAAATATATTGGGATCACTTCCTTGGTATTCTTATACTATCTCCCATGTGCTACAACATTACAGATTAAACAACTGCAAACCCATGAATACCCTATTGTAAAGGATGATAAAATAACTTTGGGTCAATGTCCAAAGATAACACTTGAGATTGATGAAATAGAAACGCTCAATTATGCTTTGTCATTTGGGAGTTTAATGTATGCACAAGTTTGTCTTATGGTATATATTAAATTTGCTGTGAATATGTAGGGAGGGTGTGTAAGTAACCTAAGTATGGACCAGTAAAGGTTATCAAAAGGGTACTGTGGTATCTTCAAGGAACAAAATGGCACATGTTGACGTATAGGAAGTCAGAAAGGCCGGATATCATTGAGTATTCCGACTTAGATTTTCGTGGATGCGTAGACACAATGAAAAGAATATCAGGCAACGTATTCTTATTGGTGAGGGTGCAATATCCTAGAAAGTGTAAAGCAAACACTTATTGTAAAGTCCATCGTGGCGGAAGAAGTTTTTGCATGATTTAAGATTAAAAAAAACAATTAGTCACTATGGCTGCAAAAAAAATTCAGTGAATTATGGGAAGAAGGTCCCATGAGGGTGTATTATGACATCGATTCTGTAGTTCACTACTCTAACGGTAACAAGATCTCATCTAAATCCAAGCAAATAAACATAAAGTTTATGTCTGTTAATGATAGAGATCAAGGGGTCAGATAAATACACAGTACATCGATATAAACTCTCTGATAGCAGATCCTCTTACAAAAATAGTATTGCCTAAGGTTTTCCAAAAACACATCATTAATATGGGTGTAATGATATAAAGGATTGTTAGTTTCAGTGGAAGTCTTTGTAATAAGATCCGATTAATATTTCCGATATTGTATACATAAACGCTTATTTCAATATATGGCTTGGTTAATTTTATTCGCATATGATACTCTATTAGATCTCTAAAGGTATGACCATTTAAGAATATATATATATATAGGCGGAGCCATAGTGGGGTCTGCGGGTGCGTAGGAACCCGCAAATTTATCTATATATTTTTAATAAGCTTACAAAATATTGAAATTTATCCTATCCCAAAGGAAAAAGCTGAGGTACTTATTCAATTCTGATAACATTTAAAAATATGAATGTGGGTGGAAATTGTTTGATATAATTTAGAAGAAAAAACATATGATAAAAGAAGTATTTTCCGTGTGTCAAATTTGTATTTTTCAATTTCAATATCACCTCCTCTATCTTATATTTATAAGATGGATATATCCATAATTGCAATATTATATTTATGGAGCCCATCTAGGTTTGTCGCCTTGAATCCGGTAACTATTTATATTTACACCAAAGTTTTATAAAATAATACTGTATTAATTCAAAGAGAGGTTATGAACGGACTAATTCTAAAATAAAAAGGATGGAGAAATTCAAGATCACTATTTTTTAACAATTTGGAGTACCATTTTTTTCCTTTTCGCATTATCAGAAATATGTAACGAAAAAAAAAAGTTGGATTCAATTGTTAATGTCTTCTATCGGATATATAATTGACTACGTATTCAAATCATAGAAGATGGTTTCATAAAACATTTATAAAACCGTATGATTTCTTCCATCTAAGTTAAGTGTGATCTTTAAATTTCAAAGTATTATATACTAGTTACAATGTATATTATTTAAACAAAATTTAAATTTCAAAACCACAAAATGTTGAAATTTCAGGTGAAGAAAGGAAAACATAATTAAACACGAACCTAAGTAAGTTAATAAATACAAATAAAGTTAACTTATATGATTTCATATGTGCCTTAGAAAATTTTAGGGATTGCTTTAAACTCTTTCCATGTATACTGTTTTATTTCCTTTAACAAGAACTTAATTTTAACATTGGTTATATCATAAATTTTTCGTCTCTCGACTCCTATAGATCTCAACATAATCAAAGACCTATATGTGAGGCAGCATCGTTAAGCCCGATAACCTCGGTGTGCTCATGATTATAGAGTGGCAAAATACTGAAGAAGATAACCAATACATAATGGATTCATGAATACAAAAAAACACTAGTTAACCAAACAAACCGAAAAAAAAATCATACATGGTGCATAAAAGCTTAAAACTTTATATTTTATGCTATTTTATTTTTGGACAATAACGAGGACCCCATAAAGATCAAATAAGAATATTGTTATATCATATTATTCACATTACGATAAATATGTTTTTAGTTCTTTATTTTTTATTGATCATGTACGGGGTTGTACAGTTCACCTAGATACAATGGATTCAAGGGCCTTATTGAAGTTAAATATATTATTGAGTAACAAATGACGGTCCAAGTAGGAGATTGTTGGAATAATTATAGACTGGTATGCTATATATATATATATATGTTTATTGTCATGCGGTAGTTTAATAATAAAGTAATCAAATTAATTATATCATATATTATAAATAGGTACTAGGTCTATAGTTGAAAAAGGTGTTGTCGAGGTATAAGGTTTGTAACCGGGTTGAATTTGGGCACTATGAAGAATTAAGAATTGTGATGTAGGGGGAGGGCTTTACAAAATCTATTTAAATATTTTAGTTTTATTTATTTTATTTTTATAATTTAAGGATTTATTTAAGATAGAAAATTAAATCGGATTACATTCAGATTTAATAGGATATTATTTTATTATGTTTATTTTTGTTTCCATATTTTGTATTAGGGATTTGGGCGATTCCTATATAAGGCGCCTCAAACCCTACTTTTGTTTTTACACTTTGATGAATAAAAATTGAGAATTTTCTCTTAGTCTCTTATACTCTAACTTAGGGTTGGTTTATATATCCTTATTTCGTCTTCTTCTCTTGTGTTTGTCGTCGTCTGTTCTATCTCGTAGCTTGGCGCTACCACATTGGTATCAGAGCGACAGAGCTCCTACGGCATGGGTAACAAAGGTATGCCGCCAAAGAGATCCTTGCGGGGGAAGTCCACTTTTCTGTTCGCCGAATCGGTCGACCATGATGAATTCGATCAGTTCTGATCGCAGATAGATGAATGGATGAATTAGCCGCGACATCAAATGAAGAAAGCGATAAAAGATATTGAAATGTTGACCACCACCGGATTTGAAACTCGAACCATAAATTCAAAGGCGGAAGTCTTTTTTCACAGGATTCAACCACAACCACAGCTACAAGTTGGAAAAACAAAAGGGGAAAGAGATCCATCAAGTAGCTGTTGGTGACATAGAGGGTTTGTCGATACTCGACCATCCACTATTTGATGAGTATGAGGCTGACTACCAGGATAAAATTTCTGATGAAACTTGGTCGGAATTGGAAGATCTAATTTATGATGTCTACGACGATGAGGGTGAAGACGATTGGATAACACCGACAATAGTCTCTCATTATTTCGCTAAGGTAAATAATGGTAATTCTCTATCAATAAAATCTAATGGAATTTTGGATGATGGTTACAATAAAAGTGTGATTTCCACTAAACTCTTAGTGGATAAAAGAAAAATTAATAATAATAATAATAATAGAATTGCTTCTAATGAAATAGTGCAATTTGGGATCTTCTCCTATCCATTAGCGGCATTCAAAATACGATTACCATGCGATGGAAGTGAGAGAGCCCTAGACACCGTCACAATCGATTGGAGAAGTGAATTTGCTGCTCTTTGTCAATGGACAATTCATAATTTTCCTAAGATAAAAGACAGAGTAGTTTGGAACAAGTATTTCGATGTCGGAGGTTACAATGGTCGACTTTTTGTTTACCCTAAGTAATACTCGCAAGATTTGTCTGACGCACGCAAGGTGTTTGGTGAAATTTTCGAGAGAACTATGCGTATCTAGACTATCAATCTTTGGAGTTACTCTGGTAATGGGCCTGGTCATTTTATATATTATTCCATACTTTCAGACAACACGATATCGGGGATGGGGGAGTTAGGATAACGATTGCGTTGTCATTGTCTCTTTCAATTACAACCTTGCAAGCAATTACTGGTGACACACGGGTTGCTAGGCTTGGTGATCGTTCTGCAATTATGGCAAAGAAATGTTTAAAATTCTTAACAAACCATTGGTTTTCTAATTGCTGCAAAGGAGACCATATAGAACTTCTCAAATATCATGATGTTGCAACATATGAATGGGTTGGGGAGTCTGTAATGGAGGCTCTGTTAAATGTTGACTTATTGAAGGTGCGTGATGGTAAAATAATTAGGAAGCACATAGCGTCGGCATGTGATGAAAGTGAAGATGATATGGTCCACAAAGAGAAAAGTAAAAATCTGAGTTCAAATAATGAATATGTTGCCATTTCAAGAAACTCTCATGCGAATGATTGTAACACAATGGCAAATAAATCAAAAACTACAATAGACAGGAGGTTATATTGGGACATAAATGTTTCAGCTTGGGACCATTGGGGTGATAATTCTCATATGGAGAATTTAGATGATGTGCTTCTATGAAGAAAAATGTTTCGAACGGTTTCTTTGACAATGACAGAAAACTTGAAGAATGTGTTTTGGACCAACCATGTAATAATGAAGGGGGGCCCTTGCTTTCTGCCAATGGAAATAATCATCAAGGGTCAAGTAAGGTTATAGGGGTAGATGCATGCCCTAATTATTCTGACTTCTCGGATAAAGATGTCTCATAGAATGGTGTTAATACCAACCAGAGAACAGAATAAAAATGGTTGCAATTGTTGCTTAAAATTTTGGAAGATGTCGAGTTCAACTTGGGACAAAAAGTCGAAGGACTAGTTCATATTTTTATGTGCAGTGCATTAAGCATAAGGTCCAGAAAGATTTGAACTTTCAGATGATATGCCAGAATTAATTCAAGGGGACTCAGCTCGATTAATTCAGATATTTACAAATTTAATTAGCAACTCTTTCAAGTTCTATGGATGGTGTGAACATTTGCATACTTTCAATGAGGTTTTGGAGATGTTTATTATTGTGGTTCATCAACGTATTGTGCGATAATGGATCTGCAAACATGTTTGGGTTGCTACTCTTGCCATTACAATGTATGCAAAGTGCGGGGAATTAAAGAAAGAAAAATAATTATTTTGGGCAGTCGAATAAAAGCATGACGAAAATTTGAGACTGAACAGTGTGACGCTCTTAAGTGTGTTTTCAAATTTTTCAGCATTGGCCTCCTTCAAAGTCGGTACAATTATTTTCTATAGAATTCATGTTAAAGATAATTTGGCATACTCCCCTTCTGTTCATGTCTTTGCTATTGAAACAGTCAGCTTAGTTTTTCTTTATTTGGACAAGAAAAAAGTGTCAAGTGAAGTAAATTCTCATCTAGTGAAATATGGAGATAAAGTCCGTGATTATGGTGCAGTGAGCTCAGATATCGTGCTTCTTGCTTCAGATGAACTACAATTTTCAAGTGCAATTGAGGAGGTTGGTAATAAAACGAATAGTCATGATTTAATGTGGATGGACCCTAGTCAATGCTGTTATGCTTTGTATTCAAAATCGGATTCTAGCAAAGTTCTCTTGCAGCAGCTGCCTTTGACCCTTGCCAAAGCGTTAAAAAACTCAATCAAGTTTGATGGGTTAAAAACGGCACATCTTTGGGATGCTGCAACTTTTGTTAAATATATTATTTGGTTCGATAACCTGATGCAGGATATTTATGGTCCAATTAGGTACTTTTTGGAGGTGAGGGAGCTAGCCGAAATGGTTTCAAAGTTAAATCTAAAGTTTTTAACTCTTCACGACAATCTCTTAGGAAATTTTAATATTTTCCGGCTTGAGTCAACTTATGAGATTCATGAAGATATTCAGGGAGCTGTACCGCATCTGCTTGGTCATATTAATAACGAAAGAGAAGCTTCTTCTCGGAGTTGGTCAAGCATGGTTGTGCATACTAGTGAATTTAAATTCACGGATATCATTGAAAAAGTTACATAAGATATTTTTAGGGTTGGTCAAGAAACTTAAAGTACTACAACAATTTACTAGTTGTATTAGGATTTTGCTAAAGATTGGGGCTTGCTCTAAATGAATTCTATGAATGTTTGGTTAGGGAACGATCTGATGCTTCATTCGAAATACATCTCCTATATTTCCACGGTTTTAAACCTTATTTTGGGATTGTCATGGTAACAAACAATCCTCCTGTCAAGTTTCGAGCGTGTTGCTTATAGTGTCACCGACCTATTTTTGGCATCCCTTGAAGTGTTGGAGATCACAGTGGCTCTAGGGTTTCTATTGAAGAAGTGAAGACTGAAGAAGAAGAAGGGTTGTTCGAAGACAACCCTACACTCAGCTCTTCACTCAAGACCTAACTCTAAACGGTGGTTCTGTTTGTGTTTTGGAGTTGGACCGGGTGATTATTCTGGCCTTGCTCTTTAGCAAGCTAAGTGAACTACTCAAGGCCCATGCCCATCAAGAAACAACTATGAGTGTTTATACTAGTGCTGTAACCAAACAAGTATTAACTGATTATTAATCATGTAACCAAACAAAGTCCATTACTCACTAACAACCTCACATGGGAATATTCCCAAGGCTGTTAGTGACTATGTTTGTATAAATACAGCAGTGTTCTATGCTGTGAAAAATCAAGGAAAATACATTACAAAATATTCAATCTTTTTCTCCTTCAATCTAACTTGGTATCAGAGCACAGCTCTTAAGCCTTCAATGGCTACTCCAAATGAATCTCCATCCTTTAGCTCAGACTCTATTGGATCTATCCTCTCTAACAACTCATCTTTCTCCTCAAAAAACCTGCACATACACCCAATTAGCAATGTTAATAACATTCACTTAGATAGAAGCAACAATCTCCTATGGAAAACTGTTGTTCTGCCTATGATAAAGGGTAATAAGCTATGGAGTTACATTACTGGAGAAAAGATATCTCCTCCTAAGTTTGTGACAAACACTGAGGGCTTAGTCATTAAGAATCCAGATTTTGAAGAATGGGTTTCAAACGACCAGCTGGTACTCGGGTGGCTCTACTCCACTATGAGCCCTGAGATAGCAACTCAATTGATGGAAGAACAGTCAGCTAAAGGTATTTGGGAGGCTGCTGGCAAGTTGTCTGGTTCACAGACTAGAGCAAGGGTGACTTACTATAAGGCTGAGTTTCAAAGAACTCGTAAAGGAGCCTCAACAATGTTTGATTATCTAAACAAGATGAAATTGATATATGACAATCTAATTCTGGCTGGTTGTCTAATGTCTATTGATGATCTGTTAACAGAAGTTCTTGCAGGTCTTGATGCAGAGTATACACCTATTGTAGTCAGTCTAGCTGACATGGAGGGACTAGGCTGGCTTGATTTACAAACAAGTCTGCTCACGTATGAAAGCAGACTTGAGCAACTCACTGGGTTACAAAACGCAGTTTCTACTATCAATATCTCTAGTGCAAATGTTACTCACAGGAGTGACTCAAAACAACATCTTACTAACTCTAATCAGAGAGGGTATTTTCATAATAACAGAGGTGCTAATCAGAGAGGATATAGAGGCATATCTGGTTTCAATTCTAACTATGGAACTAGAGGAAGAAGTAATTTTTACAGGGGCAGAGGAGGAAGGTTCTCACAGAACAAACCAACCTGCCAAATTTGTAGCAAGTTTGGTCATTCTTCTGTGGTTTCCTACTACAGGTATGATCCCTCAGTTATGGGGTCTACATCTTCAGAACAAGCTAGATCAGATGGAGATCAGAATGCTCTAGTGGCAACACAAGACTCTACAGGTGAAGGGGTCTGGTATGCTGACCGTGGTGCTAGTCACCATGTTACAGGGAGCACTAGTCAAATGACACAGAGGTCTGAGTACTCAGGTAACAAATCCATTCTTGTTGGTAGTGGTGAGAGACTTCCCATTTCTCACATTGGTCATTCTACCCTACATTCTTTAACCATAAAACCTATTTGCTTAAACAACATTCTTCATGTCCCTAGGATTAACAAGAACTTATTGTCTGTTTTTCAACTAACTAATCACAATAATGTTTTTGTGGAGTTTCATAAAGGTTTTTGTCTTGTGAAGGACAAGGTAACAGGGAATATCCTGCTCAGAGGGAGGTCTTAAGATGGTCTCTACAAGATGGATATCTTTTCTAAGTCACAATCTGGTTCTAGTCTAGGTGTTCCTAGTGCTTTCTCTACTAGTCTCTCTCAGTCTGTCAAAGATGGATGGCATAGGAAGCTTGGCCATCCATCTCAAAAAAATTTAAATTCTGTTCTTAGGTCATGTAAGTTGAATTCTGTATTGAGCAATACAATCACCTTTTGTGAGGCTTGCGAGTTAGGCAAGTCTCACAGTCTACCATATTCTATCTCTAGTTCTCATGCTGCAAATGTACTTGACTTAATACATACTAATGTCTGGGGCCCTGCTCCTATTCAATCTAGTGATGGATGTAAGTACTATGTACTGTTCTTAGATGATTTTTCTAGGTATACCTGGTTGTATCCTATCAGGGATAAGAGTCAAGTGTTTGAAACATTCAAAAGCTTTAAAGTCCTAGTTGAAAATCAGTTTGAAAGATCCATCAAAGCTGTTCAAAGTGACTGGGGGTGAGTTTAGGCCTTTGCTTTCACTAGCTAAAGAAAGTGGGTTCTTACTACGTAGGTCTTGTCCACATACCTCAGCCCAGAATGGTAGGGCTGAGAGAAAACACAGACATATTGTGGAATCTGGTCTAACTCTTCTAGCTCAGGCTCATCTACCCTACAAGTACTGGGTTGAAGCATTTGAAACCAGTGTTTACTTGATTAACAGGCTTCCTACACCTATTCTTCATGATAAGTCTACTTTTGAAACACTTTTTCATAAAAAACTTAACTATCTAAGCCTAAAAACCTTTGGTTGTTCTTGTTTTCCCTGCCTAAGACCCTACCAAAAACATAAATTTCAGTTTCATTCTATCAAATGTGTCTTTCTTGGGTATAGTTAAAGTCAGAAAGGCTATAAGTGTCTTAGCTCTACTGGGAGGGTGTTTGTCTCTAGAAATGTTGTGTTTAATGAAGATGATTTTCCCTTTTCTACTGGTTTCCTAAATACACGTCAAAATGAGTCAGTCTCTAGGTCTTCTGTTCATCTATGGTTACCTAGTTTTCCTACAGGGCTTGTGACAAGTGAAAAGGTATCCTCTGAGGAACCTGATTCTACAACTCCAACTGAACAACCTATATCTCTGTGCCCTGATCATTTTCAGCACCAGAGATCTACTCCAAGTCCTTTATCTGGCTCTCCTAAAACAACCAATTTTTCACACTCACAGTCTCTATCCACAGCAAATCAAACTAATCCAAACTTCACACATATCTTTAACAAACAGCCTTCCCAGCCTACACCTACATTGACCATTGAACTACCCTTTCCTAATCCTAATCCTCCCGACTCTCTTCAAAAACTACAAAATTCTCATACAATGCAAACTAGGCAGAAAAGTGGCATCTCTAAACCAAAACTTCCATATGTGGGGTCTCTTATTACTACAGATAAGAATATGTTTGAACCTACTAGATTCTCTGAAGTAGTTGGGATTTCTAACTGGCAAAAGGCTATGGTGAGTGAATACAAAGCTCTCCTAGCTAATAACACATGGTCTTTGGTACTAGTGTCTGACTCATCTACTGTTATTGGCCGTAAGTGGGTCTATAAGATCAAATATGGTCTGGATGGGTCTATTCAGAGGTACAAAGCACGATTAGTGGCTAAGGGCTTTCATCAAACACCTGGGGTTGACTTCTATGAAACTTTTAGTCCTGTTATTAAAGCTTCTACTGTCAAGTTAATTCTTACTATTGCTGTATCTAACGGATGGACAGTAAGGCAGCTTGACATCAATAATGCTTTTCTTAATGGAGTGTTACAAGAAACTGTGTACATGACATAGCCTCAGGGCTTTGTTGATCCTGCCTATCCTACACATGTTTGCAAACTACACAAAGCTATCTATGGCCTGAAGCAAGCTCCTAGAGCTTGGTACTCCAAACTAAGGGATACACTTTTGAGTTGGGGTTTCTGTAACTCAAAAGCTGACTGCTCTCTGTTCTTTTTGGTCTCCAAGACAACTGTTCTACTCATTCTGGTCTATGTAGATGATATTGTTGTGACTGGGAATGACACAGCCTGTTTAAACCAGTTCATTCACAATCTCAACTCTACTTTGCTCTCAAGGATATGGGGCCACTCCATCTATTCCTTGGAATAGAAGTTCATCGTGACCAGAGCGGTTTCTACTTAACACAGCACAAGTACATAGAAAACTTACTGCTTGCACAAGGGCTGTCCATGACCAAGCCCTGTCCGTCTCCTATGGTAGCTGGTACTCAACACTCGTCCCATGATGGCTCGCCTCTGGTTTGTCCTACACAGTACATAATTCTGTTAGGTGCCTTACCATACCTGACTCACACTCGTCCTGACATAGCGTATGCCGTCAACAGTCTGAGCCAGAATGAACACAATCCCACATCTATACATTGGCAAAGTTTAAAGAGAGCATTACGTTACCTTTCTGGAACTCGCTGGTTAGGTCTTCACATCAAGCCGTGTTATCAGCTACAGCTTCATGGGTACTCTGATGCGGATTAGGCTTCGTCTCTAGATGATCGTCGTAGCATTGGAGCGTACTGCGTCTTCCTTGGCGAAACTCTCATCTCCTGGTCATAAAAAAAAAACAAAATGTCGTGGCCAGATCCTCCATTGAGTCAGAATACTGTGCGTTAGCTAATCTATCAGCAGAATTGATCTGGTTAAAATCTTTACTTACCAAAATTCGGATTCCTCTCATTCTACCCTCATTCATGTGGTGTGACAACCTCGGGGCTATCTCTCTTGCGTCCAATCCCGTTTTTCACGCTCGCACCAAGCACATCGAACTCGATGTGCATTTTCTTCGAGATCAAGTACTCCAAGGGCTGGTTCAGATTCGGTATGTGCCCTCACTCGATCAAATTGCTGATCATCTCATTCCACCCTCATTCTTTATCTTCGTGACAAACTTGGGCTTTCGGTGTCGCCGCTGCGTTTGAGGGAGGATGTTGGAGATCACAGTGGCTATAGGGTTTCTATTGAAGAAGTGAAGACTGAAGAAGAAGGGCTGTTTGAAGACAACCCTACACTCAGCTCTTCACTCAAGACCTAACTTTAAACGGTGGTTCTGTTTGTGTTTTGGAGTTGGACCGGGTCATTATTCTGGCCTTGCTCTTTAGCAAGCTAAGTGAACTACTCTAGGCCCATGCCCATCAAGAAACAACTATGAGTGTTTATACTAGTGTTGTGACCAAACAAGTATTAACTGATTATTAATCATGTAACCAAACAAAGTCCATTACTCACTAACAACCTCACATGGGAATATTCCCAAGGCTTTTAGTGACTATGTTTGTATAAATACAGCAGTGTTCTATGCTGTGAAAAATCAAGGAAAACACATTACAAAATATTCAATCTTTTTCTCCTTCAATCTAACTTGAAGTAATCCAAAGAGTTATATGGAATTTGTTTAGGTTGGAGAATGAGCATCTGAATAATGCAGGAAATTTTAGAGCAGTGAAGCGAAGCTTAGGTGGCTCTGCCCTGGTTCAAGTCAGTGAAACTTCTAAGTTGGAACCAGCAGTCCAGATTATTACTAGTGCACTTGGTTTGGCTCGAAAGTGTTTATTATCTTCGGCAAGGTCTCCACAGATTATTGTACCTCACCAAAAGAACTTGTGGACAATTGATGCTTGGACTTCAGTGGATGAAGTGAACAGAAAGCTTTCTGGTTCAGTTCTTCCGATGTGGTATTGGTGGTATTCATCTTGGTGGCTTGACTCGGTGGTGTCTTCCATGGATTCCTATGATATTCAACTACCTATGATCATTCAGCCATTGAAGATATCTACTGTTGTTCAGATGCTGCAAAGCTCAGTTACCGTCAGTTGAAAGATTTTTATTAAAAAATACTATGTAGGGAAACTCTATGCCTCGAGACTAGATATTATAATACTACTAAATGGTGAAGTAGACATGCAAGAAATTGAACAAAATAAGGCTACACATCTTGCTGTGACAATGAGGGATCCTGCTCACGCGATAGAGCAGTCCATGGTTTCAAAAATCCAAGACTATGAACTAGCAGACCCATTGATGAAACAGTAAAAATAATGCATCAAAAGAACTTGAAGCCACTTCACACAACTTTTGCTACAATCGTTATGGCTTACACTAGTATTTTCCAACTTGATCTAGTTGAGACTCTACTAGATCAAATTTCTCAATCCACGGATCTGCATCCTTTTAATTATCTCTTTGTTGCATGCGACACCATGGATCAACCAGAACGTGTTGTTCGACTTTTGGAATAAATAAGACAATTGAAAATTGAGCAATATAAGCTCCTGTCATAGAGGTCTTTGAGTACAGTTCTAGTTTATGGAATTTATCTTTGTCTCTATTTGGGATTCTAAAAAAATGACGGAATCCCCTCTGTTCCTATTGGTTTGTATACAAGGATGATGAAATTAAGTTTTTCTATACAAACTGGTGGGTCTCTAACCTCTCAGCCGAGTTTGATTAAAGGGACTTAACCAATGCATTTGTTTACTCGAGTTGAGTTGGTCTTGCATGCACTTTGCTACAAAGTTTAAAACGGAGAAGGAGGGTGAATTCGAGGGAGAATTCTTTCGGAGAGGATGATGTAGGGGAAGGCCTTTACAAAAATCTATTTAAATATTTTAGTTTTATTTATTTTATTTTTATATTTTAAGGATTTATTTAAGATAGCAAATTAAATCTGATTGCATTCAGATTTAATAGGATATTATTTTATTATGTTTATTTTTGTTTCCATATTTTGTATTAGGGATTTGGGTGATTCCTATTTAAGGTGCCTCAAACCCTACTTTTGTTTTTAGACTTTGATTAATAAAAAATTGAGAATTTTCTTTTAGTCTTTTATACTCTAACTTAGGATTAAGGTTTATATATCCTTATTTCGTCTTCTTCTCTTGTGTTTGTCGTCGTCTGTTCTATCTCGTAGCTTGGCGCTACCAAATTGGATCCAAATCTTAACACTTAGGCAGGAATTAATAATTACAAGACTAAATTGATAAAATTAATTTACTCATTGTGGTCCCCTATCACAAAGCAGGAAAAATAAAACCTTTATTTTAGAGATATAAACCACTCTCAAAGATTACAACCTACACATAGACCATCAAAAATATTTAAGATACCTACCAATTTTAATTATTTGAAAGTCTATTAATAGTAAGGTTAGAGCGTCATAAACACTCTTGGTTGATTAAGACATGCTTTTGACCAAAGTCCTTCTAGACCATCAATAATATTTAAGAATTTATCTTGGTTGATTATGTGTGGTTTACCTTCTCGCGTTGGTTTGCACGATATTGCGTCAGAGTTAAGGTTTACCCTGTACGCACTCGTTGAGTATTAGTTGCAGATCTCTCCATAAAAAAAGCGTTGTAAACACAAGGTTTATAATTTGGAGAAATACCAAAAATTTTGATATTTTAAATTATCAACTAAAATAATTAGATAATGTAAGTAAATTAAATATTTATTTATAAGTGACAAAGATAATAAAAAAATAATTATAAGTATTTTATAAGTACTTAAATATATATATATATATATATATATATATGTATATTTAAATCAAATTTTTAACATGTTTATTTTAATAAGTTTAATATTAAGAAGTATTTTTAGACGAATAATAATTATTTGTGTATCCAATTTGAAATACAGTGTATACTCGATTATAACGAAATGATTTCATTTTCATAAACTAAACTAAATATTCCATTGTTGAGTTCGGGTGACTCTTCCCGTGAAAACATCTCAGCTTTATTAACTATGAAGAGTTTATACTAGTTATTTTCCATGATTTCAAGTTGATTCGGCGAATCCTTCTCTATGCTTCAAGATTTCTTTATTTATGGTCAATCATTGGATCATAGATCGATGCTTTTGATCCCTTTGATTGAACATAGATCAATGCTCTAACAGAAACGAAAAGTATGTGCGATGAACGACAATATCATGGATCTTCCCGAAGAAGAATTCTCTGCTTTGCTTCCAGGTAATAGAAACAGAGAGTTACCAAAAAAATCTTATGCCGAAATTGTGAAAGCAAGGAATGCTATTAGTGAATTTACCTTCAATCCTCAAGAAATCATTCAAAAAACGAACAATGTTTCAATACGTTACAGTGAAAATGTCAAAAGTTGCTTGGTCAAAGAATAAAAAGTAACGTTGATCGGAAAGTTGGCCGGAGGCTTACCCAAACGTGACTATAACTACAAGATATGGGACTTGCGACATATATTTATAGAATTTGATAAAAAAAACGTTGTTGCTACTCTCTGGTCTAAAAGCTATTGGACAGTAGGCAGTTCGGTGATGAGAATTTTGCGATGGTCTCCGAACTTTAACGTTAAATATGAAAATCTTAGTTCTTTAGTTTGGGTAAAAATAAGTAATGTGCCTGAATTTTTATTCAACAATTCTGTTATGAACGATATAGCATCTATTATAGGAGTTCCTTAAAAAGTTGAAATTATCAACAAAATCAGAGCATACTCTAATGTTTGCTTTGCTTTGGTTGAACTGGATGTGTCTAAAAAGATTCAATATGACGTTTGGATTGGGTTTGGCTTAAAGGATGGATGTTGGCTCTCGCTCAGTTACAAGAATTTGCCACCTTATTGTGATTTTTGTTCGCATTTGGGACATAAACAAGAAGATTCTAAGAAGATAAAAAATGATAAAGAAGTTGAAAAGAAAGATGAGCTGGACGAGTTTTTGAATAAGGAAAAGGAAATTGATAAGAAAAATACTGCAGTTTGGATTAAAAAGAATACTCAATTACAATCCATTATTATTCAGCCTATAAAGACTGTAAATGATTTACAAGCATCCCCTAAATTCTTTAGAGAACAAAAAATTCCAAATGATTCTCCTACCAATAAAAACAATACTTCTCCAGTTGACAAAGAGGTTATTGAAGCTATAGAGAAATTTGATCAAGGTCTTCAACATAGTAATTCTCTGGATTATGTTAATCTATACTCTGGAAATGCTACTCCATCTCAAGAAAATATTAGTAGTACTCCATGCTCTCCCAAAGTCCATGGTAGCGATATGGAATTCAACAAAATTCTGCGAAGGAAACTTAGAACTGCAAAGAAAGGAAAAAAATAGAATAAACCCATTATCAAAGCCTTCAAGTATTAAGGTGACAAACATAAACAATATTCATACTCTAATAATGATAAAGATATTTAATTGAAATATCAGAGGTATCAAGCATAATGCTACAGTCAGAAGACTGAAATCAATTATCTTTAAATAAAAGCTTAAAATGGTTGCCATTCAAGAGCCTTTTCTTAATGTTGATATGCTAGAAGTCACTGCTAAGAATCTGGGGTTTACTAATTAGATCTCTAATTCATCAAACAATATATGGTTATTTTGGTTGGATGAAGTCTTTATTCTTTTGTCATTGATCATGATCAATGTATCTCTATGGAAATTTCCTATCCTAATTTGGATTTTAAGTTTCTCCTCACTATAATCTACGCAAAATATCAGAGGATTAAGAGGGTGGCTCTATGGGATATGCTCAAGACTTTATTTGTTACCAAGTTGGCTTGAATTACACTTGGGGACTTTAATATTATCTCTTCTGCTGATGAGCAGATTGACTGCTAATCTCTTTGCCTTAACAATATTCAAGATTTTAATGATACGTTGAGAGACTATCATCTTAAAGATGTGGGCTATGCTGGTTCAAAGTTTACATGGAACGGAAACACTAGATGGAAAAGACTGGACAAGTCTGTTATCAACAACTTATGGTCTGAGAATTTTAAGCACACTCAGGTTATTCATGTGGCTAGAATTTCTTCTGACCATGCTCCTATCTTTATTAAAATCTCTTTTAATTCTAACTCTCTTAACAAGAGCTTTAATTTTATGAATTTGTGGATAATGGATGATTCTTTTGTCAATATTATTAATCATAATTGGTCTGTTCAAATGGGTGGTAATCATATTCAAATTTTATGGTCTAACTTAGAAGACTAAAAAACTGTATTAAATCCTGGAACTCTAACTATTTTGGGAATATTTTTGACAAAGTTATTCAGGCAGAAGAGAAGATTAAGAGACTTGATATACTTTATCAGTCTAATAACAACAGAGATACGTAAAAGTCTTAACAAAGCCAATAGTTTATATATTCAAGCTTTGCGTATGAAAGAGAATTTATGGAAACAGATATGCTACAATAGCTGGTTGAAGGATGGAGATATGAATACTAAAGTATTTCACTCCTATGTTTCTAATAAAGGAGAAAGAATACTATCGGAAGCATCAAGGACAACGATAACTGTATTACTGATTCCTCTTTTATTGGCAATTGAGTTGTAACATATTTTAAAGAGATTCTAACTAGCTATCCTTATAACAGTGCAGGGGATGAAGACTTGATGAATGAGTATTATATCTTTGAGACCATTCCTAAGTTGGTATCAATGGAGGATAATAAGAAACTACTTAATCCTATAGCTGAGCAGGAGGTTATAAACTCTCTTAACCCTGATGCTGTTGCGGGTATTGATGGTTACAACATATTTTTTTATAAATTTTGTTGGAAGATAATTAAGTTTGATCTGTGTAATGCCTTAAATGTTGGTATCAATGGCTATGATCTTCCTAGTTGAATTTTTGCTAGTGGATTATGTTTAATCTCTAAATCTATCAACCCTATTAGCTGGACTAACTATAGACCAATTGGTATTTGTACCATGTTTAACAGGATTATATCTAAACTAATTAATACTAGGTTGGCTGACATTCTTCCTAATATTATATCTTATTCTCAGGGGGCTTATGTAAAGAATAAGTCTATTCATGAGAATATTATTATTTATAAAGAACTTATTCATAATATAGATAAGAAGCCTAAGACTGGTAATATTTTGGTTCAATTGGATATGTCTAATGCGTTTGACAGAATGTCTCACCCTTTTATCTATAAAGTTTTACAGTCTTTTGGCTTTTCTAATTCTTTTGTTCAGAAACTCTAATTAGCAATGTCAATGTTTTAATGCTAATAAATAGTAGTGTTAAGGGCTATTTTAAAACCAGAAGAGGCTTGAGACAAGGTGATCCCTTGTCTCCAATCCTTTTCATTATTAGTCAAGAGGTTTTAACTAGAGCTCTGAATAATCTATTCAGCCTTAACAAGGAAATATAGTATGCATCTATAGCTAAAATTCTCGTTTCATGCCTGGCATTTGCTGATGATACTCTAATATTTACTAATAGCGGGAAAAAAACTATTGACACTCTTAGCAATTTTCTAGACTGTTACCAGGTTGTTTCAGGCAATCAATTAATAAAAGCAAAACCAAGATTGTGGTGTCTACCAGATTTCATAGCAGCAGAATGGTGTCCTTTGCTAGCCTCACTAAAGACTTTGTCGATTATCTCTCTACTGATTACTTGGGTGTCACCCTCAACAAGAACAATAAAGAAATCAACTTCAGAAATATCATTGACAGAGTAAACCACAAAATCTGTGAATGGGAAAACAAAAATCTATCCTATGGAGGCAGGCTTGTTCTTATCTCTTTTGTTCTAATGTCAATTCGTATCTATTGGATGCTGAATACTTTAATTCCTAATTGTATTATTAGGAAGTTTGATACTATTTTTAATAAATTTATGTGGAGTTCTACTTTTTCTGATAATGCAATTCATTGGTCCAAGTGGAAAACTTTACGTAAGACTTTTGAGGGAGAAGGTCTGAATATAAAAAATCTCTCTGATATTCAAAACTCCTTCTCTCAAAATCTTTGGTTCACCTTTAGAGAGAATAATTTTTTTTGGGCAAACTTTATGCATAGTTCTTATTTTCACAACTCTCATCCTTTATGTTCTTATTATAATAACACAGGGTCTCTTACCTGGAAGAGACTAGCAAGCATCAAAGATACTACTGAGTCCAATATTAGTTGGTGTCTGGGTAAAGGTGAGGTGGATATACGGCTTGATAATTGGTTTAGTCGGCCTCGTATTATCTCTCTTAATGGTAATGAGAGAAACAATTGGTTTCTGCCTACAAAGGTTAATTCTTTCTGGATTAATAATGAATGGGACAGTGATACTTTAAACACCTTTATGTCCCCTGTTAGTGTGAATAAAATTAAAGTTTTATCTATCCATCCTGAAAAGGATGATAGAATGAAATGGATGTTAACTAAATACTGTAACTTCAGTGTTAAGTCTGTTTGGACAGTACTATAAGACACCACAACATGTCTAGCTTTTTTCAGAAAATGTGGAACAATGTCGTTCTTAAGAAATTCTCCTTCCTTTTGTGGAAGCTGGTCAATAAATATATTCTTTTATACACTATTCTTCAGAAAAGGCATTTTCAAGCATCCAAATGCCAATTTTGTAATAACACTGAAAATGTTAATCATTTGTTTGTTAGTTGTGAGTACTCTTGGAAAATCTGGCAATACTTTGCAGATTTGTTCAAGATTAAAATTAACAGATTTATGTGTGTTACTCACATAATTAGGCAGTGGTTCTGGTCTTCTCCTAATAGGGTGCACATCACTCATATTATGCCTGCCACTATTTGCTGGCAAAATTGGCAAAACAGAAACAGAGCCAAATTTATGTCTAATCATATTAGTTCTGATAATTATATTCATAGAATTACCAAAATCATTTATGGTTTAAATGTTTCTAAGGCCTTAACAATCAAACACTGCTCTAATGCTCTCGATCCAGGGTTTGCTATGGGATGCACTTCATCTACTATGAAAAAAGATAATTCAGCTTATCTGAAATGGTTTCCGCCTCAATATGGTAGACTGAAGATGAACTCTGACGATGTCTGCTCCTCCAATAGCGAGTCAATTGGTGGGGTAATCTTCAGGAACAATCTCCGTGAGATGGTTTAGGGGTCTTGCAACAACTATGACAAATTGAATCCGTTAATGGCAGAGACTGGAGCTCTGCTCGATGGTTTGCTCACATGCAAAAGAAATAATTGGGTCATAATTGACACTGAACCAGACTCGATTCTCCTAATTGATTATCTAGCTAAAGGAAACACTCATTGGTTTCTGGAGCCTATTCTATCTATTTACAGGAAGTTAATCCACCCTAAGATGACTATTAAGCACATCTTTCGAGTCCAAAACCAAGTTGCCGATTGGCTAGCTAAGTGGACTCTAAGATGCAAGAAAAAAGATAATCTTAATGGATTTAACATCCCTCCCCATTTACAAGCAAGAATATTTCTTGAGAGTCTGGGGCTTGGCTATTTCAATTTCCTTGAGTAAAATTTCAAAATTACCTCTCTGGATCTTTTTCATAGTTTCAGGAACTCAGAAGCCTTCTCGTTGATCGTTAGAAGATTGTCGAAAGTCTTTGAGGACTATACTGGAGCATCTTGTGTAGAGAAGGCCTTGTTAAATCGAAGACTCTCGATCGATTTCTGGAACCTGCTCGTGATCAAGGAAGAAGATGAACTCTTTTTTATGAATGTAGTTGGAGGATTATTGGAGAAATGTTGTGTTGCATGTAGCTGGGAGATGAAGTTTCGAGCGCGATTCTATTGGAAAATTCTTTGCATGTTTGCTTTGTTCTGGTTTTAGATAGAGAGGCTTTTCGATTTTCAGGGGAAAATTTGGAAACGAGAAGAGGAAAAAGAAGCTTTGTGATCGAGCTCGGTCTCTTTTATTATAGGATATATTCTCCTGTATTCGCTTCTTCTTTTATTTCTATGGACTCGTTGTCCGTAACCTATAAGCTGTTGCCACATACTTTGGATTTAATATAAATTTTCGAGTAAAAAAAAACAATGAAGAGTTTTCATGAAGCCTAAAATAATACATATTTCATGACCTAGCTCAAGCTTTCGTCATAAACAATTATAAAAAATTATGATAGATCAAATATTATTTTTATAAAAAATGATAAAAGAATACTAAATAAAAATTAAAAGTTAAAGGACAAAACAATATTTTTGAAGCTTTAAAATATAAATTTTAAATATATTTCAATAACTAAAAACGTTTCGCTTCCACTAAATTTCAAAATAACTTTGAATAAATTTTTCCACAAATTTAGTATAAATAAATAAAATATTAAAATCTATCGTTACCAAAAAAACGGAATGAGAAAAATTATGAAATCTCAAATAACATTGATGTTTATTTTTTGTTTTGCTCTTCATTCATTTAGGGTTACCCTAGCTGAAGGTTAAAGGGTTTCAAGATTCTTATCTTTGATTATTTTTTCATATATTTTAGTCAATATTATTATTAATAGAAGTATATAAAATTATATTAGTATTTATTACGTTGGTATGCTATTATCGGATTAACTATTTATTTGTGTTTATTTTTATCTAGTGCGAGGAGATAAAACACAACCTTCCAATGGCAAATGTTTCGGCAGCAAATGTTTCGGCAGCAGAGGTATATTGATAAGCAATTTTGATTTTTTATCGGATTGGTTTACTAAACATGCATAAAGTCGCGTGTCGTTTTTTATTATTAAACTTTAATATATGTAATTTATAAAATTCTATCATACCTTTAAAAATAAAAATTTATATATATATATATATATATATTAAATTTGATAGTTAGAAAAACACGGTTATTTTAATTTTTTAAAACACAAAAAAAATAATATAGGGATTTATACCAATTGGATACAAAAACGTATCCAATTTACTAATAAGTCCGGTTTTAAATAGATTTTATTAATATCTACCAAAATATGATTTTATTTACCTATTAGTCCAAATTTAAATTTTAAATACAATTTTACCCTTAATGAATTTATAATATAACGAAGAAAGTTTGAAAAAAAAGAATTGATTTTGAAATTGGGGATGTAATTGTTTTGTTTTTATAGATAATTGAGTTTTTTTTTAAAATGAGTTGGATCTATTTGTAAAATGGATGTGTTGGGGTATGCTTGGATAAATAGAGACAAATTTTAGACCCATTACGTAAGTCTCCCAAATATATAGTAACATTTTGTTTTGTTTGGTTATCTATAAAAGCATAATTTAGGCGACCATTTACGGAATACAATATATATTATTTTATAATTTTTTAAAGTTTTGTAACATTAAACGAATCTTCAATAATGGTATTTGCTTTATTTTTAGGGAAAAAGGGCACATCAACCGTCACTTTTGATGGTGGATGTGTTACGGACAAATTGGACACACTTTTTGGCTCATATGTTTGTGCAATGGATTTTGTCCATAAATACAGAGAAATAACGGATGTAATTTCTTGCGAATGTACTCCAGAAAATAATTCTAAACGCGCCTGCGAGTGTACCTATCTTTATGATTGACAAAAGAAAAATTATCATGCAAATGTAATTTAATAATAATAAAAATAGGTTTTAATAATTTTTAATGCAAAAGTTACTCATCAGTGATTGCATTTGAATCAACATGACAAATTATAACTCCTGAATCAACCTGACGTATTAAATTTTAAATTCTTTATTTAAGAACCATGAATAACGTAAAATATATCATAAAAAATATGATAGAACATAGTATTAACTTTATTTCGGAGAAGTTTAATTAACTGAAAAATTAAATATAAATAAAAACATATTTAAATTTAATTAGACAAATGTATAATTGGTCCGATCGATAAAATTTTGTCTACGGTAAGAGATCCCTTCAAAAACGTCACCAATTAGCAAAATATCTCGTTCAGTCATATAATTGATGTTATTAATGATACCCCGATTAGGGATCGTCATAAATAAAAAACATTGACGTCGTCACCGGAACCAAAAGAGGAGAAGAGAGTAAGCCTACACCTAAAGACAAAGATGACAAGAGGAAAAGAGAACTTTTGGAAACATCGGCCAACCTAAGATAATAACATTGGAGAAACAATAGCCTTGACAGCCAACCCTTCCTTTTGGTAGAATGCCCAACAGGCTTCTCCACCCTATCCTAGAACGAGCCGAAATCACCAACAAGTTCATATGGCTCAGCAAAGATCTCAACCGAATCATCAACATGTCCTAGTGGCCCAATCCGTAATTCAACTAATTTTTTCAAGTCCCAACGACTCAACCACATATATATCCTAGTAACTAGCAGTACCAAACACTCACAATACAATATACATTTCAATAGAATCATACAATACAACCAATTCACTCAAATATACCACAGGATTATACTTAAAATTTGGCGGGAATAAATAATAACCAATGCATGCCACCTCTAGAATTCATGGGTCATCATAACTCGTTAGGTTTATACCCTCAACTCAACTGAATCCTTATATTGCTACAACAACTCATATGCACTATCCTAATAGATTTCCACCAACTTTTCAAAACAAGAGAAATGTTAAAGCTTCGATTAAACAGTGACATTGATATCTCTTTGCGAGAGATGTAAAAAAATCGAACATTTTTCTTCACATTGATAATAATGATCTACATGATGAATCCAAATTTGCACCAAACATTTTGTACAGTTGCCTACCGATTAACTTCAATAATCACAAAATGGAGAAGTTCAGTAGCAAAAGAGATCTAGATCATCATGTTGAACCATTTAAAATTATGATGCTTAGGTATCCAAGAGGAGATAAAATTGTGAAATGTAGGGTATTGTCCTAAAACTAAGAGGAAATGTCATAATAGAGTTTAATAACCTTTTAGCGGGTTGCATTACAAGCTTCAAGATGTTGTACATAAAATTCATGATTCACATTTTTTGCTCCAAATAAATTAAACGAGATACTAATTATACCATCCACTATAAACAAATGCTCGATGAGATCTGAAAGAGTTTATTCAGAGGTTTGTGGAACTAAAAGTGAGGTGTATGATTTTCACGACTTGGTAGTTGTTGCCACATATAGACAAAGAATACTGTTAAGAACCCTGGAAATGCTATTATAAAGAAAAAAGTCATCAAAGTTGGAAAATGTTTGGCACAAGTGGAGCACTATAAAAAATTATAATAAATAAAAAAGGCAAGGCTTAAGGGAGATACATCCATTTTTTCAGCATGTCCAGGAAATCATTCGCTAACGCGTAATAATGAATCATACACACTTTCATAAATCAACTTTAAGCCACACAACGAAACTTCCAAAAATAAAAACTTTAAGGGATTGTCCCAACCGAAGCATTACAACCAAGGACAAAGATCTTGGGGAAATTATATGAGAAATTACAATAATAATAACAATAGTACAAGAAGGCCATAGGAACCAAATAGAATGATATACACTAAGTTGACTAAAAAATTGGGATTAATATATGAAAGAACCAAGGATATTGACTAATACCTTAAGGCTAAACAAATTTCAAGGGTCTGAAATGAAAGTGACAAGAGAAAATATTGCATATTTTATGGCCATATGGGATATTACACAAGAGATTGTTGGGTTTTACGGAATCACATCCAAACATGTTTGAGGATATAAAACTTTCAGAGTTTGTATAAAAGTAAGGATGAACCAAGGATTATTGATATAGTCGAGGCCAATAATTAAGGAATGAAAGACCAAGACAAAAAAGGATAGTAGAACCGAGATCTCTAGAAAAAAAATGCAATAGTTGAGGAATAAAAATAATAGTGTTTGGATTAATAACCGAATATGAAAACTTGTATATGTCATAGATAGAGGAGATCAACTATAGGGGATCATAAACAAATCAAGGAAAATATATATATATATTCAATGTTTGGAGGTCCAACAACATCGCCAAACATCACGACACTTATATTGGATCTCATATATAATATTAACCTCTTTCGATTATAATCTTAGAGAAGTGGCAACATCCATAGTGATACTGTACTAATCACTGTAGAACTGATTGAAGTAGGCGCTAAAAAACTGATGATAGATACGAGAATTTTGGAAAATATAATATATAATAATACTATAACCAATTCATAATATGTTCCAGAGTTGATCCATTCCCAAAAGATTCTAAATGGATGCACAAGTTATGGGGGAGGGATCTTAACATAGATTTAGTCCCCAGCATGAATGAATTTAGTAAGAAAGTATGTTGCTTATTTATAAAAGTAGATTATCCCTTATCTTACAATATAATCGTAGGAAGATCATGATTGGATAAAATGCATGTTATAATACTCACAATTCACTAATTTATTAAGTATATTATCAATGGGAAAGTAAAAGTGATCAGAGGATACCAAAAGATGCTAAAACGTGTTATACAACTTTTCTATCTTGCAAATATCACCAACCACAATAGCAATCATCGAGTGGCTCAGTCATCTTTGATAACATGGATGATCTCAAAGAAGCTTATCACCTAATGGAACCTAGAGGATAAGTAGAAAATGATCGAATGAAAAAAGATAAGACAGAAACAACCACTAGATGCATGTAAGCTCTTTAGACCATATCTAAAAAATATGTGATAACTGGACAAAAATGGGTCGACCCAAGTTGATAATAGCTCCAATTTTTAATAGCTTATAGTTTCTGTCTAGGAAATTATGTTGAAAATATAAATCTAAGGCTTTTTATACATCAATACTTCATTCTCAGATTTCTAATGTAAACGAAGAGTGTCAAGTTCATGAATTAACGACTTGTAAGATAACTCACTCTTTTGTGTTTGTGTTATTGTATAGGGATATTGACTTTATTTACGTTGTTAGATTTATTTAAATCAAATATCCTCCATTTCTTTGTTCTAAACTAAATATATTTTTTGCTTTTTTAAGTTACTGATTTTAGGATTGCAAGATGGTATCCTGATTGCAGTATATGGAATGAACTATATAGTACTTTAAACCTATATACTTTGGGTTTGACATACACATCAAAACACATTTTATATTTATAATGCATTTATCATATTTAAGAATCAAATCATATTCAACTTATTTTAACCTAGAAATCGTATTCAATTTAGCTTAACCTGGAATCATATGTCTTACACTAGAGTATGTAAATGTTTGTATAATTAATTAGAAAGAGAATGTTTATGCATTTGGACTTGTATTGTTATAGCTAATATAGGTCGAAAACATACAAAATTGATGCAATATATAGAAATTCATTTTTTTATTTGATTGGTTACACCCTTAAGCTATTTTAGATATAAATAAAAATGTAGCTAATATGTGTCAATTGTTTGATCGATCTTTGGTTTGTGATCATGTTCCCAAATTCACCTATCAAGTATAATAGATAGGTTTCGTTTTCTTCTTATGTCCTAACTGTGATCCTAAATCTAGACCTCCAATATCAAAGGTTAGTAACTACACTTGTATGGTTTCAACTACTAGTTATTATCTCAACCATGGTACAATCGAGTAATCACCCCCCGTTCATCTAATGTAACACTAGTAGTCACGTCTAGTCATTTTAATCTAAATAAATTAGTAACCTGAATAATCATAATGACAAAACTAGTGATGATATGTTATGTTTGATAGTCGATGAACTAATTGCTTGAAACTTACATTTTCTTATGTTATGATTTTAAGTCGCGCTTTCGGTCTTTTTTTTACTCTTAGAAAAAATTGAAACGACACAATTGAGTTTTACAAGCTTATATTACTAAAGTGCCCATTGGATATTGAATATATTTTACGATACATTTGTTTAATTTTATTGCAAATTGTTTGCTCCGTTAAAAAGTTGTTTTGAAATAAGCTATAGAGGGGTTAGTAATGGGAGGCAAAAAAGATAATATTTTGGTGTTTATTAGTGAAAATTCCAAAAAGAGGAATTCACGTAGACTATTTTGACTAATTTGATTATTTGGATAGAATTAGGGTTTTTTTATCGATTTTCCTAAAGTAATTTTATTAATTTCGGCTAAGAACAATCACAAATAATGTTTATAACGTGAAAAATAAGTTTTTCAATTTTGGTCCAAATGGTTATAGCCTTGTAAGTATGATGTTACTTTTATTTTGACATGTGTTGTACAAGTTGGTCTTCTAGATTTACGCGTGATTGTGATGTGATTACCATGATGCACACATTACTCATTATGATTCAATTTTTTTTGTATCAACTGTATTTGATCTGAAAAAATTCAAGTCATTGATTTTAGATGCCATAAACGGTTGAAATTTAATTTTTTCTTTTTTAAGTTTTGTATCTTGTATTCGGTTATTGATTTTATTTTGTTCTTTCTACCTTTGAACGTTTTTTTTCTTTCCAACTCTTTCTTTTTATTTTACATAAAATTATCGAACTTACTTTTTCCTTGTGAGAAATTGGTTCACACTACCTTCAAAGATGCCCTCTTATAGTTCCCATAATCTTAATGTGAAAACTGTGTTTGTCATGACCATAAACACGAATCCATTATTGTCACGTTGAATCCATACCAAAAGAAAATTTTATTAACGCACTCGTACTCATCATTTTCTACCCATTAAGTTAAATAGAAACATAAAGATTGGGTCATTCTTCATGATTTCAGTCTATGATCATTCCTAAATGAGGAAAATCATGGTGATAGTCAAGATGTTGAAATTATTTTTTTTCTCTTATATGTTTGATTAAGGATTTCAATTTCCACTGGATAAGGAAATTGTTAAGTTTTTCAAACTTACTCAGTGATTTCCTAGATAATTATCTCCATAGTGATGGATCTTGATGTTTTCTACTATTGTGTTATCGAAGATTTGTGTTATCGAAGATTTATGTCAAGTCTTTTGTTTTAGACTATTTTCTAGCTTATGTTGATTCTGTAGAGGAAACTTTAGTCTATAATTTATCGTTAAAATGTAATCATTTTCTTTTGTTGTTCATGATCTTCCTAAACGAATTAAAGCATGGGAGGATTCTTCTTTATTAATAGAAATTAGGCTTGTAAGAATGGTTAACGCAATGAACTATCAACTATCTTGAATCTATTATCGTAACCTTCTTATTGTTATTTTTCTTAGTTTGTTTATATTTTTCAGTACTTCGACTACAATTACCTTTTGGGCTATTATGGAGTAATAAGTACACGAAAGGTGCTCTAAATTGGTGAAGAAATCCAACGAATTTAACTATTCATGTGTTTATATACTAAAGCTACGTTTTCCCTATAATATGGATTATCGAACAATGATGATATGAAGGTGAATTTTTCGTATTATTATTTTTTGGAGTATTTCAACTAAAAATTATAATCTGAAGAGGTATATATATATATATATATATCACATGTGTTGGAGACTTATTCGTGTCAGAAATGTCATTGTTACAGTCAAATACATTATATGGTACATCGTTTGCTCTTTGTGTTAGACCAGACGTTGTAACTGGTACCCCCGGGGAGATAGATCACAATAGTAATGAAGATTTGAATTCTCATAAGAGGAGTAAATGTTCAAGTAATTTATAGTTTTCTATATTACTCGAAATGCAAATAGGGTTTTCTTTTTGAAATTGTGTAACTTTTGATTATGTTATATGTGATCAAGATGTTATTTCTGTTTCTACAACTGGTTTGATAAAGGTTGCTATTGTTTATACTCTGTCTCCCCCTACAAGAAGAGAACTTATACTTTTAGAATAAAATTTTGTGTCCCATAATGTTTTGAGTCTTAAGATTCTTGCCTCATCTATTTTATTACTCAAACATGCTTATGCCATTGTTTCCTCAAAACCGACACATGTTATTACTTCTATTGATAGTTTACATTCGAATAGTTTATGTTCCTTTGTTTATAAGTTTATGATTTTTCTTATATAATTATTCCAATCCATCGGATTGTCGAGACAGTTTTTGAATTTGGTGTTTTAGTTGTCCAAAGGCCTTTTCTTATCAATCTTTCTCCGTTTGAACTGACCAATCGTCATTTGAATCTTAGACTCAAAGTAATTGTTCTTTCTTCTTATATTATAGTTTTCTTTGTTATCTTTTGATACTTACTTTATGCGCTTTATCTGCAACTCATCTTTAACGAGTTGATGATGTATTAGTATGCCCAAGGGAACCATGCGGGTCATTTATCAGATCTTCAATCGTTACATAATGAGGCTTTATATCATATAGATGAATGTTCTAACTTAAAGACTGTTTTTTCTGCTAGTACTGTGTGTGTGTGTGTGAGAGAGAGAGAGAGAGAGACAGAGAGAGAGAGAGAGAGAGCGTTGTAAAAGTTGTTATAGATAGTGAAGAGAGGGTGAAGTCTTTATCCATTCAGTTGGAATCCAAAATTCATTATCTGAAAGATAAATACTCTGAGCTATTACAATATAAAGACAATACTTTGGCCTTAAAAGCTCATGTTTCGATTTCAAAGAGAATTTGGGCTGTTATGCATAAGATGATTATACTAACTAGCTCAAAACCTGATGTTACGACGCCCGTTTAGAGGATTTACGTCAACAGTTGGATACTATATTGACCAAGCATACTATACTAAAATAACTTGTCGTTGTGTGTAAATCTCGATGTCAAATTTTTTGTGAGTATAAATCTTTTATAATTTCTTGGGCTCACGAAGCTGTCATGTAAGTGCGGTCCAGATTAGTGTTGGAAATCCATATACTTCACCTTGATAATAATCTTTATCTTATTCGGTATAATGTCTCGAAAGTTCAGTGGCAAGATATAATGATTTGGATTGATAAAACTCCTAGCTTTATTCATCTTTTGTCAATATGGAGTCATAGAGGCAAAAACATTAGTGACGTGATTGATAAACTCAAAAATAATAAGCGCAACGATCAAATTGTATTAGATAATTGTGAAGATGGTAAAATAAGGGTTATTAAGATTGATGTGTCCGAAAGAGTTGACCCCCGATTGTTGGCATCATTGGTAGTATTTCTATAGGGGTTTTTTTGCAACTTAATTCTCTTCTTTGACCCTTGTTGGTTATGTATTTTGGACCATCCTTTTGTTTTATTTTTTGTTATTACAAAAATATATTATTTGTAAGAATTTTATTTTGTTTGTGAGTTTCCATTTTAATTTTTGTGGAAGAGTCTTTGTGTCTGTGAAAAATCTTACATTCTTTATTTTTTCTTATGACTAATCAAGTGTAGTGGGCCATGAATTAATTTTTAGAACACTGTTGTTCTATATTTGGATTTTTTGAAGAATTTGATAAGTGTGATTAGAGTGCATGAATTAACTCTCTATTATACGTATTTTTTTTTATTATTCTTTATTAGGATTCCTGATACCTGGTCATTTTTATAACTATTTATAATAGGGTTGATGATTCTTTTATCATCCAAATCACTTTATCTTTCTTTTTTAGGTTTATAAAGTTCATTTATTTTATAAACTTATTTTGTCTTAGTTATTCTGAGGTATATTTCCCCTTTGAGATATTATTTGGCATTCATGATTTGATGCATTTTTGGTTTTACCAGTTTTTAAGATTATGGATTTTGCATTTTTTGAAATCTCATTTTTTGGATTATTTTTATCTTCTAGCATTGTTTTTTTATTTGTGTTATATTAAAAAAAAGATAAACTAGTGTTTTAGTCCGCAAGAGTATGGTAGAGTTTCAAATTCTCTATATTCTAGGGGTGCCAGACTTAGTTTCTTTCTCCATCAGCAACATATATGTTCCTCACTTTATTTTTGCTTCTATCATATTCCCAAGTTTGGTTTAACTTCCCAAGTATTTTCTCTTATATATGTTGAAATATGTTTCTTATTACCTTTTTCCCTAGCTCAAAATGTTTGAAAAGATCAATTCCTTGTAGGGCTCCCATCGAAGGTGTGTATTGATCCTCCTTTCTTCAACTAAGTCGATTTCCACTCTTATATTTATGATTATTATTTTCATCTGTATACGTTGAACCCTATGAGATGGTGTAGTTATTTCGACTGGTACTATCGTCTCTAGAACTTATATCATGGAAAATGGTGTTTCATTAGTGGTAGTTTTTGGAGTCGTTCGGTATGACCATAGAAACCTTTACAGGGTTTCCGGCCAATTTTGTGCTTCTTCATTCAAATCTTCATAAAGCCCTCAATTATCATTCTATTAGTCACATTGACTTGTCCAATTGCTTAAGGATAAAATGAGAATATAATATTTGCTTAATTCAACTCTCTACGTAAGATTATGTAACAATATCATTTTGGAATTGTGATCTATTTTCGGTGGTGAAAACGGTACCCACAATATATACTTATGTTTAGAAATTAAATTACCTCTCCTGACATTATGTGTTGCACCATTTGTGCTTCTACCCATTTGGAGAATTAATTTATGGAAAATATTATATATTTTATTCTTGGGGAAGCCATCGGTAATAATCTTGCAATTTTTATTTCCCATCTTTCAAATGGAATGGCTTCCGTTATTATTTCTAATAATAGTGCTGAAACTTGGATTGAAATGGCGAACCTTTGACATGTATCACATGCTTTCACTTTCTTCTTTACGTCTTTCATTATTGTTGGCCAATAATAACCCTGTAGCAATATTATTTTAGATAAAGATTTATATCCGGATTGTGTGTCTTCTTCTTCCTCAAGTAGTTCTTCTGTTATGAATAGTGCCTCACTCGTGCTTAAACATCTTGACAAAAGTTGTGATAGTATTTTTTGTGCAAAGTGTCTATGTCCACACATATCTTGAAGATATTCTTCCTATTTTTATTCACTCTCTTTTCTCTTCAAGTAATATGCCTTGTATGTGGTAAAAACAATTATTAGCGTTTTCTAATCTTCTTCTTATGTTTCACATTCATTTATCATTACCCATTTAGTTGTGACCATTGAAATAAAGTAGTTTGGCAAAGTGATTGATGAATTTTCTTCTAGTAGTATGTCTGGTGTTGGTGATATACAGACCGAATAAGCCAATTCGTCGATAATTGGCATTTGTTTAAATTTGACATGCTCAAATTGAGAAGAAGAACGTTGTAGCTCCTTTAAATATTAATGTTGTCTTTTTCTTTTTTTGCTTCGACCTAGTATTATGCATGGTGTTGCTGATATACATGTTGAAGAAGTAATTCTTTGGTAATTAAATTTTGTTCCCTTGGCACTTGGTTGAATTTGACATGCTCGAATTGAGAAGCAAACTATTATAGCTTCTTCAAATATTATTATTTTCTTTTTTTGTTTTCGGCCTCACCTCTCATTTGGCTAACTACTAGTTGGGAGTCAGTTAAAAGTATTACCTTTTTTAATCTGTGAATCTTTACCAACTGTAATTCTATAATAGTTGCCTCATATTCTGCTTCATTATATGATGTTGAGAAAAATTGAACCGAGTGGATTGGTTTGGAAATCACCATCTGGAGATAGAAGTTGTATATGTAGCCCTGAGCCTTGATTGTTACTTCATTCATAGATTTTGACTTTCCGTGTAGTTTTAAATCACAATTTAAGATGATTGGTCTTTTGGACTCATTCTATCAGGAAATCAGCTAGTGTTTGGGCTTTTATTGATGTTTTAGGTTCGAATTTGATATCATAATCTCGTAGTTCTACTAACCACTCAGTAAATCTTCCTCAAACGTTGGCCTTTTCAATACATTCTTTATAGGAAAATAAGTTCGCATAATTACAGTGTGTCTTTGAAAATACAGTCTTATTTTCATACCCACTACTACCAATAGTAGAGTTAGTATTTTTAATTGTAAATATCTAGTTTTTGTTTTGTTGTAAAGATTTACTTACGTAGTATACAATTGTGGGTTCCTTTTATTCCTCTCTATTTAGGACTTCGCTTACTACATAATCTGATATTGTTAAATATGGGTACAAGTCTTCTCCTTGATTTAGCTTCGTCAATAACTCTAGTAATGTTAAGATTTTTTTATGTTGTTGAATGCCTCTTTCCACTCTGGATTCTGAGAGCGTCAAATATTTTTGGAGGGTACTTATGTAATAACTAAAAAACGAATTGAATATTTAGGTGAGTTGTATTGAGAGAATTGAGTTACTTAGGAAATACTTTACAGAGAGAGACTATGACAGATTAGATAGGAAGTAAATATTTCATCTATCTTAGTAAATTTTCTCAAGACTTTTATATAGCCAGAGCTGTCCCAATGGTATAAAATGATATGGGCCTATTTTAATAACCCAAGCCCATTTTGACCCAAAGTGCAATTAAATATTTCTACTTATTAAGCTCTATAACATAAAATAAACTTTGGCTCAATAACCCATTTGTCCGATTTGCTTTACGGATAATTTAGCCCTCATTAACGTCCATTGGAAATTTCTTGCTCTTTTCAATACTTGGAAAATGGTCTACATATTTCTAAACATTGTGAGAAAAACGTCTTATGTACAACTAACATTTTTATTAGAATTTAGACATTCGTTGGTGACTTCATTGATGACAGGTTAACGATTTGTGTTGGATCTGCTTCGATTCATTTCTCACTTACCATACATCTTTGAAATTTCCATGATTGAACATTGTTTGTGCATTTTTCAGGATTTAGCTTGAGATTCGCAAGTCTTAGGTTATCGAATGTTTTGACAAGGTTTGTTAGATGGTCTTCCTCGTGTAGGATTTTTACTGGCATGTTATCAATATGGGCTTGTATATTTCTGCCTATCTATGTTATAAATATATCATTGGCCAACCTTTGGTAGGTTTCTTGGGAATTTTTTAGTTCGAAAAGCATTAATTTGTAGCAATGTAGCTTTATTTTGGTGATAAATATCGTGTGTTCTTAATCTTCATCTTTCATTTGATTTGATTGTAGCATGTGAAAGTATCCATAAAGGATAACATTTTGTTGCATTATGTTGCATATACAAGTTGTCAATTCTTGATGGTAGAAATGGGTCATTGGGGCATGCTTTATTTAAGTCCGTGAAGTCGATGCACATTCTTCACTTCTTATTTTTATTTGTGACCAAGTTAGAATATTTTGTCCACATTGGACAATGAGACTCTTTTATGTGTCCTACGGCCGTCAGTATGTTTATCTCGGCGATAAATGCCTCAGTTTTTTTATTGAGAGTAAGACCACATTTTTTTTATTATCGGTGTAGAATTATTGTGGATGTTTAACTAGGAATGACAATGGGTTGGGATAGATGCACGTTTTGTTAAACACATAACTCATCCAATCTTTATTTTTTAAACTCGGGTTCGGATACCTAACAGACAAGGATTTTTTTCCGATGCCCAAACACGTTGAGTTTGGGTACCCATCCACGGATATCCATTGATCATTTACTTATTTATATACGTTTTAATGAACTATGCAATAAATATTTTTTTAAAATAAAAATAATATATTAAATAAATATTTTTAAATTTAGTAACAAATTTTAGTAATAAACTTATTAAACATGTATATTATTTACAATTAATATTTATTTATATTTTTAGTAAATTATATTTGTTTTATTAAATATATATATATATATATATATATATATTAAAATATTGTAACTTTTTTAAAAATTTATTCAATTTAAATATATATAATTTTTGAATAAGTGAATTTAAAATAATTCTAAATATAATAAAATATAAATAATAATAAAGCTATCAAAAATAAAATAATAAATACATAAATTATTTATGATAAATTTTTTAATTATACTATAATATAATTTATAATTTATTAAATAATAATCTATCATGTATTATTATTTTTAATACTAGAATAAGTAACGAATTTTTGGTAGATCGGGTTCAGATTTTTCCATCGGGAAAAGTTTTGAACCCATAACTCATCCCAAACCTGATGGGTAATAAATTTTAAAATCGATGGTCAATCTCACACAAAACAAAATGTGTGAGTACCCTAATCTATCGGGTTTGCTCAAGTCAAGTACCCGCATGTTCTTTAAAATTGTTATATTTATGTTTAATTAGTGACATATGACCTCGGTTGGGACTCATGTGTAGTCTTTTGTAGTCCAGACAGACGTATCTATGTTATTTTTAAAAAAAGTAAAAAAAATCAAAAAATATTACCTCAGATAAGTTGGTATATTTCTTTCGATCTTCAGGATTCTTCCTTCCTCCATGATAACTTCATTTTATTCTTCCTCCGGTTGAACTAACTAAGGAACATCTCTGATGCCATATATTTCCTCCAATACGACTCTTTCCTTCTTTGATTAATATGCTTTTAGAGACGAATTTTTTGCATAACATTGATTGCTTGCTTTTTGGTTTCCTCTTATTATGACCATTCCACTATTTATAGGATATCTTATACATTGATGTACTGTGGATTTTTATGTGCAAGTATGTAGTTTGTACTAGAGAGGCACTCAAGCTAATTCTAACATGTCTCGTTAACTGCAGCCCTATAGCGGAGTTTTGTACGAGGTCATGCGCTGACATACGTTTTTAGTGATATTGAGAGAAATTTTACATTTAATAATAAGGGTATGTTCCGTTATGCAACATATATTATTATCAGGGTCCTCCGTAGTCCTTGAATCTAAAACATAATATTTGTTTGAGGAGTGAAATAGTTGGTTTGACGAGTTAATCGGTTGGTTTCTTATAGATCGGGGACATATATGTCATCAAAGGATAATATAAAATATTGTATTGTGCCATTTATTAAGTTGTGTGTTTGATATGACATATGTGATTATGAGCCGTTAATCTTATATGAAATTAACGGTTGAAGAGAAATGACGTGTCGATGATATGTGTGTTGAAACTTTGTATTTGAATCCTTTATAGAACATACACACTTACAAATTTTCGATCTTAGTTCTAAAACAAAGGTTACGATCACAACTATGTGGGTATATAAGATACACGTTGATTCTTTTTTTTGTTCTCTTACGACTGTTGTACATATCTATCTATAAAACAATTTCTTTAGTTCTTTCAATTTTCTTTTGTTATTGCCTTAATCTTTTTTTTTCATTTTTTTTATTATTTGTGTCAGTCTCGTGTCTTGTTTGCCTTCAATATTTTGAACGTCGTGTTCTCTACATACCTAACTTATTGGTAGGTACTGTTCTTAGTTTTTTCAAAAACAAATATGTCGTTTTTGTGTTATTATTATCGACGTCAAAAAGCCATGAGAATTTAACATTAATATGATCCATAAATGCGTTCACTATTGATGATGATTCTCAAATCGATAAGGGTTTAGTTTGGTGACTTGGGGAATTTTTAAAGTAGTGTATTTAAGAGAAAGTCATAAGTGTTTCCCCATGATGCCAAAATTTATAGTCAACCCAAAATTTATCGTAAATTTACGCGTGCCGAGATCTTGTCATCTGCTAGATCTAGGGGTTACCCGTTCTGGTTTGTACATACCACTAACCTATATCTTTCTAGCACACCCATCATAGCTCTTATACCTACAACTGCATAAATATTGAGGACTTCTGCAGCTATGGATGCTCTACTTTGGGGCAAAACATAGCTCAAAAGAGGTGTTGTCACACCTGTAAATTCATTCTACCATGATTTTTTTATATTCCAAAGTTATATATAACCATACGAGTCTTATTTGAAGAGAATTCTTCACAAGTGGGGATCCCAAAATATGTTGTACTATGGTTGAATTCAGAATGATGCTTTGCTTTGTGCCCCTTGGATGTCTTTCACCTAAAGAATCTATTTAAGATCACGATAAAATCTTGGAGTCACCGATTCTATTTTTTCCACGCACAAGAATTTGTTTCGCTTGAGTTTCTAAAAGCTGGAAATGGTAACGGTGAAAAAAATTAGAGAGTTAACAACGAGAGAGGGTAAAAAAGTAACAAGTCTTGATTTGCACACGTTATTGAATCTTGACTCATATACGATGTTGAAAATGAGATAGATCTTGGGATTCTACTAACATAAGATCTTACCTCCCACAAGCAGGTATTTACATCTCGACAAAATAGGACACAATAAGCCAGAATATGGAATATCGAACATGATTAGATGCTCGACCAAGTTGTCAAATAGTCAATATTGTTAAATGCGACCAAGGAGAAAGTTGTTGGTAAGAAACTTGAGGTTGTGTAGGTGGCATATGATTCAGTGCCTGGAGTAGATTTTAGCAAATAATATAACATATCTTTTTTTATTTGTCATCAAGCTCAATTCATATATTTAATATGTTTGTTTCTCTTAGTTTAAAAACAACCCAGTAGCTTTAAAACAAAACTAGTTTCAAATGGTCCGGTTAGACGAGGTACCTAATCAATTTTTCTTTCTTTGAAATCTGTTGGGGGATCATTTTTTCGCTTGGATATTTCTCCCAAAATTATTTGTAGTTGATTGAGAATATTATTATTTGGATCGGGAGACATCACATATCATTTTCTGCCTGGCATTTGACTGGTCCAAATGACATTCACTTAGTCTCCTATCATATACTTGATGCATTGGTAGAATTAAAAACCTATGACCTTGTGAAGCCAGGGTCGTCCTAAAAGAGATTTATACAAGCTCGTGACATCCATTACCATGAACAAAACTCTAATAATTTTCTTTGTATGTTCGCTTCCTATAGTGATCATGATATTTGAGTTCATCCAATAAGTTAGTCTATCGGCTTGTGAACCCAACTAAGTTTCTTTTGGTTTTTTTTACGGGTTGCTTCAGTTATCCTGTTGTAACTTATTTTTTACATGATGTATACTGACTTGTTTCAACCACTATTTTTTTATATCAATCCAATCAATATCAACCGTTAAAATGAGAGTATCTTCATACAGACTCACTATCAAATGTACCTTGAGGTACTTGTTATGTGTATTTTGTAATGACAATTGAGTTTTAATTAAAATGTCTCTGTATGATATGGTACATACCGTTTTCTTATCTTTTTTTGATTTGTTAGGTTGTTATCCTTCTTGTCCTATCTTTGATTTTTATCTTCCTTAGCTAACTATGCGCGTTTGTATTGTCAACCAAATGTTACATCTCGTCATTTAGTTGGTAAAAATCTATCGTGGCATTATTGTTCCCATAATTATACAAATAGTATAACCTTTTAGATATCTTCCTACATTTCTAGCAGCCTTTGATAGCTAAGTATGCGTTTGGTTTTGTCGTAAATAATGGTGATACTTGACGCTTGTAATGTAAATATTTTGGTGAGTTATCAAATTGAGTCAAGTGGGTCTTATATGGTTGGCCTCTTTTCAAATCCAAAGTCTTATAAAACTTTATTTTTTTAAGGCGACTCCAAATGAGGCATGGTTATTTTTTGTTGAACAATGCCTCCTCTTGGCTACTCAAATTTGATGAAATATCTTAAAGACATAATGACTCCTCATCTTCTTGACTTTAATTTTCATCAAATCTTAAAGAAGCTGACTATATTCTATGAGACTTTGCTTCAATGCTAGAACCGCTACACTTTCTTTACATTTATCTAATGCATCAATCATTTTACGTAACTTTAGAGGGCCTTTCCCCTTTCCTCGTTCATAGTCATTTTGTAATCCATCTCCCATTTGATAGTTTTGTTTCCAATGAGGTGGATCCTTCATGAGATTCATCTATCCTCAAAGATGTGAATTAAACTTGGGGGATATTGTTGAACCAAGTTAGATAATTTCATTAGAATTTTATGGAGGATGATTTGCACATGCATATATCATCAAAGTTGACCCAGAGCTTGATATTACAGAAATTCTCCATATAGTGCTCGAGGTTCGCGTCCCGTAATATTTTTCAGTTTAGTATGAGTCGAAATTTCCTAGGATTTCCCTTTCTAGAACCATTTGGGTGAGTGTGAATTTTACCAAATTGTATTGTATTACCTTAGATCTCTTTACTAATGAAGACTTCGACCTCATTCTTTGTTTTGTTTTTTTCCAGTATTGTCTCGGGATATTGTAAGTGCTAAATATTTCTTGTCTTTATCGGTTACCATGGATATTTTATTTTCGATTTTGTGGGCAACCTCATCCTTAGTGTTTGCTTCATTTATTGTTATCCCCAATTTGATTGGATAATTACTTAATCAGTCAATGCCAAAAATGTCTTAGATATGTTTTTAGAAGTTGGTTATTTCTCTAATTTTCTGAGATGTTCATGTATCATTTCCTCTAGTTGTACATCGAGTAAGTAAATTATAAAATGGATGTGAGGGTATTCAACTTCCTTTCGAACTACTTGTATATGGTTTAAAGCAAGGTGTTTGATCCTCTCGTCATACTCTTACTCGATTACCAAATCCCTTACTTGATCGCACACCTTCATTTTAGAGATCTTCATCATTCTGGTACAATATCATAAATTAAGATCTCTATCTGGAAGTATATAGCTCATATTGAAGTGACAGTGGTGCTGAGTAAAACATATCCCTTTAACCGCGGCTATGTAGGGAGTTGTGTATGAGGTCATGCGTTGGCATACCGGTTTTGGTAATATCGAATGAATAATTAACACTAAGAATAAGTGTATACGTTGTCATGTGATATATGCATCACGTTATTGATGATAATTGAACACTTTGTAATAAAATAATTTTAAAAAACAGTAAAAAATTAAAAATTAAATGCTGCAATGATGAACATCGAAGGATTGAAGATTATCACCCCTGCCTCTCTAGATATATAATATACAAATTTAGAATATATATATTAAAATATTGATATTACAACTACGACAAAACAAATAAAAAATGGAAAATATAGTTTAGCAATGCATCGAACATGAATAAAATGTATATCGGGTTCAAAATAATTTTAAAAATCTTAATGACCTTTGAAAACTAAACAAACTTGCACCATTCTACCCAACGACAATATACTCAATTGTTTTTCAAAATAAATAATAGGTAATAAATAAAAGATAAAACATTGGCGCAATAAAGATATAATACGTTGAAAATGATAATTCTCATACATCTTGTTTGTCGATACATTACATGCATGTCTCATGATTGTAAAAAATATTATATTCTTTATTGAAGTTTTCATCCCATGTTATGTATATTAACTAGCTCCATTGGTTGCTTTTTTTTATACATTTTATTTATATTTGGATAGCAACTCTAATTTAACATCTAAGTTAACTAAGAATTCAAATGTATCTTTAATAAACAACCCTTATTTTAAATTCTAATAGTAGCCAATTCTTAAACCAAACATCACAGACCATTAACATTACTAACCTCCTTTACAAAATGTCAAATATAAAAATCGTTTTTAAATTATCCAAATTAAATTACTGTCCTCTCTAGAAGGATTCAATTTTTGTTTTTAATCAAAAGATTCATCAATACAACAACTACATAGATAAGTAAATATAAGAGTTTATAATAAATCGAAAGTATAGCAGAGAAAAAAGCTCTCATCGGACATATAAAATAATGTATTTTCAATATGATTCTACAGTTCCATTCCGAGTTGGTGGAGTGGACGACTCTTCTACAAACGTTTTTTAGATTGAGACCGTTCCTGTGCGTATTCATGAGTAGTGGTTTCGTATTCCTTCCAAAAAAACTAAAAAAAAATATAATTCTCCAACTTACGCAACAATTTATATCCTCTGTCTTATAGAAACTAATATTTTATTTTATACTTTAAAAAATTATATACAATCAAATTAAATTTCACCAATATTGCTCTCATTAGGTTGAGGATCCACAAATATTATCGGTTGAAACGATCAATACAAGGTTTCTCATACTATGTATTCACAAATTATTCATCATTATCTTATGTAAGCTACAAAACTTAAAGAAGAATAATTAAATCTGGGTTATAAATGTATAGTGTACTATAAGTATCGATGCAGAATAGATTAAAAAAGGAAGATATGGCCGGAGGCATTAAAGACTAAATTAAAATATGAAATTTGATTTTCATAAAATTTCAATCAGCAAAGATATTGGTAAAGCTTAAAGCAAACTGCGGTAATTATTTGCAAAGAATTTTAGGAGAAATCATGCGTTGGATTACATAATCTTTACTAAAAGCAATCAAGAGGGAAAGAACATAATCTTAAGATTTGAGATTTTATAGTCAGCATGTTACGGATTGTTTTGGATTTATTAATTCATCGATACTTACGAGTAATTATAATCTTATATTGGACATACAAAATTAGTACTAGGATATATTTTATTAATTTTTGGTATTAGATTATAATCTTTTGTAAAATTATAAAATTAAATTGATAATACAAAAAAAATATATTATATTTTCAAAACGTAAGTTAATTTTAGCAATTGAAAAATGATTTATTAGATTTTAAAAAGTAAATAAAATACTAATAAATAATAAGCATCAAACTCATTTACTAATATATAATCCGAATAAGTTCATTATTAAATTATTTATTTTAAGTAAGTACTCGAAAATGTTAACATATCCTTGCTACCTTTTTATATATAAAAAAATATTTTTATTCTCTCTCGCACAACCCCATCATCTTTGTTTCATGTTCTCCGCTGTATCTAAACAACTTAACGTTCTCTTTCACCAAAATCATCTGCTTCACTTACTCTCTATGGAAAGCCGGACATTTTCTCAATTTTTATCCTAACACGAAACCCATTGCATTTAGCTAGAAAAGAGAATGACGTTAAGATCAAGAATTAGTTTTGAGTTTTGTGGTGTAAGAGGTTTATGAAATTGATGTAGAAAAGTTAGAAGGTGTTTGATCATTTACAAATTTAACTTTTGATTTATTAGTTTTGATGAAGTATGGGTAATTTCTAATATGAAGTTAAGCTAAATATTGGAACCAGTAGACAACAGTTTTACAACGATAGGGTCTTCGGGCTATTGCGACCAAGATGACATGTACAAAGTTATTGACAATCGCATGTCAATACACAATTAAACATCAAACCCTCGGTAATAAAGTAGATATGAGGGGGTAATATACCGATTCTATAATGATTGTTATCGCAAATAATGACAACACTATTATTATTGTTGGATATTTTTGTGTAATTAGATTGATTAGTCAACCAATAAAATCATAATATATTATCGAGTAAGTCGGAAAGTGTGGAATACACGCTTGTTAGAATATACTATCATTAGTGGGTTCAATGGATAGAGCTTGGCGGGTTAAATTTATTTTGAATTGTTGGGAATACGGACACTCGGAACTGGGATCTCTAGAACGAATCACCTTGAGGACGACATATGGTTTATGGTTCATTATGGCGGGTTAAATTTATTTTGAATTGTTGGGAATACGGACACTCCGAACTGGGATCTCAAATTCGAATTTGAGTTTGAATTTTGGTCTGTTTTATAATTTGAATTTATAATCGTTTTTTAACATAAAACTGTTTTACAGTTTGAGTATTTTGGTTGAATATATAAGTATGGTTTTGTTAAAGATGAAAAAAAACAAAAATGTTCATTCTTATTGTTCAAAAGAAAAGCTCTGATTTTATCCGGTTGAAAATTTTGTAAAACCACAAAAAAAAAATTCAATTTGAAATTGATAAAACAAGACTTTAGAGTTTATCCAGAAATCTCTAAACAAAATTTCCAACAAAATATTAAAATTATCAATTCTTATTTTATGAAGATATTTGTATAAATATTGAAATGGAGAGATTTGTTGTCATCTTTAAAAGAATCCATAATCAAGTATTAAAGCATCAATGGACTAGTCATCGTCCTCAAAGTTTTTCTCCCTTGTTATTGGATGAATTTTACGAATAGATGTCTAGTTTTTTGAGATTATGAAAATGGTGATAATCTCTGGATTACATTAATATTATTTTGGTTTTTTAAGAGGAAGAAAATGTTATTTCTCTAACATGAATTTCCCGTTAAAGCTTTCTTTATTAACATAAGTGTTGATCTTAGACAAACACAATCATTATGTAAAAGGAGAAGTTATCACTGAGATTGCATAATTTTACAGTATTTGTGCATCTGTTGTATGCAGTTATGTTATTTAAATGTAATTTTTGACTTATTGCATTTAGCAATGTAAATGGAAAGTCTGCACTATTAAAAAACATGCATCTTGAATTTTAATGGTTCAAAATTATTTGAAAAATAAATCAAAGGTTATCTGTTTAGTAACGGATTCTGCATTTATTTAATTATGCAACTATTGTTTAATTCTACACAAAATAATAATTTTTACAGTTATCTAACTTTTGCATGGCTTCTTAATAACTGTATCATGTAGGTCCTGTTTCATAATAAAATTTAATAACTTGAGGCCAATCTTGTAAGATTATTTGTCTAAACTTGCATGCAAGTTGAAGGGTTGAAATTTAAATATTCAAATTATGCATGATAGGATCAGAACTTTTTGGAAGGGCATTTCTATGAAAACCGGAGGGGCGGTTCGGGTATAACTTAGAACTCACAAACTAAAAATAATATGAACAAGCAATCTATGACTCAGCTATGTGCTAACACTAAACGAGATCCGGGATCCAATCCATAAGGCCCATGGGTGACAGAAATATATAAATACCCCAACCAACTTCATTTAATAGGTTGAATTAACTCTAGGTGGAAGAAACGAAAAAAAGTAATGAGTACACTACTGAGGAACGCGGTCTGTTGAGGACTGAAATTGAGGCGTTGAGGGCCCAGAAACAAGCAGAAAAATGGGTTAAAGAAAAATCTGGTGCGTCAGCACTCAACCATATTGATAATCCTGGTGAAAATGAGCAGTCCCTAAAGAGTTATCTCAACTCCAAAAAATGCATCGATCTAAACAAGTGGAGAGTTCCACATCGGAATCTTCTAGCAGTTCCTCTAATGATGCGGATCTTGAAGATTCAGTCTCATCTAGCAGTGATGAAGGACGATTAAACAAGAAAATAAGACTAACCAAGAAACATTCAAGAAAAAATGGATAGACATGACAGCTAAAAAAGTATCAAGGGAAAATGAAAGGTTCAGGTGATCAACATATTGACTGTTTGGTGATTGATCCATTTTCTTTCCAATCCAAACCAGGTATATTTGCTACTCCGAATGAGGATACTATGTTTGGTCGTAGCCAAAATTGGAGACAATCACATTTCTCCTCAAAAATATTTTTTGGAAAATATTTGATAGTTCCAAGATGGAAAAGTATGATGGGAGTAAAGATCCGGACAATCATCTTGAGCAATTTAAAAACTTCACGATGAATTGTGATGATGATGACAAAAACTGCTGTGTAGGGCTTTCTCTCAAACCTTTAAGGGAAGTGCCCTCAAATGGTATAATAGTCTCCCTCAGGGATCTATAAAAAAATTGATATATTTAAGGTTGTTTTCCGGAGGCAATTTGTTGGAAGCAATGAGTTCAAAAACTAATGGTGATACGATCATCCATCGCACCCAAGAACCGAACAAAAAATTAAAAGAATACACTATCAAGTTTGTAAATACAAAGAATGGGTTGGTTGATTGCTTTGAACAAGTTGTAATTGCCTCTCTCAAACAGGGCTTCAATCTATGTAACTTGGCTGATTCTATGATCCGGAAGAAAGCTATGACTTTTTGAGGGTTGTTAAATCAAGTTGGTAAACAAATTAATGTTGAAAAAACTAAGAAATCTAGAGTACCTTGCCAGATCAAATCTACAACTACAACATCAACACATCGAGCAACTACCCAGTCCGGTTACAGATCAAAGGAAACCGGGCAGGGATCTCATCGGCCCAGGCATAATCAATCTAACGAGAACCAAAACCATCAAGTTAGAAGTGAAAGAGAACCTTGGGTTCAACCTGAATGGTTTGTTGAGTTGGGAGAAAGTGTGGCTATAATATATGACAAAACTAAAAATGATGTACACTTTAGAAGGTCGGCCGCATTACAATCTCCTAGAGAAATCCGGAGTAACCGTTTCTGTAAATATCATGACGTTTTTAGGCATGATACCCATGATTGCATAGCATTGAAACAAGAGGTACATAATCTCATTGAAAGGGGTAAATTAGGGGCTTATGCTAAAAACAAGCGGACAACAGGCCAGATAATGCACCACCCAGTACCAATGCGCCCCAAACTATCCCTTCCGTAGCTCGTGGAACGTCTAGGTAGGAGGATATTATGGTGATTATTGAAAGATTTGATGTGGATTCTGAGTACCTTGATCCGGATCCAAGTCGGAATCGGTTAGGGGTGATAGTGGACAAGACTCCTACTGTTTCCGGTCTTGTTAAATATTTTTGAGTCCTTAATCATATTTGGGGGAGATATTATGACCGCGCCTTCAAATTGTTCAAGAAAAAGACATGTCAACAGCTTGAGCACTCAATTGGGTGAGAGAATGTCCACACATCTATATTAAACTCCAGCTCCTTTCGTATTTTTCACTGAGGATGACCTGAGAGATATGCAGGACCTTATGAAGAAGACGTGGTGATATGGGTATCAATAGGATAAAATGATGTACGTCGAATCATGATTGACACAAGAAGTTCGGCAAACATATTATTTTTAGATTCCTAAGAGATGAGAAATCCCTCGGTTATTTAACCTTTAAACAGAACTATTGTGGGATTCACTGGGAGTTTGGCAAATGTAATTGGAGAATTCGAGGAGGTAAATATTACTGGGCAAATGGCCTTTAAAGAATAGGGTGAAGGTATTGTTTGTGGTGGTTGACTTCCTAACCTCTTACAATGCTATATTTGGGAGGTCTTGGCTTTCCACGATGCATGATGTAGCCTCTACTGTCCATCAGTGCTTAAAGTATGTTGTGGGAACACAAGTGGGTATTGTCCGAAGCAGTAAGAAGATAGCTAGAGAATGCTATGTAACAGCTATTGCCTCAAATTCTTTGGAGGCGGTCAAAGTTAATAAAGAATAGCAGCTATTGGAGCCTCCCACCGATAAGAATGAAATTGATAATCCAAGGGAGGCTCCTAGTGTTATAATATATATAGAAGAAGTTGAAATTCATTCTCTGGCCAGAGGAAAAAATGCTAAAATTGGTACTATGTAGCCACCAAGTTTGAAACAAAGGCTATTGTCTTTCCTATCAGATAATTTATATCTATTTGCATGGTGCAATGACGATGTAACCTGAGTGCTTGCTGAAGTAATTTGTCATAAGTTGTCAGTAGGAACTGATGTTTGACCGGTTGTGCAAAGAAAATGATCATTATCTAAAGAAAAACAGATTTTATTGTGCAAGAAGTCGATCGACTGACCAAAATAGGCCACATCAAAGAATCTCAGTACCCATTATGGACTGTCAACCTTGTTTTGGTCAAGAAAAATAATGACAAGTGGCGTATGTGTATTGACTTCATTTATCTTAATAGGGCATGTCCCAAAGATCCTTATCATGTTCCTCGGATAGATCACTTACTGGACTCTACCTCTGGGAACAAGCTATTGTCCTTCATGGATGCATTTTCAGGGTACAACCAAATACAAGTAGATCCGATACAATTTTTATTACAGACAGAGGACTTCATTGTTACGAAGCGATGTCGTTCAAATTGAAAAATTTTGGGGCCACTTATCAAAAGTTAGTAAATAAAGCTTTTGCTAGTCAAATTGGCAGAAATATGGAAGTATATATAGATGACATGATGATAAAGAGTCTTAAAGAAAATGCACACATATCTGATCTTCAAGAAACTTTTTCTAACCTTGAAGTTATTAATTTAAAATTAAGCATTGAGAAATGTGTTTTTTGGGTCCGATCTGGAAAGTTCTTGGGATATGTCATAAGCGAAAAAATGGTTCAACTTGATTCGGATCAACTAAGTGCTCTATTAGCTATGGATCCTCCTCGGAACACTAAAGAAGTTTAAATATTAACTTGACCCTTGGTTGCACTAAACATGTTTATTTCAAGATCATCTAATAAGTGTGCTCAATTTTTTCAAGTATTAAGAAATGTTAAAGACTTTAATTGGTCTCCATAATGTGAACACGCTTTCCTTGAAATCAAGAAACATTTGTCTTTGCCTAAAACGTTATTCAGGGGGAGAAAATCTATATATACTTAGTTGTATCGGAATATGCGGTAAGTGTTGTGCTAGTAAGAAAGATGAATAATTACCCCCGTCCAGTTTATTACGTTAGCAGAAGTTTGTTAGATGGTGAAAAGAAATATTTAAAGTTAGATAAGTTGGCTTTAGCATTGGTGATAACAACCTGGAAAAAAAAGGACTGTACTTCTAAGCACATTCAATTGTTGTCCAAACATCTTTTCCTTTGAAGAATGTTCTCCAAAAGGCTGATATATCAAGCAGGATGACCAAGTGGTCAGTTGAGCTGGGTGATTATGATATTGATCTTGCGCCCCGAACTGCAGTTAAGGCTCAATCAGTGGTTGATTTCTTAGTAAAATTTCATGTTGATAGGCCTCCTGGGAAAATGCACGAAAACTAGTCTAAGAAAAAATGGGTAGTCCGAACTAATGGCGGGTCCAATACCATGGGATGTGGGTCTGGAATTTGTTTAACTTCTCCTTATGGTGATACTATGTATCAAACTATATGTTTTAGTTTCAAGGCCTCCAACAATGAGTCTGAATATGAAGAAACCATAGCCGGTGTCAAACTAGCCCTTATATATGGGAAAAAAGAGCCTGATTGATGAGTGACTCCCAACTACTTATTCATCATGTTAAGGGGAAATCATAAGCAAAAAATAATCAGTTGACAAAGTATATGTTGGTGTTGAGAGAAGTTGCTTCAAGATTTAAAGATATTAAATACGAATATGTCCCTATATCAGAGAATACTGTGGCTGACTCTCTAGCGACTATAACATATTCTGAATCCTAACCATGGATTCTGATGCTAGAATGTCCATCAATAAGTTCAAGCCAAGAAAAGGATATAACATATGAAGAAAGTATGAGTATATTTGTATTTCAACCCAAAGACTGGAGGTATGATATTCTTCAATTTATTTCCGATGGGATTTTACCTCCGGATAAAGCCTTGGCTAAGAAAATCAAGTATAAGGCTCATGGTTTCCTGGTATTAAGAGAAGTTCTTTATAAGAAATCTTTTGGCATACCCCTCTTGCGTTGCTTATGATTTGAAGAATCCCAAAATGTTCTCTATGAACTACACGATGGAGAAGGTTCTGCACATTGTGGCTATAAGGCTTTAACTAGAAGAGTCTTGTTAGTAGGGTACTACTGGCCAAAAATAATGACAGATGCCAAAGACATGTTCAAGAGGTGTGATCTTTGCCAGAGATATGGAAATGAAATCCATGTGCCAGCAGTTCCTATGGATTCCATATTTGAACTCATACCTTTTGATAGGTGGGGATTGGATTTGGTTGGACCTCTTTTTATGGCGTCTAGAGGATATCAGACAATAATAGTGGCAATTGACTATTTCTCTAAATGGATGGAAGCAACACCTTTAGTTGGAACCACTTCTAAGGTAGTTATAAAATTCATTATATCCAATATATGTTACAGATTTGGAGTTCCCCGAATAATCACTACATATAATGGGCCACAATTTGATAATAAAGACATGGAAATGTTTTGCACTTCCAGAGGAAGTTAACACTGTTTTTATTCTCCTTTCCACCCTCATGCCAATGAGCAAGTTGAAGTTTCAAATTGAACTATCTTGTCGGGATTAAAGAAGAATCTGGAAGATGCTGTAGGAAAGTGGCCAAGTTATTTGCAAGAGGTATTGTGGGCTTATCGAACTACCCCCGGACAGCTACACAAGAATCCCATTTTGCCTCGTTTATGGGATGGATACAGTCACGCCCATAGAGGCTACTTTACCATCTTTCAGGATCCAAAACTATTCCGAACAGGAAAATGATATGGCAGTTAAGAATGAGTTGGATTTGATTGACGAGAGAAGAGTCAAAGCATATTTAAGAACATTACACTATCAAGGTTTAATGAGGAGCAAATTTTTATCCGAGGTTAAAAGAAGAGATTTTCAATTGGGAGACAAAATCTTAAGGAATGTCTTTTTGCACACTAAAGAAAAGCAGTTTGTAAAATTGGCTCCGAAGTGGGAGGGTCCGTATGTGGTATGTGAAAAAATCAAGTGAGGGACATATAGACTTTAAGATAAAGAGAGCAAAGTATTGAAGCACCTATGGAAGGTTGACCATCTCATGTTATATTTAGAATATAACTTTCTTGTAAATATTTACGTTCTTATATCTCAGTGTAAATATTAGGGGGGCATACTATTTCTTTCCCTGGTGGTGCAGGGAGGTTTTAATGAGGTGTCTAGGTTTTTTAATAAATATTTTATGCCTTTTTAAAATTCTTATGAGTAGTATGAGGAGATCAGATAAATTAAATACTTATTAAACACCCCGGCTCTCAAAATGAAGAATCTTTTAGCTGACCGGATTTACTAAACACTTGACCAGACTTATTAAACACTCGTGATTGGAGTCATTCAACACTTATTAAACATTTATTGAACAAGGTGAAAACATTAAAAACCCCTTTAAACATTAGTTATAAGGAAACGATGGAGTTCGTACAACAAAAAGATTTGATATTTAACTTGGTCAGAATGAGTCCAACCCACATTCCAGGAAATTCCTTGGTCATCCAAAGACTTTGGTTCATAAACAAGAATTCAAAAGCATAACAAAATGCCTTGGTCGTCCAAGGACTTTAGTTAAAAAAAATAACATTATAACATTATAGCTTGTTCCTTACAGTTTCTTCATCACCTTTATTTTACTTGGGACTCTTGAGTTCAGCGCTTGAACTTTCACCAGTTCCTTCATCAGAATCTTCTCAACTCAAATAATCATGCTTGTCACCATCTGCCATGATATGGAAAGAAAGCTCCTCGTATGGTACATATTTCCACAAAGGACCAAGAGTCCTCTTTGGAAACGTTTCATGGAATAGCAAAACCATGTCCGATTTGACTTCCTCATCTATTTTTTCCAATGAATCCACCATCCTGGTAGTATATTTCTCTATGGCAGCAACTATCTCTTATGCTTTGTTATCCTTTAAAGATTTTTTTCTCTTCCTCTTTTCCGGAGAGAGCTTTTTGTAGCTTCTCTTTCTCTTCGTTTGGAGTAGTAATTGTATTGGTGTTGGTGGTATGTTGCTCCTTCAAGGCTCTGATTTCGTTGGAAGCATTGGTTTCCAAGGTGGAGAATTTGGTTTGAATCTCCTCTTGAGCACTCTTTGATTGGCGAAGTTCGGTTGCCAAACATTTTTTCTCTTTGTTTAAAGCCTTAATCATTTTCAAAGTTGTGATGAGATCAACATTCATATTCTGATTTGAGGTGGTGAGAGTGTTAATAGTTACAGTCCGTTCCCTGACCTGCCTCTGCAAGTCCATTATTGGCCTAATAAATCCCAAAAACGCATGACCCAATGTGTCTTGTTCATCTAAAATCTTGAAAGATTCGTTGTTATAAATAACAGCGTTGGGAATAGTGGACTGAAAGAAGGATCTGAAGTCATCCTTGTCCAGGTCACTGAAATTAACGTATTGAAACTCATCAGGATTAATATCCCCTTCGAGAGATAGTTGGGTAATCGTAGAAATCCTTGGAGAAGGATAATCAGCAGGTGCCTCTACTTGTGAAGGGGCATCCCGTGACAATGTAGCATGATCAACCAAAGGCTGGACAACGACCTTTGACCCCAGGCTGCTCTTGTTTTTCTTCTTTTCTCTTTGGTCATCACCCTCTTTTGGCCTTTTATGACCCCTCTTCTTGACTTGAAGGGATTGATCTGATTCCCCAGCTTCCGTAACTGTTACAACCACAACCTCTAATAAAACAACATTTATTCCTTCAGGATTCTCCAAACTGGCTGCTTTGGGGTTCTGGGGAGGTGCGTCGGTTCTAGTCTTTTTTTTCTTCTTCTTCTTCATTTTATCTCGATGACTATGAGCTTTACTCTGAGCTGGTAAGTACAGCTTTCCATCTTTTTCCTCTGTCCTCCTCAGTATCACATCTATTGGAGGAGGAGTAGTCAGTTGTTCCCAGGTCAACTCTCTGCTTCTGGTGGAGTTCCAAAGATGGGATCTCAACATGTTTCCCGAAGTGAAACAATTGTGAAAACCAAGCCCCCATTTTTCTGATGCTCACTGGTTCAATTTGGCCAGGGTAGCCTTTCTAACCTCTAAGTACTAAGGAAACGTCTTTGAAAGCACTGTAGGATGAAACAATAGTTAGTTCGGTCTAGGAATTAGAAAGATAAATGTAATTAAAAGAATGAAAGAAATGTTACCTGAGCTCTTCCAATATCTAGTCAGTAGACTGGATTTGTTTGGTAGTTGATTTTTTGTCATTCTCCCAGGCTCCACTGATGAACAAGAATTGGATCCTCTATGGTTTTTCGGCCTCTAGCAGGTCATTCGCTACCTTAGTGATAGAAGAGGATCTGGTAGTTCATGCATAAGCCAGCAACAAATTGCTTCATAGGCAATGGAATTTTAGATAGCCGAGAAGCAATGATGCTGGCTAGAAGGGTGTACCATGTATTCAGACTTATCTAACAAGGGAAAAGCCTGATCAGCTGGAAGTACCGAACTACTTCTGGGTCCAAAGGGAAACGAAGTCCCCAGTTTAGTTCCTCGGTGTATACCACCAATTCATTGACTTTGCAGTCTAGAGGCGTCTCTGGAGTGACTAGAATCCTAACTTTAATTGACTCAGGAAAGTTTCACCTTATCCTTATCCGGTCTAGTTCAGCAGTATGTGTATACACATAGTTTAGTTTTGAAGGGCCATCAAATATTTTGCGTTTATCTTACCGAGATTTTTCCCAACTCTCCCTTCTAAACACTACAAAAGTGTTTCAGTGTTAGGCATCCCTGCTTTTCCTCTTCTGGACCGAACTGGTGTGGGATTCTTAGTCTGTTCGGACGTTTCCAGTGGGGTATCCTCCCCACTACCATCTATGGTTTCTTCCATAATAGTTGATGGTTGATCTGTTGGCTTAGCATGAGTGACCTTTTTTTTAAACTGAGTGACCTCTTCAAGGATGGACGTGTTGTCCAGACTAAGTGGGGATTGTGCAATAGGTTTTAAGGCATCTAAACTGACATTTTTGGATGAGGAAGGATTGCTTTTAGATTTAAAAAGTCAAGTGACTCTTCGGGCCGTGATTTCTTCTGTGTCTGATCCCATGGATATAAAAGATGATGGCTTCCTAACACTATAAATTGTTTTTATTTTAGGAGAAGAATCTAGAGACGTTTGAACTGAGGGTTCAGATTCTAAAGTAGTCAAGGTAGGAATGAAAGAGGGTTTTCGCGATACCGATGTTCGAGATGATGATGTGGTCTTATCAAGATCCCCGAACCACTGGGCTGACTACTCTACGAGGAAAAATAGGGAGTTCGGTTGCGATTATTGTCTCGTTTCTTGCTTCTTTTCTTGCTTTCTCTATGTCTGATAGATTCAACCAATCTATTTTATTCAGAGTTGTTCTAACAGTGAACATATAACCTTCTTAAAGGCAAAGAGAAATCAAAATCTTAAGCGTTCTCTCTCTAGAAAAGATTTCTGGTAACAAAAAACTAAACACTAAAACGAGTTTAAATAAGGATTAAAACCACTTAAGTGTTTCTTATGGGGATGATGAAGTGGTTCGAACAATTATTAAGGGCTATTAAGATAATTTCTTTTTGAAAATAGGTACAACTCCTAAAAAATAAAAATGGCTGAGAGGTTCAACCAAACGAGACACGTGTCAACTTTCAGTTTTCTGACCCTTACCTTTTCATTTACAAAAACAGACCTCTTCGGATCCGACCCGAGTTCTGTCAATAAATAAGTTAGCTCTTCCAAGATATTTTTTGAAAGACCTATAGGGGCTACTGATAGGATCAAAAAAAATTGGAAGGGAATTTCTATGAAAACCGGAGGAGTGGTTTGGGTATAACTTAGACCACACAAACTAAAAATAATCTGAACAGACAATGTGTGATTGAGCTGTGTGCTAACACTAAACCGGATCCAGAATCTGATCCATAAGGCCCATGGGTCAAATAAATATATAAATACCCAACCAACTTTATTCAATAGGTTGTACTTTTTCTTAAAAACATTATATATAAGCACACACCTCATTTATCACACTACTTACCCGAAAAATAAGATTAAATTCACAAACTTCCCAAAGAACCCTTTGATCGTAAAGTATCCTCACCAATGCCAGCATTCTAGTGTTGGATAACTGTGTTTAATTATTTGGATGTTGCATAAAATTCAAGCGTTTGAGTCATTTCTCTGCATATCTATTATAATAATAATAATAATAATAATAATAATAATAATAATAATAATAATAATAATAATAGGTTATACAGTTCTTTGCATACAACTGTAATATGAACACGCAATAATTATTTTGATTTTGCATGGAACTTGCATGAGATTCAAGCATTGGAGCATATCTAAAATAATAATTGGGATATATAGTTCTTTGCATGTAATTGTAATATGAACACGCAATAATTATTTTGATTTTGCATGAAACTTTTAATATAAACATACAGTAACTGAAAATATTTTTACATGTGTGTTTAAAAAATGCTATTTTTTTATTTTATGTTTATTTAGTGTCTAATGACATGTAAACATACATGTACTAGATGGATTTATTGGAATGCAACAGAAAGAACTGTAAAAGGATTTTACAGTTTTGCTTCGTGCCTGTCATATAACGTTTAATTGAAAAGCTATAGCAAGAACTGTATAGTATTTTACAGTTATGCTGATTGTGATATATTATTTAATTTAAAAGCTATTGTATATATTTTTTAGAGAATTTTATTCTATTAGTGGTTTATACAAATTAAGTACTAGAAAATTTATATACATTTGGTATATTGCCATATTGTATCCAAACTCATCTAAGAATGTAAAATTTATTTCATGCCATAATTCAACATTAGTATAAGTATTTTGCATGAAATCAAGATATTTTTATCTTTCAGTTTTGAGATGAAAGATTTGGAGGAAGCTGAGAGGCTTCTTGGTATATGTATGTCATGACTAGCACTAGGCCGGATATTGTATTTTTTGTTGGAAAGCTAAGTAGGTACAGTAGAAATCATAGTTTACATCATTGACAAGCTTTAAATCGAGTATTCAAGTATTTGAAAGGAACCATGGATTATGGTTTGACTTATACTGGATTTGTTTCCGTACTTGAAGGATATTCGGATGCGAGTTATATTACCAATATGGAATACACTCTTCCATAAGTGGATGGGTATTTCTACTTAGGGGACGTGTTATCTCTTAGGAATATAAGAAACAAACTTGTATGACTGATACAACAATAGAATTAGATTTTGTGACATTGCAGCAACTCGAAACGAAGTTAAGTGGCTAATAAGTTTAATTTATGAAATTTTGTTGTGGTCCAAACCGATATCACCTATATCACAAATAAAGGTCTAGAAACTTAGGTGTTAGACAACGTATGATTCGTGAGCGCATAATTGATGTTATTTCAGTAGAGTTTGTGAGAACTCAATATAATTTAGATGATCATTTAACCAAAAGGTTAAGTAGAGATCTTGTGCTCAAATCGAATATTGGGATGGGATTAAATTCCATTTGAAATCTCTCATATTGAGATACCCAATTCCCATCTAATATGACATTAAGTGCTGAATTCAATGTGGAAAGCTAAACACCTTGAGATTGGAATACATTAGTAGTATTATCCCAAAGTATGTGTTCATACATGCAAGTGATGGATGTTGAAGTTTATCTTCTTAATAGTTCTTTTAAAAAATTGCATATGCATGTGCAAGATTAAAAGTTCTACCTATATAAGCATGAAGTTTAGCCGCTTCAAGAAGCTAGGACTTGGCTTTGACATGCTTAAGAAAGATAAAGACACAAGGCTAGTAAAAGATAGTGTCATGTAAGAACATTTGAGAATGTAAATTTATGTGTATATTATCTTTGAGTATTCATTATGGATAGTAAAGGTTCAATCCTTAGTGATACCTTGCTATTCAAATATTTGAAATGTGTAATATACTAATATGAAAATTCAATCATCACGATATTACATTTATGCATAAATTTATTATTTCTCGTGATTTTGTTTTAGTTAATCATGAATTGCACTAAAATGGAGGAAGATTGTTGGATATTTTAGTGTAATTGGATTGACTAGTCGACCAATGTAGTCATCTTATATTATAGAGCAAGTTGGAGAGTGTGAAGTACATGGTTGTTAGAATATATTATGATTAGTGGGTCCAATAGACGAAGCCTGACTCAGGTTAAATTTATTTTGAATAATAAGGCTATTATGAAAATTCAGGGAAATTTTGAATTTGAAAAATTACATTTGAATTTGAATTTGAATTTTGGTCGGTTTTATAATTTGAAATTATAGTCGTTTTTGGACATAAAACTACTTTGCAGTTTGAGTATTTTGGTTGAATATATAAGTATGGTTTTGTTAAAGATAAAAAAACAAACAACAAAAATATTCATTCTCATTGTTCAAATTAAAAGCTCTGATTTTATCCGGTTGAAAATTTTGGAAAACCACCAAAATAATTTCAATCTGAAATTGTTAAAACAAGACTTCAGAGTTTATCCGGAAATCTCTAAATAAAATTTCCAACCGCTACCATTACCACATTTGACACAACAACTATCACGTTATTGTTTCACTCGTGAACTTTGTTATACTCTTTGTTTGGTTTTTTAAATAATCTTTTGCTTTCTTAGAATAATCTTTGATTCAATTCTAAATATTAATTAATTTATGCCATTTCATGTCTCTTGAAGACAAAGGTATAATTTTGACCCTAAGTATCGAAGAAGTCATATTAGGTGTTGAATCTAAACTAATCTCTTTCTATTTTTTTCATTTTGTTCGTGAAGTGTGTTAAACGTAGTTGGTCTGTTTATGTATTGAAAGGTTTGTTCTGTTCTGCTAAGAACAAGATGATATTTGGAAGTTAGTTACATTTCTCTCCAAGAAATGAAATCAAAAAACAAGATTACAATCTTAAGCTTCATCTTCAATCCTCTTAATCAGATTCTTGATTGAATATAGAAGAAGGAGAGTGTTCTTCTCTAACTTGTAGATCTACTGATCACAATCTCAATTTTCCATCTTTGCAGAAGACTCGAGCTGATCCTCCAAGGATCAGAAATAATCCAACATATGAACCTATAACAAGTAAGAATTCATAATCAGTTTACAAGAATTATGTTGATCTATTTAAACCCAAACTTTCCAAGATATGCCATAAGAATGTAAAGAGAAGCTACAGTAAAGATTTTCCAGAATTATCATTTCAAGCTGGTGACAAAGATAGATTGGAATCCATCTTGAAACACACATTGGTGCGCAAGTTTGCTACAGGCAAACCTAATTACAACTCAATTAAGGCTTTCTTTGATGGGTTCAGGTTTAAAGGTGACTTTAATATCACCAACTTGGACTTTAGGCACATATTCATTGAATTCTCTATGGTGGAAAACCTAAAGAAACTATAGCGCAGAAATGTATGAGCCATTGGAAATAAAATAATGCGTATCCTTTAGTGGGGACCTTACTTTAACCCTAACTATGAAAATCCAGTCACTCTGGTGTATATCAACCTCCCTAACCTCCTTGAATTCATGTTTAATGAAGAAACAATCCTGAAGGTTGCAAAGAGTCTCAGCTCTCCCTTAAACATATGGGTCCCTCTTAAGAATCGAGCTAGGTTTAACTTCTGTAAAATATGGGTTGAAATTGATGCATCTAAGCCTATGCCAAAGAAAATATGGATATCATTTTGCCAAGTTGGTTTTTGGCAAGAATTAGTGTATAGAAATTACCCCAACTATTGTAAGAAGTGTTATCATATTGGGCACTCTGACAAGGTTTTCAAGAAAGTCATCATGCCCAAACCTCCTGAAGATCTGATGGTACCTGACTCCAAGACAACTGAGAAAAATATACATGCTCAAAAAATAAAATCAATTGTTGTTAATGTTGATAAAGACAAGTTAAAGGAAAAAAACATCGAGGTAGAAATTGCAGACTGCAATGAAATTCAAATGGGGACTACTAATAATATAATATCTTCTACAACAGTTCAAACTCAATTACTTTTGGGCGTGGACAAATCTGAAATTATTGAAGCTTTGCACATGATTGATTTGGGCTCTTTAAGCCATATCAATGCTGGACTCTTGGATACCACTAATGCAGCCTTCTCCCCAACATTGGAAACATGTGGCAGCTTGACATCTTCTCCTAGTAAATGAAATAAAAAGTTTAAGAAGAAAGATCATAGAAAAGTGAAGAAACTGAAATTTATTAACATAACGGGTCTGATCAATTCAAAGCTAATGCAACAAAGGTGTTGTTAAACCTATTAAACCATCCAAATAACAATTTCAATACTAAATTTTAATGTTCGTGGTTTGGGGAACAAAGAAACTTTACCAAGGCTTAAATCTTTAAAAAGATCTGAGAAACCAGATTTTATGGCCCTTCAAGAGCCTATGGTTAGTAATTCTAAAGTAGATTCTATCTCAAGGAAGTTGGGCTTTCATGGCTGCACTCATAACATTAACAACAAGGTCTGGGTTATGTAGAAGGAAGAATACAAAGTGGATATTATCTCCTGATGAGGTAGTTTATTCACTTTAACATAAAGCATAAAGATCTTATTAAGGATTTCAGGTTTTATGTGATCTATGCTAAGTGCACTAAGAGTTTGAGAAGCATCTTATGGGACAAACTGAGATCTATAGAAGATGGTTCAGTGGAATGGCTTGTCTTGAGTGATTTTTACACAATTGTCAGCCCTGATGAGCAGGTACATTGCACTACTAACGGTATATCTAGCATGAATGACTTCAATAATTTTATACTTGACTGTAATTTGACTGATGCAGGTTTCTCAGGTAATAAATACACCTGGACTAATGGCAGACAGTGGAGAAGACTAGACAAGGTTTTATACAATGATAAATGGCTGAACTATTTTGAGGTTACAAATGTGATTCAATTATCTAAAACTTGTTTAGACTACTCTCCTATTATGGTCTCTATTACTGCTAGCTCTACCAAATTTAGATCCTCCTTTAAATTTTTGAATATGTGGGTTATTCATAGTGGATTAGACAAGTTAGTGGAGTCTATTTGGGCTGTTAAAGGTCAGGTTTCTCCTATTTGAAATTTTTGCTTTAAACTAAGAAGATTAAAAGCTGGGTTGAATGAGTGGAATAAAAAGGTGTTTGGGAATGTTTTTTATTCAATCAAACCAATGAAAGAGGAAATAAATTTTAAAGAAATAAATTACTGAAACACTAAATCTACTGAGGATAAGATTTTACTTGAAGCTGCCAGAGAAACTTATTTAAATTTTTTGGCCAGGGAAGAAGAATATTGGGCTTACAAAACTCATTCTACTTGGATTAGGGATGAAGAAAGGAATACATATTTTTTTCACAACTTTGTGAGAAAGAAAGATTAAAAGAAACAGATTGTCAGGATTTAGAATGGATCTAAATGCCTTGAGGATACTAACTCTATTGGGGACACTGCAGTTGACTTATTTAAAGATCTACCCTCCAATCAGCCTAATCCATGGAATTCTAACACTCTGTTAGATTTCATACCTAAGCTTGTCAAGGAGGAAGATAATATTATGTTAATGTTTGTTCCTATAGAGCCTAAAATCTATGACATTGTTAAGGATTTGAATTCTAACTCAACAATAGTCTTGATGGCTATAACGAGAAATTCTACGAGGAGTGCTAGTCTATTATCAAAAGGAATTTATGTGAAGAAATTGCTGAGATGTTCAAAGAAAGTCTTATTCCTAAAGGAGTTTTTGCCACCGTGATATGTCTTATCCCTAAGAATTCATCTCCTACAACTTGGAATGAATTTAAGCCAATAAGTTTTACAACTTTCTTTAATAGAATAGTGTCCAAAGTAATCAATAAAAGGCTTTATAGACTGCTACCTAACCTAATCTCAGAAGAACAAGGGGCTTTTGTTACTGGCAGGTCTATTCATGAGAATACAATGATCACTCAGGAACTATTATATGATATTAACATCAAAACTAGGGGAGGCAATATCCTTCGAAAAGTGGATATGGACAAAGATTTTGACAGGCTTGACCAAATGTTTCTTCTAAGTGTTTTGGCTGCATTTGGGTTTAACAATGGATTCTTAAGGCTAATAGAAAAGTGTGTGGATAACTGTTACTTCTCTATCCTGGTAAATGGTGAGGTCAAGGGTTTATTTAAGTCCAATAAACGATTAAGGTAGGGTGACCCACTATCACCCAGCCTGTTTATATTGGCTGAAGAGTGCCTTATAAGGGGTCTAAAGATACTCTCCATGGATCATCCCAATACAAGATACAAATACAAAGGTGTTATGAACATACCTTGCATGGTTTTGCAGATGACCTACTCATTTTCTGCAATGGTTCATCTGCTTTTGTCTCCAAAATTATCAAGCTGTTACAACATTATGAAGACAAATCTGGTCAGTTGATGAATAAAACCAGATCAAAGTTTACTACTTCAAATAAACTTTCACCTCAGAGAATTTGTGATCTAGAGCATACTTTGGGCTTCAGGAACTCTACTATGCCATTCAAATACCTGGGAACAACAATAAACAACATTTACAGGGTTAGTAATTATGAAGATATGGTTATGAAGATCAGGAAAAAGATTTCAGAATAGGACCACATTATTATATCTTTTGGAGGGAGATTAACCCTTATTCAATCTGTTCTATCAGCCTATCCTATATTTGACATTTAGCATACAACCAGTCCGAAGACAGTAGCTAAAATAATTGAGGTTCTCTATAATAAATTCTTATTGGGAACAAATAAGAATAAAGCAACTATAAACTAGGTCCAGTGGTCCAAGGTCCGTAAACCCTATGAAGAAGGGGGGTTGAGTGTTAGAAACATTAAAGATTGGGAGAAGAGTTTTTCCTACAAACTGTGGTTTACATTCAGAAGGCGGAAATCACTATAGGCAAAGCTGATCTATACCATCTACCGCAACAACTCTCACCCATTAACTGCTGTAAAGCCTCTCAAATGTTCAAAAATTCGGCTGAGGCTTTGGAAGGTCAGGAATAGTGCAGAAATATTCATCATTTGGCAAACTAAAGTAGGTAACATAGATTTTTTTTATTGACAAATGGTGTTCTCCCCAACCATTTTCAATATTGTTAATGTGGACAACAGAACTAACTTTGAAAGTATCAAAGTCAAAGATTTCTAGGAAAATTGAGGTTGGAACTTAACTAGAATTGAGAATGTTGTGGATTTATCAAAAATTCAAAACATTCTCATGATATCTCTCTCTAATAATGAAGAGGATTCTGTCAATTGGTCATTAAGTCTAGATGAGCTCTTTAACACCAAAACTACTTGGAATGCAATAAGGAAAAAAAGAAATAGTTCTAACCTCTATAAGAAAACCTAGAATTGTGCAACTCCTCGTAAGTACTCCTTTCTTCTATAGAGAGTGTTTCTGAACTTGTTGACTGTGGATTCTGTGATACAAAAGAAAAATATTTAGTTAGCTTCTCGTTGCCAGCGCTGTGAAAGAAGTAAAAACATAAAGCATGTCTTTGTTAGTTTTCAGAAAGCCTGAGATACTTGGAATTGTTTTGCTGCTATCTTCAGCATTCACATTTTTAGAACCATGACCCTAACTCATCTTATAAGGTCATGGTATTGGTCTTCTAAGAAAGAAGTCCACATTCGATCTATCCTACCTTCTATAATTGTGTGGTTCATCTGGTACGCAAGGAACAAGAAAAAACATGACAATAAAGACTTCAGCTTGATGGATATGATCAACTATGTCATCTACATTATGACTGGGATAGACAAAGCCAACTTACTCAAGAATTTTCTTTGAGGGAAAGATGCTAATATTTGGCCTATAATTGGTTGTCTTAATCAATTTAATAAGCCTATGATTTCGATATCTCTAAAGTTGAAGAATCCTAAGCTTGGGAGGTTCAAATTAAATTTTGATGGATCCTGTAATCTTATAGGCGAATCTAGTGGGGGGAGGGGTTGTAAGAGACAGTGAAGGCAAGGTAATTTTTGGATATGGTCATCTGTATGGTAAAGGGATTCCAATCTTGGCAAATTATAGAGCAATGTTAGATGGATTAAGCCTTTGTTACTCAAAAGGGATATCTAATTTGGACATCAAAACCGACTCTCTCATGCTTACAAATATGTTTCTTTAAGGAAGGTTTCCATGATTTCTCTCGGGCATTGTTAGTTGATGTCAAAATCTGTTCTCTTCAAACATGAATTTGAATCACATTTTTAGAGAACAAAACGAAGCAGCCAACTGGATTGCGAAGTCCACTCTGAAAATTATGAAAGCTATGGATTTTAATCATCTTCAAGCTCCATCAAAACTTAACGCTATTACTTTTCTTGAAGAGTTAGGGGTTGGGTATCTAAGAATTGATTTCAATCAATAATTCTGAAATTAAAAAAAAAAAGACTTACCTTATTCTACTTTTTTTTCTATTTATTCAAGAGATTCGGTATGGTTGTTTCCCATCGCAATTGATTCGGATTTCCTAGGTTTATGATAATTTAATTAAAAAATTAAAGAAATAGTAGAATTGAAAACTATTAATTAAATATTTAAATCTAGAGATAGACATTACCAAACCTACCGCTCATTCTTTTTCAAATACCATACTCATCAATTTATAAAAGCAATAATAATCTGATTTTTTATTTTTTTGTATTTTATATCATATGTTTTTAGGTTTGTTAACACGTTTTGTATTTTGATATTTATTATTTATTTATTTATTTTACATTTAATTATATGTATATATATTTATAATTTTCATTAAACAAGTTATTTTTATGTTTCAACGTTGTTATATTTTTAATCTCGATTAATGGTAAGCTGGAGGATTAAAAATATAATTTTTTAAAACATGAGTGATCAAGCCCAACTATGTTAACCACAAAGGTTGTTGCTATAAAATTAGAAGGCGACGATACCCTTCTAATTTTAGTTGAGTGAATGAAGAGAATCAGAGATGTTGACTTCGATATGGTCATGCACTACGTCATCGAATATTGCGACTTCAATTCTTAACCAACTTATTATTGCCATGCGTTGTTTTCTTGGTGATTAAGAAGCTTAGTCTCCAAGTACTCTACCTAAGATTGAATCAATAATTCTATATAGAAATGTAATATAACGTTTGCTAAAATATTATTTTTTAAATTTACAAGTAACCCGTTCGATTGGTATTCATTATTATGAATAATTTTTTAAAACGGTTATCTTTATATTTTGAGGGAATAAAGTTACCAATATCTAAAAAATCAAGATCATATATAAAATTGGTCATTTTATTTAGTGGAAGAATATTTTATTATATGGTAGCATTTTTAACCGATTTTAGATTGATAGTTAGAGGCATCCCAAATCAACAAACTAAACCTAGACTTATCAATAATGATTAGTGCCAGATTTTTTTTTCGAACTAGTATACGAAAGCAATTTAAAAAAAAACTATTTTTTCTTTTTTGGTGCGAGCTTCAGTTCGATGAGAGATCAAGTAACATCTAGTAACTTATCTTTCTTTTTTACTATACGAGGGGGTCACAAGGTCCGCTTTGTCATTTGTTTACTTCAGCTCAATTAAAGAGACAAACATTGTTGCTTGCATGTCAGACTCTCAGGCCGCAAGTGAGAGCAAGAAGTGTTTTTCTTCTAAAGACATTTTTTCCACATTCGATGGATCACATTGTGCTCAAATCCCCTCGGAGAAAGAACTTTAGGGACGATTTTGGAGCATTTATGAGTCCGCGAGTGAGGGCGAGAAACGTTTTTCTCCAAATAGTCTACGTCAAGACCTAGGGTAAGCTAGACAATGATCAAACAAAATACTTAGCAAGGAGCTTGAACCCAAATGCAAGAGCATACATACGACAACCCATGGTCAACTTACTGCGCAAACACCTGTTTAGTTTTCAAAGAAGCTTTGGATGAGGCTTCCCGTACCTTTTGATATGAAAGGCTAATATATCCTTTAGTCCCTAGAATAATGGCGTCTGAATTACCACAAAGCTTCGACTCTATATAGTTGGAGAAATCGGACGACTCTAAATATGTGGAGCGTCATATCGATATTTTTATGGGGGGTAATGATGAGTGTTCCTTGTGATAATCGCATGTGGTATCCCTAAGGTCTATCGCAAGCTTCAAAATGTTGTCCTTTAAGAAACCAATTTGATGATGGCAAGATTATAAAGGACCACGAATACCATGTAATACTTTGTTATCAACGTAAATGGGAAAGTTTGAAGGACTACACACGTTGTTTTATGCACACCAAGTATAGCGTTGAGAAGTGTCACGGAGAGATGGTTGTTGATTTTTAGGCAATGGATTCTTCGAGGGTCTCTCATGTCTAAATGGGTATTGAATAGAAGACCGAAACTTTGAACAAGTTGTTAGTGTAGGTTGATGCAAATAGGCTAACTGTCATCGCCAGTTTTTAGACGAATCTAACCTATGGGATGATCTCAGAGGAAAATAAATCCATAGAAGTTTAGCTACAATAATTAATTACAAAAAATCATTATATTACCGTTGATGCCTTAGATTAGTCGCGATGGGCTCAAAGTTCAACCTCTAATAATCTAAATATGCACCATGAAGAGTTATGGAAAACAGGGCATGTGAGGTCCCATGGGAAATATGCAGAAAGCGCCAAGAATACTTATAATTGACAGATATTATGACGTTGATTTACCATAAAGAAATAGGCGAATTTCAACTTAGCTTTCGATTTCCAATGATTAGACCCCGAGAGTATAGAAATGGTAAGTTCAATGAGTATAATAATGACATCGAACAAAACATGATGGGTTTCACAATAGTGAAGAAGAAAATCCAAAGGTTGATAAATAATAAAGAGTTGTCGTAATACGTGAGGAGCAGTGGTGGTGTATTATGGTGCGCATGGCCTGTAACAGGCTCCGTTGGGGTAGACATATCAAGGATTTATTAATATATTCTAAGTCATAATCCTAACTTTACAGTAATTAAGAGTGACCATCGGGTTAAAGAAGGTAAATAACCTATGGCAGATTAATATTGTTTAGGATGTTGAGCAAAGAATCCCTCTGTCAAATCAATGACAATAGGTTTGTAAAGCGTAATTTTATGTTTCCCAAAGTAATCATCCGGTTAAATGAGCATCTCATTTCTGCTTTCCATTAGGTAACAAGTAGTCCAACTTTATTTCTTTGTTATATTTTAAATTTATTTTTGTGACTAGTTTCAAAATCAAAATCATTGGATGACCAGGGTAAGTTAATTATTTTTTGTGAATGTTTTGTCAAGACTTTGTTTGTCCAATAAATTTAAGATTTATTCTTGATAAAAATTCACTATTTTTTTTACGAATCATCAATACTTTACAGCTTCTAAAAAATATTTTTTGATTTCAAGTTCCAAAGTTGTAAGGACTTGGGAAAACTAAACTCCATTTATAGCTACAAAAGGGTTCATTTGGTGGATAGATAAGCAAAAAAAACATATGAAACAAATTAGAGTAGGGACTTGTATTGCCAAAGCTCATATAAAAAAGTTCATTATTATCTTATTTACCACTCACACGAGGTCCTGCGACATTCATAAAATATTCGAACCATGTATTTTTGCGGTTGTGAGATGACCCTTTGCCCAGATGCCTTTTAATTCTCTTATGTCTATCTCTCTTTCTTGAATACTTTTTAACTAGTTTTTTTTTCTTCCTGGACCTCCCTTTATCACTTCTTGACAACAAAGACTCCTCAAGCTTATCCTCGTTCGAAGAGCTGCTGGAGGACTCAGAATCAGAACTTTCAACCGGTTTGGACCGGTGAGTCTTCTTAGAACTGACATGGGTCTTTTTTGAACTCAAATGAGTCTTTGCTGATGGATCATTCTCCCTAGGATTGTCTATATGATGGATGGTTGATGCCCTTGACTTCTCTTTTATAATCATTTCTCCTTGTTTTCCGGCCCTCAATGCCTCTATTTCTGCTATCAACTTGTCTCGTTCTTCGATGATGTATTCCTTGTTTTCCCAACTACCTCCACCACAGGTGGTAGAGTTGCTTGCTTGTTCGGATCCATCCGAACAAGTCTTTTCTATTGGTTTTGAATGCAAGATTCAAGCACCGTCGCCTTCCACTGTGGTCGCCAATTTGGTTTGGTTTATTTTGGGCTGGGGGTAATTTTTTAAAGTATTTTGTAAAATATTTTGAGTATTAAGTGTTTGGTATAAAGTAGTGAGAGATTTGAGCAGCATGGTTGTATTAAATGTTCATTTCCTTCATTAATGAGAATGGTTGGGGTATTTATACCCTTAGTTAAGGACCCAAGGGCTTACGGGTCAAGTTATGAAACCGAGTCAAGTTTAAGGAACCATTAATCTTTTAAGCTGATTAGCACATAGCTTAGTCAAAAGGTGTTTAACTGTTTTTAATTTTAACATGTCCGGATAGTTCAGTGCTACGTTATTGTCCGAATTTCCCTTGTCCGGATAATACAGTAAGCTGTGACTGGATAATCCGAACTCGTCAGTATAGATGAAATTTCATTTAAAATAACTCTAAGGAAACTCCGAAAAAAATTAGCAAAGAGAAACAAAACACACTTATAAATGAAGCCAGTTGACGTAATTAATTAAAACGCAGATATGAAATACCACAAACTCCCGAATAATTTTGTAAAGATAATAAAGTGTCTTAGTAAACCAAGAACTTTAGTTTGGAAGAAGAATATAACACAGTGTTCTACCCCAATATATCGAGGGGTTCAAAAAATGGTGATAAAAAATGAAATGAATGATGGTCGAACAAGGTGAACCGCAAGAATCATTTTTCTGACTGGACATCGAGAGCCTTTCCATCAACAATCATGTTTGCAGGGATATAACGGTTTTTCTCCTGCTCGTCAGCCTTTCCGTCAAGCTCATCATTCGCATCTTCGATCTCCATGTCGCTGTCTTCAATGGAAACTCCAACACGCCTTTTCTCAACTGGAACAAGCTATTACAAAGATCTGAGGTGCATGTCAAGAAATTTTGTATGAAAACCATAGACAATCGTAGATATGATCTCATTGGCTTGTCTAGCCGAATAATCAGGCATTCTTTTCCTCGTCTCTGAGAGAGCATTAATCTTTTCAGTTGGTGCTAGATCTAATGAAGCTTTGTATGAGTTGGAGGTTGTAATCGTTTCATTCTTCAAGTGAGTAACTTCTACCTCTAATATTGGGACTTGCCCAACTTGGATATTTAGCTGATTAAACTCCTCTGAAAACTTCTTTATCTTCGCCTCAAGCTTCTCGTTCTCCTCGTCTTACAATTTTGTGTTCATTTGGTAGGTGGGTTTCCAGCTCATCATAGTAGAGATAGTCACATCACCGTCCTAAACATGTTTAACATGGTCTTTCATCAGAGTATACTAGTCAATATGATCCAAATTCTTATGATCATCCATGTTTTGAACTAAACTGAAGGTATTGCTCAGTATACGCAAATAATTTGAAGTTAAAATAAAAATAAGTAAATGGTTCCAAGAATAAATAATGCTTCAATTGTGATCCAAGTTATAATGTCTGGAAGGCATCAATTGGTGGAAGCAACCAAAGTGCTAGAATCTAGGAGTAGCGGGAAATAAATTTACTCAAATCATGAGCCTCATGCGCTCTGGCTTTTTCTTTCTCTTAGGACCCAAAAAAGGGATGAGCCTGGTGCGGAGATCCAGATTTCTAGGCCGAGTTGTTTATTAGAAGACTATCTTTTACTTTGGTCACATCGACATGCCCCTTCACATCGAAAGAATCTTCCACCAACATGCAGGCGTCTAAGATGACGATTTGTTTAGTTTTCATTTTCGAAAGATCGCTCAACGTGGTTTTTACCTGCTCGCTTTTATAACGCTTCTGATTTGGGAGAAAGAGGTTGGTCGATAAAAGTAGAATCACATACACAATGTCTTAGTCAAGAGCAAGCTCGTTGGTAGAGATGTCATACTTTTGATCTGTCATAATCCCCAACTTGGTCCGAAAGGAGTTGCGAGTTAAAAAACAACGGTGTAATCTTTTATCCTAGTTGTCTTTGACCCAAGAATAGAATTGTAGAAAGATAGTTTTGACACTTTCGAAGAAAGATGCAAAGAGCTTTGAATATTTTAGGAGAGACAAGAATTATAGATCGACATAAAAAGACAATGAAAAGCGCTAAGGCGATATACTTGTTAAAACTAAAGTTGAGAGAGTGAAACTATATCCTTACTATTTCTCATCCAAGAGTTACTTAGACGGTTTGAATTTTGGTTAGAGATTGGTTCACCATCCTCCCAAGAACTGGTAACAAAGAAGAATTGGTGTTTCCGCACTCTCTCATACTTCAAAAAGTTTATAAAAACTTTGTATTAGCTCGATAAAGTAGGTTGGATATGTCGTATTAGAAGTTATGATAGAACGTGCTGGTAACTCGTGCACCTCAAATTCATGCATCGATAGTCTCGAAGCGATGGTGCAAGATAATAAAGTGAGTCATGTGTTAGGTTATGCTTGACTGAGGCACATGTCGACAATATTGAAGAATCTGATAAGATATGGGTGAAGAGGTAACCGAATTATCACCAACTCATTTCCCTTCGCGACAATAGGGGTCTCTGCGGGTTTGGCTAGTCGAATATGAATGTTCAAAGGAACAACCAACTTACTATGTATGTTAGACACTACCGGTTCATCATACAAGGCGGTGATGTTCATGTTGTTAATGCAGTTATGATAAGCACAAGTATATTTTTGTACTATGATGAACTTAATGAGGTTGAAGTTACCCAAGTATTACTTGATAATCTTAGGGAATTCGGTTGGTTTGAGTTGGTAGATATAGTTCAAGATGGTATGTCGAGATAGTACAACTATTTTATGCTACTGCAAAAATAAATTATAAAAATGAATTTAATCATAGATATGTGGCAAATTAATGGTAGGTAGTATATGAATCAGGCATACGAATTATTTTTATGGTAAAAATATCTACCTTTGGGGCTGATACTAAATCAATTGCTTAGGAGAAATGGGGTAGATGTTAGTAAGTATATTAAAGGCCCAATTCTTAAGGGTTCAAAATTGGAGAAGTTACATCAAAGAAACCAAGAGATATATTCATGAAATAAATAACTATAGTCGAAAATGTTTTACAAATTTTGACAAAGTAAGGAGCTAGTCTGGATGGCCATTTATTGTGCTCCATGGTGGATGAGAATCATGCATGATAGGATGCAAGGGTCGATCACCTATGATGTCTGTAGTTCTTCTCATCAACCACCTCGTCAAAGGAGATTATCCGACCCTGAATATATGGATAATTAGTTTGGTAAAAACCATACTCAGTTTGATAATTTTACATCATGCATAGTCAATTGTCTGAGATGCATAATGAATTACAGCGGCAAGACGATTACTTACAACAAATAACTGAAAAGATACAGATGCAATCGTTTTTACACAACTTTATGCATGATACTCTAAAGTGAGGCTTCTACTATATAGACACCATTGTTGAGATGTTGTGACGACACCTCAGCTAAGAAGTAGCAGACCTCGGCTGGAGAGAGCCGATAGCGAATTGAGATCCGACGATTTTATCTTTCTTGAAGCAGATCCAGTATTCTGCGCAAATATATTATATTTTTTCCAAGAGGTATCAACTCATGAATTGGTAGCTTCGCGGATTCAGCTCGGTTACTGTATTTTGATTTGATTTTCCGCAAAGAACCAAAACTAGTCCTTGTGCGTGAATAATCAAGTAATGATCACATTTACGAATAATAATAGTAATAATAGGTAGTTATGAAATATCTTTAAATACGCATTACTTTATATTTTCTTTCTTTATAATTAATATATTGTCAGTTTTATATAAAATGGTTATAATAGATTAATATCTCATTAATTTATATAAACTTTATCTTTGGATCAATTTAATTTCTTAATTTTGATTCATTTATATTTGATAAAATTATAAAATTTATATATTAAGAACAAAAATAATAATAGAACATTAAATTAAATTAGTATTATTATTCTTTTTATTGATAACTAACATAATATTTATTTAATATAATTTTATCTAACAAAATTATACTACGAATTTAATGCTCTTGAAACGAATTAAAATTATAACTTTTGTTTACTTATATTTTTATGTGCATTATATAAATGATTGGGACCGAAAACTTATCGTCTTATTTGGATAACGGGGAGGCCATTTTGGTGTTGACCGGCGGCTTGTTCAAGAGATTTTTCTGGTCACATATGAAATATTTTGAATGGTGAACATGGATGGACGAATCGGAGAAAATTATTTTGGAAAATGTCGTCGTATTTTCTTTCTACGGATTTGATTCATCTTAAATTTATCATCTGAAATTTATCAGTAAAAATGAAAAACATTTTTCTTAAAGATGAGAATGATATAATTTTTCTTTTAAATGAGAAACTTCATTCCCACAGACTGCGCCAAATTTGTTAGGGATAAATTTCCTAACAAATTACCTAAACCATTTTGATATAAAAAAGAGAAAGAAACAAAGAGAGAAAATGACAAAAAAATATAATTGTATTATCGTATAACTCTGATCCCTTTACATATTATACTCAGTTTCTATTTATAAGAGTTATGCGTGACATTTAATCTCCCTTTGTTTATTTATATTTATTAGTAAATGTTTCCGTTTATTTATTTATATTCGTTACAAAATATAAATAATAAATATGCAATAATAAGAGCATAATTAAATTATGAATACATTGTATTTTTATCCGGATAATCTATACGGATATTGCCTTATTAATTGGTACTGCAAAAGTTGGGGAAGGTGGTGGAGAATAAGTTACCAGCAGAATTGAAAGAAGAGGAAAAACAAGATCTTTAAGAAAGGATTTTATGCTGGATTTTAATGAGTGCGAAACATAATGTTCTTCGCGAGATTAGTGGTGAGAATATTGCACCTGCGCATGAAAGAAACTAGGAGATATTTATTCAGAGAAATCAGTATTAAACATATTATACTTGAACAAGCGCTTGTACAATTTCATCTTAAAACAGTTATTTCCATAACTGAACACTTAGATAATTTTAAATCAATTATTATGGACTTGGAGAACATTTATGTCATCATTGATGACGAGGATTAGGCTTTGTTTGTCTTAAGATCATTACCAACCCCCTATGAAAACTCCGTAGATACCATAATGCATGGTAAGAATAAGTTATCCCTAAAAGATGTCAAAGGGGCGCTGAAATAAAAGGAGTTGAGAAAGTTGCAGCCGGAAAATCAGGCTGAAGGGGACTGTATTATGACAAGGGGAAGATCTATAAGCAAAGGAAGTTCTTTAAGAAAGAAGAATTGGAGGTCCAAATGAAAGGTAAAGAACTCAAACTGTTATGAATGTGGTGAGTGGGGTCGTTATATGAGAGATTGTCAGAAATTGAGTGGTAGTAAGGAAAATCAAAAGAAAAATACTGTGAACCTTGCTGAAGGTGTCAACGATTCCAATAATAGTGAAAACAATGGTAGATGAGATATATTGTCCATAAGTTCAGACTATGGGAAAAAATCTTGGGTACTCAATACTAGCACTGCATATCATATGTATCAGTTCAAGTAGTGGTTTGATACTTACAAGCCAATGCATGGAACTGTCTATTTAGGGAATAATAACTCGTTTCCTATTGGTGGTATTGGTAACGTCAGAATTAGAATGTTTGATGGGGTTGTTGGAATCATGACGTATTGGCATGTTCTTGGGTTGAAGATAAACCTGATTTCTCTTAGGACACTAGACTTTCCGGGTTACAAGTACCGTGCAGAAGATTGTATAATCGAAGCGACAAAAGGCTCAATGGTGTGTATAAAAGGTAGTTTGTAGAAGGGGCTTTACATTCACTACGGAAGTGTTGTTATGGGCGATATTGCAGTAACATCATCAGAGAGTAATGACCAAAGCACGCATGATCAAAATAAGTTGTGGCATTGGTGTCTTGGTCACATGAATGACAGGGGATTAACTCTTTTGGGAAAGAGATATTTGTTGAAAAGGTATAAAGCATAACCATTGGGATTTTGTGAATATTGCGTTTGGTAAACAAACTAGAGTCAAATTCACCAAATCAACTGTAAGAAAGACTAAATGGATAGTGGACTATATTCACTCAGATCTTTGAGGCCCAAACAGAATTCCATTGAAGAACGGAGCTAGTTATTACATGAGTTTGATCGATGATTATTCAAGGATGGCGTGGGTCTACTTCGGAAAATGAAAGATGACGCATATTCAACCTTTGTCAAATGGAAGACAATGATTGAGAAGAAAACAGGAAGGAAATTTAAATGTCTTAGGACATATAATGGGTTAGAATATTGCAATCGTGAGTTCAACGAGTTATCTAAAGCTGAGGGAATAGTGCGCCATCGCACTTTTTCTAGAACACCACAACAGAATGAGGTCGCATAAAGAATGAACATAACACTTTGTGACAAGGAACGAAGCATGCTCTCGCATTCAGGTGTGGGAAAGTATTTTTGGGCTAAATCTATCAATACAGCGTGTTACTTGGTGAGTTGGTCTCTATCAACGGCTATTGATTTTAAAAATCCTTTTGAGATTTGGTTTGGATTGTCGACTAATTACGAGCAGTTGAGGGTGTTCGCTTGTCCTGTGTATGCTCATGTGAGACATGGTAAGCTTGAGCCGAGGGTAATGAGGTGCGTATTTCTAGGATATTCTAGTGGAGTGAAAGGATATAGGTTATGGTGTACCTCTCTAAAGTCTCCAATATTTCTCATCAGTAAGGACGTAAGTTTTAACGAGTTTCCATAGACACTCAAAATGAAGTATGAGAAATGGTCGAATCAGGATTGGTTGTGAGTAAATAGGTGGAGCTTGAAGTAGAATCATTTCCTAGAAGGTCCAATAATTCGAGTGATACTGAGGTGGATCCATAATCAAGAGGTGAAGCGGCAACATCGGATGATAGTGACGATGATGCGCTCAAACCAGAACAACAAGCTTATAGCATAACATTGGGCATATAAAGAATAGATATTAGACTTCCAAAAAGGTACGCGAATCTAGTTGCAGAAGAAGTTGAGATGAGTGAACGTAGTAGCTGTAAGGAAGTTATAGCGAGTTCAGAGGCAGATCGATGGATTCGTGTTATCGGGGGAGAGATTAAATCTCTTCATAAGAATCAAACATGGAAGCTTGTCGACTTGCCTAAATGATAGAAGGTAGTAGGCAGCAAATGGGTGTTCAAGAAAAAGTAAGGTAATCCAGAGGATGAGGCATCTCGATTCAAGACAAGACTAGTCGTTAAGGGTTTTATTCAAAGGGAATGAATAAGCTTCAATAAAGTGTTTTCTCTAGTGGTGAAGCATAGTTCGATTTGAGTTTTGTTAGCCATGGTACTTTTGCAAGATTTAGATCTCGAGAAGTTGGATGTGAAGACTACGTTTCTACATGGTGAATTGGAGGAGCGAATCTACGTGTGACAACCAGAAAGATTTATTGAACCTAATATGGAAGACAAAGTTTTATGCTGAAAAAGTCATGGTATGGTTTGAAACAGTCACCTAGGCAATTGTACAAATGTTTTGATACATTAATGATGTTAAAAAGGTTCACGAGGAGTCCATGTGATAGTTGTGTGTATCATCAAAATATGTCAGATGATTCTTATTTTTACTTGTTGTTTTATGTGGATGATATGCTTATTGCTGCTTGTAGTATGTCACAAATTGTGCAGATAAAGAAGCAGTTTAGTACTGATTTTGAGATAAAGGATCTGGGCAGAGCAAATAAGATTTTTGGTATGGAGGTTATCAGGAACATAAGTGTAAGATCATTACACTTGTCTCAACGAAGCTACATTGAGAAAGTGCTACAATGATTCAACTTGTTTGATGCTAAGGCAGGTAACATCCCGTTTGCTACTCATTTCAAGTTGTCTGCAGCAAGAGCGGCCAAAGACGATGCTGAGTTGGAACAAATGTCAACGGTTCCAGATTCAAGTGCAGTTGGTAGTATTATGTATGTTATGGCATGTACATGTCCTGATATTTCAAATGCGGTTAATTTGATTCTGATTTTGCATAATGTTCTTGCAAGATCAATGGTTGGTTATGTTGATTCTGATTTTACAGGTGATATGGATAAAAGAAAACCTCTAACAGGATATGCATTTACGCTAGACGGGAGTGCGATCAGTTGGAAAGCACAATTGCAAACTATTGTAGTTTCGTCTACAACCGAGGCTGAGTACATGGCGATAACAAAAGCTTGAAAGAAGTAATATCGTTGCAAGGTTTGGTGGCAGATTTGGGTTTGGATAGGACTACGAAAAAAGTATTTTGTGACGGTCAAAGTGACATACACCTTATATGGAACCATATATACCACGAGCGTACAAAGCACATAGATGTAAGGTATCGTTTTATCCATGATATAATATCAAAAGGAATTGTTGATGTGAAGAAAGTGTCTACACACGATAATCCAACAAATATAATAACCAAGGCAGTATAAGTTCGAAAGTTTAGGGAGTACCTAAACTGGATTGGTGTTCGCAATATACATTGAATCCTTTAGGGGTATTTGGTGAGTCAGAAGAAGAGAAGTTTCTTTATTGATAGTGAAGAAAGAATATTCGCCTAAAAGGGAAGATTTTTTTACAATGAGTCGAATAATGCCTTGATAGTGTACCGTGTTTGGCGGTACAGTTTTGTGTCATTGATATTGTCATATTTAGTCTTGTGTATATGATCCCCCTTTTCTGAAATCTGAAATCTGTAACCCTTTTCTATCACAGTGAAACACTTTTCTCTAGTGGCGCCCGTGGACGTAGAAAATTGTCAAACCACGTTAAATCCTGTGTTCTTTTTTATGTCTTTTATTCGTGTTATGTTCTTTATTTGTGTTATGTGCTTGAGCCATTTGTGATAAATTGCATCGAGATGAAAGAAGAATTTGTTAGGGTGGCGACCAAAGTCTCACATCCCACATCGGTTAAACATGGGAAAGATCAGTGGTATATAAGTAAGAACATATCTCAACTAGTATGAGGCCTTTTGGAAGTGGACCAAAGCGGACAATATCTTACTAGCGTTGAGATCACTTTGTTCTTACTTATATATGAAGACGGAATATGTGGTCTCCATATTCCCAACAAATGGTATTAGAGCTCGAGACCCAAACGGGATGCGATAGTGGATGAAATTCTCAGAGGTCGGATATGATGAACCATTAGTCATGTTCAAGGTGAATGATCTGCTCTAGAGATCCTAGTTCGGAGTGCCCGTAGCTCATCAAGTAGTGTGGCTTGATTGAAGTGTATCAAGGCGTTGGTACTTGGTTGAAGTGGTGCTAAGTAACAAGACAATATGTTCTAATATGAGGTGAGCAGATAGATCGACTGTAAAATTTCTAGGGGTCAGGTAGTCCCGACCTGATTAGAGTGAGCGGATGGAAGTCAATTGAGAGGAGGTGAGAGTGGTACTCCGTTCAAGAAGAGGATTTGTTGGGGTGGCGACCAAAGTCCCACATCGATTACACATGAGAAGGATCAGTTGTATATAAGTATGTACATATCCCAACTAGTACAAGGATTTTTGGAAGTGGACCAAAAAACATAATCGTACGGGGCTTGGGGTACCAAAACGGACAATATCATACTAATGTTAAGATCGGATTGTTCATATTTATATATAGAAATGGAACATGCGGCACCCATACTATTTTACTTTATCAATCTTTATCTTATTGTATATATAAAATGTCAACAACTATAAAGAGATTTTAATAAAAATAGGTATATCAATAAACTCTCTCAAATATTTTAGGGTTCTCGAGCTAAATTAAATTTATTCATATAAATTAACTTTTTAAAATATATTGGAAGATATAATAAACTATTTAATTTATTTAAATAATTTTTAAAAAATCAAAATATTTCATTTTTAATATAAATATCTTAATTTCTTTTATTCGGTTAACATTACGCATACAAAATTAATTTTATAAAAATATATTAAATGATGTAGTAAACTATTATAAGACAATCATTAATTATAATTTGCAGAGTTGAATCACGATCGGTTAACATAGTAGAGTTCGCTCGCTTATCCTGTGACTACCTTAACATAGCAGAGTTCACTCGCTTATCCTGTGACTACCTTAAACAGTAGAGACAACAGCAGGGACAACTCGGTTAGCTCACACTGGATCTCTATGTCGATCTTATATACGGGTTTTGTCGTTGGTTAATTTAGTCACAACAGAAATAAGATCATTTTTTAAGTGTCAACACTATCATCATTTTACTTCTACTTCTAATGTAGGTTAAAAATTACTAGTAGTAGCTCATACTTCGCGTTTGTCTCAAACTCGTCCTCATCCTTCGTTTTTATATCTCATTAGTCCCACATTTTAGGAAACAACACCAATCCATTCCGAATTTGGCGGTTAAACTCCACTACGGTGAAGATTTCACATGTTTAGTTCATGCATGTATGATTGCTTAAAAACTGCAACAGTATAACTAAAAAAAATGTCACACATTTAATTTTTCAATCCTCTATCAATAATTACACTATTTAAATTTGATATTATTAATAAAAAAAATTAAACAATAAATGTGAAATGAAAAAAACAAACGCGGATGAAATAAATTTTTTTCCTCCAAAATTTGGACTTTTATTTATAGCTTTCAAAATACAGGGGACGAAATTGAACAAAAAAATCGCAATTACACTTAATAGAGAAAGAACAAGAAGTTCAGCCTTGTTTTGTAATTTCCCAACTTCCAAAATCAGGTGAAGTCACCCAGAGACCTCATCGACCTTCACAACCTTCTTCAGCTCTCCCACCACCGGAAAACACCAACCCCCACCGGAAACACCAAACTCAAATCACTTTTCATCTCTGTTCCTGATGTAGCCTAGACCAATACTTGCAAGAAATACAATTGCTTTCAACGGAATTAGAACAGAAAGATGATCGAAATTGATGTCTTTTCTGTGAGCAAGAGTTTCATTCGCAATACAATTAGAGGCTTTATTCTGCTCCCTGTAGACAGCTTGATTACTATTCTTAAAGTAATCAGCTTTCTACAACAATTTATAATGGGTTTCAAGTACCAGATAGTTTTTCCCTTCCCAAATAGCTCCACCAAGGTACTCGAATCGACTTCGATGTCGAGGTTATCAATACCCAGAGACTTGCAAAGAAGTAGTCCATCAATGAGAGCCCTAGCTTCCGCAACAATTGAGTTGTCCTTCCCGTAAATTCTACCAAACCTCTTGATGATAACTCCTTTCACTGTTCCTGATGCTCCCTCTGCCACTGGCCTCACCAGTAGAAATTGAAGCACCATCCGTGTTAATTTTATACCGATTAAGCTTTGGGGCATTCCATTTACGAGATAATGGAATACATTGCTTAATCTGGTGAACACCGCAGCCCAGGAGAATAGCAACTCTGGAATCTTTCCCCCAATGCTTCTTTCTCAGTAAGTTCGAATTATTTAAAGTAGTAATTATGTAAATTACCTAATTGATTAAGGATGAAGACGTAACATTCTTTTCTTGATGCTTTTTATGATTTCGAGATCTCCAGATAGTCCAGGCAATGATTGCAGGGATGGTGGATCTAATACTACAGATTTTTGTAGAAGACCAGTACCAGGTTCGTCATGTTCCTTGTAAGCTTGATTCCCAGAATTGTACTAAAGTAATTCCAAACTTTCCAGGAGAGATTACAATAGACCATGACATGTTTCATGGTTTCCTCGTTGAGACAGAAGTGTCACTTTGAGGCCAATTGAAGCTGTCTTTTCTGCAAATTAGTATCTGTTGGAATCAAATTCATCAGGACCCTCCAAAGAAAAAAATGAGCATTTCTTTGGAGTTACAGCATTCCATGTTTTCCTGAACAGGTTAGACGTATTCCCTTTAGCTCTAACAGCATTCCATGTTCTTTTTGCGTTGAACTTTCCAACATCAGTCAAGGCCCACATTATTCTATTAGGGTTATTGTTCAATTTAAACTTTAGGATGCTAGAAATCCACAGTGTAAGGCACTGTATAGTTTAGTTTATCCAAATCCCAGCATTCATTAGCCCAGTACTTATTGATTCTTGTACTTTCATATAGGCTCATGTTATCATTTTCGTTGAAGTAGATTAGAGCCTTCTCAGTACACCACCTGTCCAACCAGAAGTCTATCTTACCACAACCTAGTATCTAGAAAATATGCTTATATGTTATGTCTCTTACCTCAATCATTATGGCCTAAACTCTTGACATTCTATTAGGAATTGGTGCAACAATTGGGTGCTAATTCTTATAGTAAATAGAACTCACTAACCTTGACCAGAGAGTAGAGTTAGCCCTTAGATTAAACCAGAGTTTATAAGAATAAGTCGTCTGCAAGTCTTCAATCTTCTTCATATTAATACCCCATTTTGCATATGGCCTACTAATAATGTTCCATGAGGCCCAATTGATGGTTTTAGTCTCCATTTTATTGCCCCATAAGAACTTATTGTATAAGTTCTCAATCCTTTGGATTACAGTCTTAGGGATAGTTTTATTCTGAATATAATACAAGGGAAGAGCAGATAGGACATAATGTATCAAGATCAATCTCCCCCCAAAAGAGAGAGTACAACCATCCCTATCAATAATCGTTTCTCTTACACTAGAGACAAGGTTGTCTAAATGACTTATTCTTCTCTTGTTTCCTATCATCCCCCCAGATATTTGAAGGGCATAAGATTGTGTCTGATGCCAAAGAATCTTTCAAATTCATTTATACATGATGATGTAGTGTTATCAGCCACAATTAACTTTGGTTTATTGATATTGATGATCTGACCAGAATTGGTTTGATAATGTGACAAAAAGGAGGATATCTTTGAACAAGAAGAGGCTGAGCTGTTGCAAAAAATGGTTAAGTCATCAACAAACGCCAAGCAAGGTATTAAAGGATTAACCCTTGCTTTGAATCTGGTTAAAATTTCATCTTCATTAAGCTTCTTAAGACCCCTTATGAAATACTCCTCAACTAGAATGAACAGGCTTGGGGACAAAGGGTCTTCTTGCCTTAGGCCCTGGGTAGACCTGAAAAAACCCTTTGTGGCTCCATTAACAATTACAGAAAAGTAATTATTAGTAATGTTATGCTTAATAATGTCAATGAAACTCTGGCAAAACCTAAAAGACTTGAGGATTGAATGGAGAAATTTGTGAGACAGCCTATCAAAGGTTTTCTCCATGTTAATCTACAAGATGATATAACTACTTCCCTTAGTTTTCAGCTTTAGATCATAACAAAGCTCTCTTGATATAAAAATATTATCCTGGATACTTCTATTAGCAACAAAAGCACCCTGCTCTTCAGAAATAAATTTAGGAAGAATCACAGCAAGCCTCTTGTTGATGAACCTTGAGTATATTCTGTTTAATAGAGTGGTTAGGCTTATAGGATGAAAGTCTCTCCAAGACTTTGAAGAACTAATCTTAGGGATCAGGCAGATTACAGATGCATGAACCCCAATAGAAACATTCCCTCCATTAAAGACCTTTTTGACAGCATCACAAAGGTCATCACAGATGATATGCCAACAATCTTTATAGAAATTGGCATTGTAGCCATCAGGCTCTGCAGCCTTGTTAGGATTCAGCTCACAAACAATACTGTAAATTTCTTCCTTAGAAGGGATCTCAATCAAAGATGCATTCTCCTCCTCGGTAACTAGCTTACGAATAACATCAATAAGATCAATAATGTTAGTTTCACAATCAGTATTATTCAAAAGTTAAGGTCGGATGAGCCAATCCAACCTTCACTTTGCCTTTTCCTTTTTTGATAGAGGCAGCATCCCCAGTTTGCCCAAAGGTTTCAGTTTCGAAGGAGGCCTCTTCGATAGTATCTTCCATCACTTCTTCCATCATTGTGGAAGGTTTATCAGTTGTTGAGGATGGAAGAGTGTCAGCTTCTGGCTCGATGGTCTGTCCAGATGGTTGAGCACCATTTCTTATAGAGGTCTGGTGTCCGGTTGGGACTCCTGAACAGAGGAGCCTGATGGGATTGGCGAAAGGTTTGGCTTGAATAGACGTTTATGTTTTGGACTTCTGGTAGAAGATGATTCCTGATCAGCTTCTAGAGATGGTTTATCAGACTTGTCTCCTGGAGAGACTGGAAGACCAACAGCAATGCGTCTCTCTCGTTCAACTTTCTTTGCCTTCTCTAATTCAGAAAGATTCAACCAGCCGCCTTTTACAAGAGCGTTTCTAGCTCTGAACATAAAACTACCCAAGAAAGGTTTTGAAAGAAAAGGTGAAAACTCTGTAAAATATTTGTAGAATGGTGAAGATAGTGAAACAGTAAAAGAAAGTGGTTTATATATTAGTAAGGAAAAAAGAAACTGATACCTAGGAGAAAATGAAAAGATTAGAGAAATGATTAAAGACGGCGCTGACGTAGGAAATATTAAATGTAGAGGTTACTTTTTAGGCTTAGTAGGAGCGTCGTTCTAGGTAAAAAATGGCTGGTAGGTGAAATCAAGATGTGACACATGTCCCACGATCCAAAGAAAAAATCTTAGAATTCTGAGAAGAAATCAGTCCGGACAAACGTTGAACCAAGCACGCGAACGGGCCGGAAAATATTGTTACTGACTAAGTGAGTTTTTTAATCCTGTCAAAGATTTTTGACAAAGCCTAAATAAAAGGCTACTGATAAGTCCGGAAAAATTCACTACTACTCACTGAGAAATCCGGACAAGAAACATTCGTACAATAAGTGCCCACTGAACTATCCGAACAGGACAAAAGTATTAAATAACTAAACACCTTTTGACTAAGCTAGGTGCTAATCAGCTTATTAAGTAAATGGGTCCTTAAACTTGACCCGGTTTCATAACTTGACCTGAAAGCCCATGGGTCCATAATTAAGGGTATAAATACCCAACTACTTTCATTAATGAGGGTAATGAACATTTAATACAACCAGGTAGCCTAAATCTTTCACTACAAAACACCTAAACATTTAATACTCTTAAAAATCTCCAAAACACTTGACAAACTTAACCTCAGCTTAAAATAAACCACACCAATGCTTTAAACCGAATTGGAGCAGAAATATGATCGCAATTGATGTATTTTATGTGAGCAAGAGTATCATTCACAATCCAATCAGAGGCTTTATTCTCCTCCCTGTAGACATGCTTGATTACCATTCTTGAAGTAATCAGCTTTCTACACAAATTTATAATGGGTTCCAAGTACCAGATAGTTTTCCCCTTCCCAATTAGCTCCACCAAGATACTTGAATCTACTTCGATGTCGAGGTTATCAATAACCAGATACTTTAAAAGCAGTAGTCCATCCATGAGAGCCCTAGCTTTGGTAACAATTGAGATGTTCTTCGCTTAAATTCTACCGAACCCTTTAATGATAACTCCTTCCCTGTTCCTAATGCTCCCTCCGCCACTGGACTCGCCGGTAAAAATTGAAGCACCATCCGTGTTAAGTTTATATGGATTAAGCTTTGGGGCATTCCATTTAAGAGATAATGGAATACATTGCTTAATCTGGTGAACATCACATCCCAGGAGAATAACAACTCTTGAGTCTTTCCCCCAATGTTTCTTTCTTAGTAAGTTCGAATTATTTAAAGCTGTAAATATGTAAATTACTTGATTGATTAAAGATGAAGAAGTAACATTATTTTCTTGATGCTTTTTCTCATTTCGAGCTCTCCAGATAGTCAAGGAAATGATTGCAGCCTTCCCTGTTCCTAATGCTCCCTCCGCCACTGGCCTCGCCAGTAAAAATTGAAGCACCATCCGTGTTAAGTTTATATGAATTAAGCTTTGGGGCATTCCATTTAAGAGATAATGGAATACATTGCTTAATCTGGTGAACATCACATCCCAGGAGAATAACAACTCTTGAGTCTTTCCCCCAATGTTTCTTTCTTAGTAAGTTCGAATTATTTAAAGAAGTAAATATGTAAATTACCTGATTGATTAAAGATGAAGAAGTAACATTATTTTCTTGATGCTTTTTCTCATTTCGAGCTCTCCAGATAGTCAAGGAAATGATTGCAGCCTTCCCTGTTCCTAATGCTCCCTCCGCCACTGGCCTCGCCAGTAAAAATTGAAGCACCATCCGTGTTAAGTTTATATGGATTAAGCTTTGGGGCATTCTATTTAAGAGATAATGGAATACATTGCTTAATCTGGTGAACATCACATCCCAGGAGAATAACAACTCTTGAGTCTTTCCCCCAATGTTTCTTTCTTAGTAAGTTCGAATTATTTAAAGAAGTAAATATGTAAATTACCTGATTGATTAAAGATGAAGAAGTAACATTATTTTCTTGATGCTTTTTCTCATTTCGAGCTCTCCAGATAGTCAAGGAAATGATTGCAGGGATGATGGATCTAATAGTATAGAGTTTTGTAGAAGACCAGTACCAGGTTTGTATTAAATGTTGAATCGTCATGTTCATTCGAACTTGATTCCCAGAATTGTACTAAAGTAACTCCAAACTCTCCATGCGAGATTACAATGGACCATGACATGTTTCATGGTTTTAGTCTCCATTTTATTGCCCCATAAGAACTTATTGTATAAGTTCTCAATCCTTTGGATTACAGTCTTAGGGATAGTTTTATTCTGAATGTAATACAAGAGAAGAGCAGATAGGACAGATTGTATCAAGATCAATCTCCCTCCAAAAGAGAGAGTACAGCCATCCCAATCAATAATCATTTCCCGTACAATAGAGACAAGGTTGTCAAAATGACTTATTCTTATCTTATTTTATATCATCACCCCTAGATATTTGAAGGGCATAAGATTGTGTCTTATATCAAAGCATTATTCAAATTCGTTTATACATGACGATGTAGTGTTATCAGCCACAATTAACTTTGATTTATTGTTGTTGATGATATGAACAGAATTGGTTTGATAATGTGACAAGAAGGAGGATATCTTTGAACAAGAAGAGGTTGAGATGTTGCAAAAATGGTTAAGTCATCAGCAAATACCAAGCAAGGTATTAAATGATTACCTTTTGCTTTGAATCTGGTTGAAATGTCATCTTCATTAAGCTTTTCAAGGACCCTTATGAAATACTCCTCAGCTGGAATGAACCGGCTTGGGGACAAAGGGTCCTCTTGCCTTAGGCCTTGAGTAGACTTGAAAAAACCCTTTGTGGCTCCATTAACAATTACAGATAAGGAATTGTTAGTAATGTTATTCTTAATAATGTCAATGAAACTCTGGAAAAACCCAAAAGACTTGAGGATTGAATGGAGAAATATGTGAGATAGCCTATCAAAGGCTTTCTCCATGTCAATCTTCAAGCTTGGTTTGGTTTATTTTGGGCTGGGGATAATTTTGTAAAGTGTTTTAGGAAGTAATTTGAGTATTAAATGTTTGGTATAAAGTAGTGAGATATTTGAGCAGCCTAGTAGTATTAAATGTTCAGTGGTACGTTTATATCCGAATTGCCCTTGTCCTGATAACACATTGAGTTGTGCTTAGATAATCTGAACTCATCAGTAGCCCATTTTTTAGGCCTTGTCAAATATCTTTGGCAGAACTAAAAAATTTACTTAGCCAGTAACGACTTTGTCTCACCTGACTGTGCCTTTAGTTCGAAGTCTGTCCGAACTGACTTCTTTTTCCAGAATTCTAAGAGTTTTCTTTTTGGATCGTGGGACACGTGTCACAATTTGGTTTGACCTACCAGCCATTTTTCTTCCTAGATCGGTGCTCCCACTAAGCCTAAAAAGTGACATAACCATTAATCCTTTACACGCCTGCGCCGTCTTTAACCATTACCAAACCTCTTCAACTCCTCCTAGGTAACAGTCATTTTTTCTATTGTTATATAAATCATTTTTCACTATTATATTGTCTTCATCACTCAAAAACTTTCTAGAGATATTTTCACTCTTGTCTTCAAACTTGTTCTTGAAGAGTTTTATGTTCACAGCCAGAAACGCACTTGTTAAAGGCGGCTGGTTAAACTTATTAGATCTAGAAAAGGCAAGAAAGGTTGAAAGGGAGAATCTATTGTTGCTAGTCTCTCAGTTTCCCCAAGCAAAAAGTCTGGTGAACCAACCCAAGAAGCTGACCAAGGATCATCCTCTTCCGGAAATCCCAAGACCAGATAGTTATTCAAACCAAGCCTCTCTCCTCTCCTTTCGGGCTCTTCTTTTCAGGAGTCCCAACTTTCCGTTGTCAAGGAAAAGGCAGTTTCGAGTGTCAGAAAACCTTTCCCTTTCGTAGCTATGGGTTCATACATTGAGAAGTCCCCGGAAAAATCAACTCCACATCGGACGACTCGTCTAGCCAAATCCCAAACAACTACTTCACTACCAAAGCCCTCTAGATTAGAGGTATCTAAAGCAACATCAAAAGATAAGCCCTCCGAATCGGAGGTATCTAAAATAACATCAAAAGATAATCCCTCCAGATCGGAGGCATCTAAAATAGCCCCAAGGGCTAAGTCCTCCGGATCTCAACCTCAACTGGACACTAGGCCTTTAGAAACAGCATACGCTCATTCATCCGAACAACCTTCGGTGCCAGAAGCTAATCCGCCCATCCAAGGCAATTGATAAATCTTCCACAGTGATGGAAGAAGTAATGGAAGACAGTATCGAAGAGGCTCCCTTCGAAACTGAAGCATGAGGTCAAACTGGGGATGCTGCTTCTGACAGGAAGGATAAAGGAAACATCAAGGTCTGTTTGACCCATCCGGAGCTTCCGGAGTGCCTAGAGGGTAAGGTAGGCCCTTGCTTCAAAAATGTCACTGTTAAATATATGCTAGCTGTTCAAAACATTAACTATGTCTATACTCATACTGCTGAGTTGGGCCGGGTCTGGACGAAATGGGAGATCCCAGAGTCAGACAAGGTAGGATACTTGTCACTCCTGAGAGTCCGATGGACTGTAAACTCAATGAGGTGGTCATCTTCACTAAGGTGCTAAACTGGGCACTTCGGTTCCCATTGGACCTAGAAATGTTTAGGTATTTCCACTTGGTGAAGCGCTGCCCAAGCCAGCTAAACCTAAATTCTTGGTATTCTCTCCTTGCTTGCATAATGGCATCCAGGTTGTCCAAAATCCCTCTCCCAATAGAGCAATTTGTTGTTGTGGCAAGTCTATGCAAGAATCACCATGTAGCCTTCTACGATCATAATATGCAGAACGATTTCAAGGTGGTAGACGACTTACTAGAGTCAGAGAAGAATTGGAGGACACAATTTCTGTTTATCAGTGGGTCATAGAAGAATGGTAGAAAGATCAAGGCCAACACCAATCCTAGTATGTTAACTAGCAGATGGAAGAGTATTGGTAAGTTTTTTAACTTTATGTTTCATCTTCTTCTTTTTAACTCATAAGTATTCCTCTCCTGATTTATTTGTTACTTCTTTTTCAGTGCTACCGAAGGAGTTCACCGGATACCTGGAGGAGGGGCAGAAGACCTGTGCCAAACTTAATGCATGGCCTGCATAGCGTTGGCGGAATGCCTTCCACAATTGCTTCACCTTAGGAAACCTTGTGAGGTCCCATTTGTGGGACACCACAGGTTGGAGGGATCTCACATGGGAAGAGCTAACTACGTCGCCTCCACCTGATGTGATCCTTAAGAAAACGGAGGCCAAAGATGGTAAATTGGCCTTACCTTCCAGGGCCAAAGCTCCCAGTTAAATGAAAGGGAAGAAGAAGAAAGCTGCAGCAGAGCCGGTCCAAGCTGCGACAAAAGGGACTGGTTCGGGGAACCCAGGGGAATCGACGCTGCCTTACTCAAAGTAGTAGAGGATGAGACTGTTAGGGAGGCAAGAGAATCACAAAACCCACCAAAGCCTCCCAAAAAGAACCGGAAGACAAGAGCAGGGAGTGATGAAAAGGCTGCCAAAAAGAAAAAGGTCACCTTAGGAGAAGAAATAATTCTTCATCCTTCGGAGCTTCTACCTCCACCAGCCCTTGTTGATCCCACTCTACAAGAGAAGCGCCCAACAGGTCTGCATTCCGGAGAGGGTACTAGGAGAGGAATTGATGGAGTGGAAATTAGTGCCCTTTAAGACATTGATTTATACTTCAATCACTCTGAGAAGGATGATATTGCAAGCCCCTTCCGCCCTTCAAGCTCTGCTAACATGGTGATTTATAACTGTAAGTCTTTCTCCGTTTCCGAAGAACAAGATGTTGTGACCCATTCCCTTATTGGTCATATCCAGCCAGTGCTTGACCTGGAGATACAAGTGAAGAGTCAGACCACACTCATCAACACCCTTACTACTGACAAATAATCTTTGTCAACCAATCTTCTCAATGTCAATCAGAGCATAGAAGATCTGAAGAAAAAGATAGAAACACTGAGGAAGGACAAGGAAGATCTATCAACCAAGCTGGCCACTTTGGAGACTGTCAGTACTGAGCTCCAAACTGAGTGCTCCGGTTTGGAAAAGGATCTCTCAACATTAAGGGAGGACCTGAAGACAAAAGATAGTGTCATTCAAACCTTGTCCGGAGAGAAGATTTCCTTAGAATGTACTGTGTCTAAGGTGACCAAAGAGAAATATGATTTGGTGAAGCAGCAGGAACAAACTATTCAGGCAAGCATTGATAAATATCCAACGAGGTGATAGACTCTTTGGAGACAAGATATGTTGAAGTTAAGTCTGACATGGTTCTGCTCTTCCATGAAACGTTTCCGAAGAGGACCCTTGGTACCTAATGGAAATTTGTAGACTATGACGAGATCTCATTTCACACTATGGCTGCTGGTGATAAGTACAATTATAGCAATGGAATAGATTCCACCACTGATGAAGAGGAATGAACTGGTGAGAGTTCGAGTACCGAACTCAAAAGTCCCAAGAAATAAGGTGATGAAGGAAAATCTAAATGGTACAAGCCCTAAGGTTTTAAACATCTTTTTGTTTTCTTACTTTTGTGAATGATTAAAGTCCTTGGATAGCCAATACATTTTTTGTAATGTTATCCGGTTTGAGTCCGGATAAGTTTTTTAAAATAGTCAAAGTCCTTGGATGGCCAAGGCATATTTTGTTCTTCCTGATCGGTTAAAGTCCGAAGAGATTTATTTATCAAATCTTTCTCTCTTTAACACTTTGCTTTCCTTTTAATTTTAATGGCTAATGTTTAAATAGCCCCAACTATTTCAGAAGTGTTATAGTGAGAGTGTTTTATCACCATACGGAGAGGTTAGGTGAATTCCAGCTCCACGACCCATTGTGTTTGATCCACCATCAGCCCGGACTACCCATTCTTTTTTGGTTTTCCCTTCTGAAACTTGTTTAGAACTCATATCCAAATGGAATTATACTAGGAAATCAGCAATAGATTGAGCCTTGATAGCAATTCGTGGGGCGAAATCAATGTCATAATCACCCAACTCTATTGACCACTTGGTTATCCTGCTTGATATCTCTGCTTTCTGAAGAACATTCTTCAATGGGAAAGATGTTCAGACAATGATAGAATGAGACTGAAAATACGGCCTAATTTTTCTTGCAGCAATCACTAAGGCTAATGTCAGCTTTTCAAGCTTCAAGTAACTCTTCTCAGTATCTATCAGGCTTTTTTTGATGTAGTACACCGAACGAGGGTAAGTGTCCACCTCTCTTACCAATACTGCACTTATAGCGCATTCTGACACAACCAAGTATACATACAGTGTTGCTCCTTGTATGGGCTTGAAAAGGGTCTTCGGTGAAGACAAGTGTTTCTTTATTTCATCAAAAGCTTGGATGTGCTGTGGAGACCAATTAAAGTCTTTAGCACTCTTCAAGGTTTGGAAAAATGGAGCACACTTATCTTAAGATCTTGAAATAAAACGATTCAAAGCAGCCAACCTTCCAGTAAGCCTCTGGACTTCTTTAATATTCCAGGGAGGATCCATTTCTAATAGGCTATTTAACTGATACGGATTGGGCTGTATCCCTTTCTCACTTATTACATACCCCAAAAAATTTCTAGATCGAACACCAAAGACACACTTTTCTGGATTCGGTTTCAAATTTACCATTGTCAGATTGGCAAAAGTTTCCCAAAGGTCAATTATATGCAACTCCTCCTCTAAGCTTTTAACCATCATGTCATCTATGTACACCTCCATATTCCTGCCAATCTGATTAGCAAATGTCTTTTTTACTAGCCTCTGGTAAGTAGCCCCAGCATTCTTCAACACAAAATGCATCACATTATAACAATGGAGACCCCTGTCCGTAACAAACGTAGTATGATCTTGGTCCTTCAGATCCACCTAAATCTGGTTGTACCCAGAGAAGGCATCCATGAAGGACAACAACTTGTTGCCAGACGTTGAGTCCACCAACTGGTCTATCCGGGGGAGTGGATAAAGATATTTTGGGAAATCTTTGTTGAGGTCAGTAAAATCAATATACATACGCCATTTCCTGTTCTTTTTCTTGACCAACACTGGATAAGTTGTCCATAAAGGATAATAGGACTCCTTTATGTGCTCCATATTGGTAAGTCGGTCAACTTCTTGGACTATTACATCAGCTTTCTCTTTAGAGAAAGCCTTCATTTTCTGCACAACAGGTGCAACATCACTCTGAATCGATAGTTTGTGAGAGATAATGCTTGCAGGCACTCCGGTTACATCACCATTGCACCAAGCAAAAACATGTTGATTGTATGACAAAAAGGACAACAATTTCTTTTTTAACTCTGGCGCCATCTTAGAGCCAATCTTAATACTTTTACCCTTTGCCAAGAGATGGGTTTCAACTTCTTCCATCGGTATTATAACACTAGGGCCTCTCTGGGGTCATCAATTTCACCCTCCCCCTCTGAAGGCCCCAGTAACTGCTAATCTTCATTGATTCGAACTGCTCCCAAAGTTTTAGGAGCAAGTGCAATTGTATAGCACTCCCTTGCTATCTTCTGAATACTTCGGACAACACCCACCTGTTCTTGAACCGTATACTTGAAACATTGATGGACTGTTGAGGCTAAAACATGCATTCTAGAGAGCCAGGACCTCCCAAAGATTGCATTGTAACATGTGGGGCAGTCTACCACAACAAATAACACTCTAACCAGTTTTTTAAAAGGACCCTTGCCCAAAAGCACCTCTTCCTCAAACTCCCCAATTACATCCGCAGAGCTCCATGTGAAGCCCACAATGGTTCCGTTTGACCGTTGAATAAATGCCGGATTTTTCCTTTTCTTGTAAGAACTTAAAAAGAGGAGTTTTTCAAACTGCTCATGTCTATCAGAATTCGTCTGATATCATTACCCCCAGTAGATGCAATTATCACCACAGCATCCTCATGAGGCCCACCAATATTTCTTAAATCGTCCTCATCAAAAACTATGAATAGAAGAGGGGTTTGGGACTGATAAGAAGACATCCCCCCTCCAATTGAGTAGCGAGAGAGTGAACATGCCTCTTCCTTGATGAAGGAATTGGGCTGTCATGGTATCCCCTCTGAATGTAGTAAGTGACTCAAAGAAACTAATGAGTCCGTACACCGTCTTAGTTTGTTCTGTTATTACCTCTATTTTATTCCGGGTTGGATCAGGGTCCAAGTACTCCGAATCAACATCATACTTTTAAGGATCACCATTGACCCCTCTGGAGCAGATGTTCCCGCATTGTTTGTAGGCCCAGTTCGAGGAGTATTGTCAGGCCTGTTTCCACCTCTTCTTTTGACATAAGCCCCCCAACTTACATCTTTGAATGAAATTATGTACTTCCTGCTTCAGAGCGATGTAGTTTTGGGTGTTATGGCCAATATCATTGTGATATTGGCAAAAACAAGTATTTCGACTCTCTCTGAAAGACTACAGTGCTGCTGGTTTCCGGAAATGGACTTTATCCTTGGTCTTGTCATATATTGTGGCCACATTCTCTTTTAATTCTGCAAACCACTCCGGTTGAACCCAATGACCTCTTTTACTCCTCGACTGCTGACTCTCGGATTGATTTTGGTTGGATTGAGCTTGCTTAGCCCTGTTGGACCCTTGTCCGGTCTCCTTAGCCTTATACCATGACTGGTTTTGGTTTTGAGCTGCTGGGGTGTACCTCACCTGACGGTGCACCCTGGTTTTCTTAGTTTCATCCACGTTAATCTGCTTCCCCACCCGATTTAACAAGCCACCCAAAGTTATGGCCTTATTCTTTGTCACCGAATCGGTCAGATTCCCAGGGTTCAACCCTTGTTTCAAGGAAGCAATTGCCACATGTTCGAAGCAATCTGCTAACGCGTTCTTGGTATTTATAAACCGACTTATGTAGTTATTTAAGGACTCATTTGGTTCTTGGGCACAATGGATGATAGTACCTCCATTGCCCTTCACCTCTTTACTTCCCACAAACTGCCTTCGGAAGGAAACCCAGAATGTATCAAAGTTTCTGATACACCCTTGGGGTAAACTATTGTACCACTTAAGAGAACTTACCGTAAAAGATTGGGAGAAGCCTTTACACAGAAGTTTGTCATCATCATCAAAATTCATCATGAAGTTCTTAAATTGCTCCAGATGATTGTCCGGATCCTTACTCCCATCATACTTTTCCATTTTAGAACTGTCAAACCTTTTGGGTAGGTTTCCGGACAGTGTCTTGGCAGACAATGGCGATTGTCTCCAATTCCTGTTACGAGTGAAGACTGTTTCTTCATTAAGCGTTGCAAAGATGCCTGGTTCAGTCTGAAAAGCAAAATGATTGATCAGCAACTCGTCCATATGCTTGTGACTGTGGCTGTGAGATGACCTTTTGCCCAAATGCCTTTTAAGTCTCCCATGCCTATCTCTTTTTCTTAAATATTTTTTAACTAGTTTTTGTTTCTTCCTGAACCTCCCTTTATCACTACTCGATGACAAAGACTCCTCAAGCTCAGCATCGACCGAAGAGATGCTGGAGGACTCAGAATCTTAACTTTCAACCGACTTGGACCGGTGAGTCTTTTTAGAACTAACATGGGTCTTCTTTGGACTTAGATAAGTCTTTTTTGATGGATCCTTCTCTCTATGATTGTCAGTATGATGGATGGCTGACGCCCTCGACTTCTCTTTTATACCCATTTATGCTTGTGTTATGGCCCTCAACGCCTCTATTTCTGCCCTTAACTTGTCACGCTCTTCGATGGTGTATTTTTTGTTTTCCCCTACTACCTCCACCACAGGTGGTGGATTTACTTACTCGTTCGGATCCATCCGAACAGGTCTTTTCTACGGGTTTTGAATGCAAGATTCAGGCATCGTCGTGCTCCCACTGTGGTCGCCAATTTCGTTTGGTTTATTTTGGGTTGGGGGTAATTTTATAAAGTGTTTTGTGTATTAAATGTTTGGTATAAAATAGTGAGAGATCTGAGCAGTCTGGTAGTATTAAATGTTCATTACCTTCATTAATGAAAGTAGTTGGGGTATTTATACCCTTAATTAATGACCCATCGGCTTTCAGGTCAAGTTATGGAACCGGTTCAAGTTTAAAGACCCATTAATCTTTTAAGCTTATTAGCACATAACTTATCAAAATGTGTTTAGGTGTTTCTCTACTTTTGTCCTGTCCGGATAGTTCAGTGGTACGTTTATGTCTGAATTTCCCTTGTCCGGATAACACAGTGAGCTGTGACTAGATAATCCGAACTCATCAAAGATAATAATACTGCTTCCCTTAGTTTTTCAGCTTTAGATCATAACAAAGCTCTCTTGCTATAAGAATATTCTCCTTGATACTTCTATTTGCAACAAAAGCACCCTGCTCTTCAGAAATAAGTTTAGGAAGAATCACAGCAAGCCTCTTGTTGATGAGCCTTGAGTATATTCTGTTGAAAAGAGTGGTTAGGCTTATAGGACGAAAGTCTCTCAAAAAGTTTGGAGAACTAATCTTAGGGATGAGGGAGATTACAGATGCATGAACCCCAATAGGAACATTCCCTCCCTTAAAGACCTCTTTGACAGCATCACAAAGGTCATCACATATGATATGCCAACAATCTTTATAGAATTTAGCATTGTACCCATCAGGCCCTACAGCCTTGTTAGGATTCAGCTCACAAAAAATACTGTAAAAAATTATTCCTTAGAAGGGATCCCAATCAAAGATGCATTCTCCTCCTCAGTAACTAGGTTATGAATAACATGAATAAGATCAATAATGTTAGTTTCACAATCAGTATTGTTCAAAAGGGATTGAAAATAGGAAACAGCAGAATTAGAAATAGTTTCCTGATCTTCCAGCCACTGGGAACCATCCCAAATTCTTTGAATCTTATTTCTTTTTGCTCGTTTCTTGACTAGGTTATGAAAAAAGGCAGAGTTCTTGTCATTGTCCTTCACCCGAAAGGTATGATTTTTCTGCTCCCAAAAGCTTTCTCTTATTACAAGTAGCTTCAGGTGAGTAGCATTAGCTCTGTCTAGATTAACTTTGTCAGTAATGTCTTTAAAACCTGGTATTTGTTTTCCATAAAGAAAATCTCTTCTTTAATCTGTTTGATTGAATCAAATATATTTCCAAATTCTCTTTTATTTTAAGTCTTCAAGTCCCATTTTAGTCTCTTAAGCTTCATCCAAAACCTTTGTATAGGATTCTCATTCATAGAAACAGACCAACTTCCTTCTACAATCTCTAGAAAGTTAGGATGCCTTGTCCACATATTGAGAAACTTGAATGATGGTTTGAAAGTTTCCTGGTTGGAGGAGATAGTTATACTGATAGGAGAACGGTCTGAACACGTCCTAGCCAAGCAGAATTGTAGAGCACCCTATCCAACCTCCTCCATTTCCTTCCATTAGTCCACGTATACTTAGAGTAAAAAAAACCTCATCCATTAGATTGCAATCTAGAATCAAATCATTGAAATCAGGCATACTCCTTAAACAAGCACTGGTACAAGATAACTGCTCATCAATATTAAGAATGGTATTAAAATCACCAACCACAATCCACTCAGTGTTATCATTGATTTTTCTAAGAGAATCCCAAAGATCAAGACTTAGAGACCTGCTGCATTTTGCACAAACAACCGATAATCTGAATTTATTGTTAATATTAGAGTAGTTCACATTTACATGAACAACCTGCTCTTCATTACTTATAATTTTAGTTTCATAATCCTCAAGCCAAAATAACCAGATTTTGTTATTGATGTTGCTAAAATAGTTCTTATACCCAATCTTCCCAGCCACTTCAGATATCTTAGAAGCTTGTATCAATGGCTCCTGTATACTCATGAAAGCAGGCTTTTCAGACCTATTTAGCGACCTCAATCTTCTAATAGTTTGTTTATTCTACAATCCCCTTACATTCCAGTTAAGTAGTTTAACTTTCATTTAGATGATTTAGGTTTGGCAGTCTTTTTCAACTGCAATAGTTTGGAGGAAATAGGGCCCTTGCTGTTCCAAGTTCTAGTCTTCTTCACCTTTTTATTTACTTTTGTGAAATCTTTGCTTTGATTGTGTAATAACATTTCATTTCTCTGATCTTTTGTAGGGGAACACTGAAGACTACCCGTAGTTTCTTTAGTTGGAGAGTTAATACCCAAATTTAAGTCAGAATCATCTTTTCCAACAAACAAGGAACTCCTCTGGACCATTTGAAGTGCTTCAATAATCTCAGAGTCTTCAATGATTGGTTTCTTCTCACTTTCCATGCTTCCAGAAGACAAATAAGCCTCTTTAGTTATAGTAGTATCAAGAATAAGCTTAATATTACTGAACTTTTTGTACTCCTTGTCAACAGACTCCATTGTTCTTTCATTATCAACTATCACAGATTTTAACTGAGACATTGTAATTGCATTCTTTTCTAATAAAGCAAAATCTTTATTACTATTTATCTTTTCTTGTTGCTGGTTTAAAGTATTTCTTTTGCAAACATTTTCCATATGCCCAATGTGCTTGCATATATTGCAGTAGCTAGGGTGAGAGCCGTAACTAACCTCGAAGCAGAAATCATCATCCTACCCAAATTTGACCTGAACTTTATTAACCAATGGTTTCGACACATCCATTTCAACCCATAACCTAATACAATTGACTTTAACTCGAGTGACAGAGGGTTCCATATCTTCAAGGGTGTTCCAAGACACTTAGCAATTTCCAGAATTGTACCTTCGTTGTGCATGAATTCTAGCAAGTTCTTCAACGTTACCCAGACCGGAGTTAAAGGGCTCTCACTGTTAGAATCAAAATTCGTACTCCACTTAAGCAATCTCATGGTTTTCTCTCCCACCTTCCAGACGTTGCGAGTCCATAACCTTTTTAGATCTGCAGCGTTATCAAATTCGATGAAGACATGCCTATAGTCTTATTGAGCCACGCTGAAGTGATTGCAGAAATTGAACTTGCCCAGAAACTCCTTAATTACTTCAAACTTAGGCTTTCCATAGACAAGTTTCCCAACAATCGTATGCTTTAACAAATGTAGCAGATGATCCTTATCTTCTTTCGAAAACTTAATCACCAGTCTTTCTTGATTTTGAGTAACAGAGTAGTTCTTATGAAGATGTCTCTGACTTTTGTTTTCCAGAACATCAACATATGATTTCGTAGTATCACGAAGATCTTTCCCATTGTTGCTTTCAAACGCCGGATTGGTGATTATATTCGTTTCGGGGAATGATTTAAACAAACCATTTTGTTGATCTCGAGTACCTCTCGAAAGCAGAGGATAATCTTCTTGAAAAACAGATACTTCAATAGGTAAAGATTTTATTGATATTGGCGAATTCGAACACGGATCAGATGCGACGATCTCTATTTTTTCCATGGTGGAAGAATTCAAGCAAGATTGGATTCAATTCTGGAATTTCGAAATTCTGTTCTTGATTTCAAAACCCTGTTTATTGACAGAAAATCTATTTGGATAAAACTCCATTATCTTTTTATCCTTTTATCTTCGTCGCGGACGAAATACTTAAAACATACAAAAAGAGAATAAAAATAGTTTCTCAAACGAAAGGGAATAGTGGTGATTTGTACCCTTAATGTACATTACAAAACCATTTTCTTCTACTAATTTAACATTTTCTAACAATAAAAAAACGGATTACTTTTTGTTTAAGGTCAAACCAAACCAAACTAAACTATATTAAATCCATCACTTTCAACCCGATTCTGTTGGCAATCAACTAGATTCTGTTGGCAAGTTTGAATTTTCTCCACTTATATGTACTCCTATTTCATTTTAATAAAATAATAATAGTGTTCTTTAAATAGTACTTCATAATTTATTTGTCGGAGTTGCTTGAAATTATTAGTTTCATTTTGAAAGTATATACAAGAAAGTTACATCACTCTTGTGCTACACAAAATTATTGTAAACAAGTACATTCTATGAGCTCTCCACCACAACTACATGATCTTCTCAGACAATTATATATAAAAATAAATAAAATAAAATAAATAATGCAATTTCCTTTATACAGTTCGGTGGCGGTTACAAACCAAAATTCAATTCAAATCGGATTTAAACTAAATCCGATTCGGTTAGAAAGGATGAACGTTCCTACTCAATCCATTCACACTAGCGAAGAAACCAACTCGATAAGGCAAATACGATTTCCGTCTATCTCCTTCTCTCTCAGCTCGATTTCTCACGTAATGCCTTTCATGTGCAGACGAAGAACTTGAAGACGAAGATGAAGATGATTTCTCTCCTGATTTCACTTTCTTCGCCTCCTTCTTATCAACTCTACTCTTGTTGCTTTTGTTATCGATTTGATTCTCGATCTTCGATTTGCTGTTTTTGTTGTTGTGATCGTTGTTTAAAAACACGAATTTGTCTTTTCCATCACTATTACTCCTCAGAACAAGCTCACGGAGCCTCCTTAGCTTCGAGAATCCGGTGGAATTGCTCTTCCGGCAGATATCCGGCGACGATGAACTTTTTACCATCCCGGCTGACCACTCGCAGAACGGCCCCTCCGGTTCCGACGATGACGTGGTGGATCCGGTTTCCTCTTTCTCTACGAACAGCTTCCTCAGCGGTGAGCGTGTTTTACTCTCGGACGGTGGAGATCTGGTGTAGATGTAGTCTTCTTCGGTGAAGAAAAGATCTCGGTTGAATAAAGGAAAAACCGGACGGATTTCTCCGTTTCGAAAAGCTTCCTCTGCGAATATCGGCGATCCGTCGGTATTTACACTAACGAACGAGAATTCGAACTCATCCTCCTCCTCCTCCTCCTCGACCTCCACCTCCACCACCTCTTGTTCTTCGTCAAGAATTGATTCCGATAAGGTCTGTTTGTTTTTAATTTCTTCTTCTTTCTCCACCACACTGAAATTCATTTCTGGTGACGAAATTACTGAATGTCTAACTGGATTCGATCAAATTTTAAGAATCTGAACTTTTTTTTAGTTTTCGAATTGGATCCTTTAAGAATTTTATAAACTTTGAAGTTGGGTTTTTGAGGATTTATAGAGGTAGAGATATGGTTGCAGTTACGTGGAACTTATCTTTATGAGTAAAGACCAAGGACTAGGACTCGTTTGATTTGAATTTTAAATAAGAATAAAAAATAAAACAAAATTGAGAAGACTTTTTATTTTATAATTGAAAAAAAAAAACAGAGCACCTAGAAGAAGTGAATAGTCTGCGGTCGGTGTGGTTGGACCATTGAATTTATTGAGAATTAGAAAATGGTACCTATGGCTATGGATATTCTCGATCTTTTTATCCACCACGTTAAGTATTTTGAAATGTCATATTCGACACATTTAATTCTTGTTATTATGTGATTACGTCGTTTTGCGATTAAATGAAATTAAATCAAGGATTTAATTATGTGAAAAGATCAGTAACATTTCACGTGTTGATACTTGACTTTGGAAATGAATCTAGAAGGCTTACGTGTTGTTAATGGAGATTATAATCCGTGACGGTCACGGTCGCGGTCACGCTGTAGGTGGCGATTGACTTTTTTCGGCTTATCGGATTTAATGGGCCAAATTATTGCATGTAAAAATAATGTAGATACGAATTTATATGAATATGTCTCATTGTAATGTTTCACAAAAAGAAATGACAACTTACTACAAAATGGTAATGTAATTACTGCCAAAACTTTGGAACGCCACCTCAGCTTTTTGCACGGTAGTATTAATTGATACTCCCATACAGCTTAAGCTAAATTCTAGTTTTATTGATTTTTTTTAGGTCAGGTTTTTTCTGAAATGATCTAACCACCGTTATCCAGAGCAATTCTCTTAATTCCTAGATTGTAATTAGAAATTTTAATATAGTTCGAAGTTTTCGTCAAAAAAATTGGCGTGTTGAAACAGTTCTATTGTTTTTTTAATGATTGTTATCGCATTTGCGATAATGATGATTTTTGATTCATGGGATTTCAATTCTTTTGGTCGGACCCAAATCGATAAATTTATTTTTTAGGATTGATAGAGTCCTGATTAATGGTTTGTAGGATAATTTTTTTTCCAACTTCTTTGCATACTTTGACTCTCCCCGTACCTCCCTCCACAACCCAATTATCCTTCATCTTACAATGTCTTTTACGACTATGTCCAAACTTTTTAAATACTTCAGAATGTGGTAACTCCACCTTAACTTCGAAAGCATTGTTTCTGCAAGTTGGAACCAGCCCTGCAGAAAAAACTAATGAAATCCATTGTTACTAAACTCGCTCGGCTTATCCCCTCATTTGACTCCCTTAACAAGAGGGGGTTTAGCAATATTAGTCACAAAGTTGATGAAGTCCAGGTTGCCCCTTCTCCAGACCCAACAAATTCTTGCTATTAACCCTTCTGATCGCTCTCCCATCGTCGATGAGCGAGAGGCAGTCAAGTCCTATTTTTCTTTAGTCATGCAGAGGAATCCTTCCTCAAGCAAAAATCTAAAGAAACTTGGCTTAAGCTTGGAGACAAAAACTTCAATTTTTTCCATAACAGTATCAGAGCCCGTCGGGATCGAAATAAAATCATCTTCATCACCACCCTTGATGGAACCATCAGCTCCACCCCCATAGTCATCTCCAACATTTTTCTCAATCACTTTGCTCCCTTCTTCGATCCTCCAGTCCATTTAACTATCTTGGGCTCAATAGAATTAGATCACTCATTAAATCCACCGTCACGCCATCTGAAAAATCCAACATGATTAAGCTCATCTCAGATGAGAAAATTAAAATCGACATCTTCAACATTGACAGTGATAAGACCCCCGGACCTTTCGATTTTAGTGCCGGCTTTTTCAAATCTTGCTGGCCGATTGTCTGGCAAGATATTTATGATACTGTGAAGAATTTCTTCCGCAAGGGGAAAATGAATTCCGATTGGAACAAAAACTTAATTGCTCTTATCCCTCAGAATGACTCCTTATCCTTCCCTTCCGATTTCAGACTTATAGCTTGTTACAATGTTCTCTATAAGATCGTGTCCAAGATCTTTGCAAATAGATTAAACATTTCCTCCATTCCCTGATAGATCATTCTCAATCGACTTTTGTCCCGGGAATATCTATTATTGACAACATTCTCCTCACCCAAGACCTCATACATAGTTACAATACCAATTGTAAGTTCCCTAGATGAACTCTCAAGATTGACCTGATAAAAGCATTTGAAAAAATCAGATGAGAGGTTGTCATAGACATCCTCATTGTTATGAATTTTCCTATCATCATGATTAACTGGATCATCCAATGTATCACTACCCCATCTTTTTCTATCTGCATTAACGGTAAGCCTACAAGCTACTTTCAGGGGAAGGGTTTTTGCCAGGGGGACCCCCTCTCCCTTTATATTTTTGTTATTGTCATGCAAGTGCTATCTAAAATTCTTCATAAAAAAAGCCAAGATCTAACCTTCAGATTTCACTGGAAATGCTATAAGCTCGGAATCATCAACATTTACTTAGCAGATGATCTTATGATTTTCTGCCGAGCCAACCATCAATCAATGAAGTGCATCCAAGATGGTTTAAAGGAATTCACTGCCCTCTCTAGACTTTAGTTAAATCCGAACAAAAGTCAAATATGCTTCTCTAGAACCTCTCATTCCACCATAGCAGCGGTCATGAACCTCTTGGGTTTCAATGAAGAAATTTTACATGTCAGATACGCGGGGGATCCGCTTATCACCTCTAGGCTCACCTACAATGACTACAGACCTTTATTCATTATAATTATAAATTGCATCAATTCATGGACGTCCAAACACCTCTCCAGTGCCGCGAGGCTCCAACTAATCAAATATGTCCTCTTCGCTAGCCAGGTGTACTGGTCCTCTATTTTTATCCTTCCAGTCAGAGTCCTTAAAGAGCTCTCCCACCTTCCACGGCGTTTCCTTTTGTCGGGTGCGGAAATGAAGATCTCAAGGGCCAAGATTGCTTGGAATAATGCCACTTTGCCTGTATATGAGGCCAATTGTGGGATCCTAAACCTAAAAGTTTGGAATCATGTGGCTGCCTTAAAGCTCTTTTGGTCCATATTAGCAAACAACAAAAATTCTTTATATGTCTAGTGGACTATATCGGAGAAGATAAAAAATAAAAGCCTCTAGACTCTTCCTCCACCATCCAATGCCAGTTGGGGTTGGAGAAAGGACCCTAAACTATGAACCAAGCCATGGACCTCTACAAGGTGTTTGTTGGAAATGACAAAAATACATAGATCTGGTATAACCCCTAACTTTTCCCATCTTACATTGTTAACCGTTTTGGCTCAAGTATTATAAATCTGGCTCGCCTCCATAATATCTCTAAAGTCGTGAACCTCCACTGCAACGGTAGATGGGTTTGGCCCTCCCACAGTAGGGCCCCTAACAGACGCATGCAACCTCACCGAATTGAAATTATACTCATTTAATGCCCTTCCCCCTGCCTCTGATACAAATGATGTTTTCCTTTGGATCCCCAACAAATCCAAGCCGCACTTTACAATCAAAAGCACGTACACCGCCCTCAGACCAACACGGCCTCCTTAGTCTGGAACAAAAAATCCATTCCCCGACATTCATTTATCGTTTGGATGGTCATCCATAATAAGCTCACAACTCGAGATAAACTTATTAAGTGGGGTCTTGACACCCCTCTGGAGTTCGTCCTCTGCTCCAATTTCCCTGAAACCTTGGAGCATCTCCTCATCCAATGTTCCTACTCATCCTTTATCTGGGAACAAATCTCTAGAAATCTTCTCATCGACTCAATCCCCACCACCTGGGCCTCTTGGCTTGGCGAGACGGGTGTTTGGGTCCCTTCCAGTAATGGATTTGTCCACGTATGGCGAACTGTTTTCTGCTCGATTATATACTACATTTTCACAGAAAGAAACGCATGAATCTTCAGTAAGAAAAACATACCTTGAGCTCGAGCATTTCTTATCATGTCCTTTCTGACCTTTGATACTGTTACCACGACACGAAGATCACTTTTCTTTTGTAATAGGCCGTTATAATGTTTTTAATTTCTCGGGAACCTACTTTAAGGTTAAGCTCATCTTTGTAGTGATGGCCTAAGAAGCCATCCGGTTCGACTTGCAAAATTCTATTTTCATAAATCTACATATTTATTTACTTTTCATTAATACTCGTAAGTTTAAATAATAATAATAATCTAAAAACTAAATTTTTATATTTTTATTTTAAAGAAAAATAAGATTATTATGATTTACTATTCAAATATTATTGTTAATTATATTTTAAATTATTAATTATTTTTATTACCTAATTTTTTTAATATTTTAATAAGTATAAAGTTCTTTTTTTAATTAAATTTGTATAAATTGTAAAAGAATATAGTCACATTTATGAATAATATAATCTTCTTTTCACGAGACTAGTTAACCTTTCATTATCCGTTCAAAATGGAAGTTAATACTAAAAGATAAACTGAACTATATTAGAGTGTGAGGATTAGAATCAAATGTATATGGACTATTTAATATTAGTTTGATATAGATTTTACGAAATACACATTAAATTATTTGCGTTACTTTGTGTCACACTGTATATATACACTGTAACTGTGACATGCTATTGAAGGGTGAAGATATAAGAGATACAATTCTCTTAACATGGTATCAGAGCTATAGCCTCCAAAACCCTATCATCCAAAATTCTCCTCTTGCGCCGATGTGTTTCCGACACAGCCTTCATCACCCGACGTTTATCTAGCCTTGGTTCTCTCGTGATTAACGTATTTCCATTTTTGTTCCTCTTGCACTGATGTGTTTCTAGCATAGTCTTCATCAGTCTATGTGTTTATGGCTTTTGTTCTCTCGAGATCGACGTATTTCTGGTCTTGATTCTCTCAAATGACGTATTACTTGTGTAGTCTTGTTTGTTTTCTCATCACTGGCGTTTTCCCACTAATTTTCAAAGACTCCGATGACATTTATGGTTCAGTCTACTCCTTGAGGTACTTCTTTGTCTGCCCCACATTATTCTCAGTGTTTTTGTACTAATATTCACAAAAATGCTCATGAAGAATCTAATTGTTACGCCAAACATGGATATCTTGCAAGATGGGTGAAACGTCCGGGCACTACATCATCTTAAGATCGTGGAGAGGGAGGTCTGCATGGACCACCAGACTACGACGGGGCTCAAAGATCACGCAGCGCGACAGCACGGACAGCCACCATGGGTCTGTTGATTGGGATATTTCCGAGTTATTTGCTGGTGAGGCTTCTCGTATTTCTGGTCTATTGTAGCAGTTGTTTTCCCTTTTTCAGCAGACAAAGTTTCCCGGACTGATGAGCTTCTGAGTGGTGAGTTGTTCAGTACCCTTTGGGTTATTGATACTATAACCTCTAAGCATATGACATGTGTCATCTCTGTATTGCACAATGCTACTGTTATGTAAGCTTGTGTAGTATTTTTGCCCGATGGTTCTCAGGTTACTGCTACACATTATGGTAGTGTGCGATTATCTTGTCAGCTGTCTTCGTAGAATTTATTTTTGGTTCCCAAGCTTACTTGTAATATATTTTTCAGTATCTCACTAGACTGATGATCTCGAATGTATTATTTATTATGTTAAGTTTGGTTGTGTTATCCAGGATCGGCGATCAGAGACTATGATTGGATTGGGTGAGTAGAGATGTGGAATGTACTACTTCAGTAGTGTTGTGAATACTGAAATTTATAGTGCTGCAGTAGTTGATAGTGATGTTGAGTTGTGGTACCATAGGTTGGGACATGCCTCCATTAAGATATTTAAGTCTTTACATTTTTTTCTAGGATTGGTGATAGGAGTGTAGTCACCCATGTGATGTTTGTTTCGTACTAAATAGACTCATGAATGTTTTTTTGTTAGTGATTCTAAAGTGACTGCTTGTTTTGAATTAATTCATTGTGATTTATGGAGTCTCTATCATACTTTGTCTTCATATGGTGCGTGATATTTTCTTAGTATTTTTAATGATTACTCCCGTATTGTATGGATTTATTTATTGGCTAAAAAAATAGAAGTAACTTTTATATTTTTACATTTTCTCGCAATGGCTAAGAGATAATTTAATGGGGTTGTTAAGATAGTGCGCAGTAATAATGACACTGAAGTTTTCTATCTGCACCGCGTTTCTTATGAGTTGAGTATTGTTTTTCAATTTTCATATGTGGGCACTCCTCAACAGAATGGTAGGATCGAACAGAAACATAGACATATTTTAAATATTTCATGTGCTCTCAGATTTCAGGGTAAATTACCTGTTAAATTTTAGGGGGAGTGTATTTTGACTGCTGGATAATTGATTAATAGAACTCATTCTTAATTTTTATGTTCCAATACTCCATTTGAGATGATTTTTAGTGTGCCTCCTGTTTCGTCTGAGATTTCGTGTGTTTGGGTCTCTATGTTATGTGCATGATCATAAGTCTAATGGTGACAAGTTTTTGAGTCGTAGTCGTCGGTGGGCTACCCGTATGGCAAGAAAGGCTGGAAAGTATATGATTTGGAGAGTCAAGATTGTTTTGTTTCCCGTGTTGTAAAATATTTTGAACATATATTTCCATTTGCATCTATAACTATGCTCTCTGAGTTGGCTTGTCCTGAGAATGGGGTTGTTGCACTTCCTACTATTGCTTCGGAGTTTTGGTAGGAGGTTGAGAATTCCTCACCGATTGAAGAGGGGGAGTCACCGAATGGCGGCGACCTCGTGGTAGCGCCACTTGCGGAGGTTGCCCAGGTTGGTGATGTACAACTTATGCTTCAGATTAGTGACAACGGTGTCTCAGATACGCTAGTATTTTCGGATCTTTTTTCTGGATACTACGGGCATTTCTTCAGATCTTGGATGGGGCGAGCGAATTAAAATTATTTCTACTCGTTCGAAGGATTTTATGATGACTATAATAGTATATTCAGCACCATCTGCTCCTCCTGCTGCCAGTTCTATTCCATCTCCTAATCACGGCATGCCTTATCATCTCACTCATTATACAGATAGTTCTTGTTTTTCGTTGGCACACCACTCGTTTCTTGCAGCTATTACTTCTGAGGATGAGCCTAAGTCATTCTGAGAGGTTATGCGACACCCTAGTTTGAGAAAGGCAATGCAACGAGAGATTTATACACTAGAGGATAATCATACTTGGACCTTAGCACCTCTACCTCCGAAGAAGAAAGCTTTAGGAAGTCAGTGGATTTATAAAATTAAATATCATATTAATGGGAGAGTATAGCACCTCAAAGATTGTTTGGTCGTGTTTGGAAATCACCAAGTAGAAGAGGTTGATTATACAGAGACCTTTGACCTTGTTGCCAAGATGGTTATTGTACGTGTTTTGTTAGCAGTTGCAGCAACTCAGAATTGAGAGTTACATTAGATTTATGTACACAATGCCTTTCTACATGGTTATTTGAATAAGGATGTTTACATGAAAATTCCTCAAGATTTTGACAAAGGGCGCGAAGGACAGGTCTGTCTCATTCACAAATCGTTGTATTTCCTGAAGCAGGCACCTCGGTGTTGGTTTGCTAAGTTAGTTGTTGCATTGAAGAGGTATGGGTTTGTTATGTCATATACAGATTATTCTTTATTCTCTTATTCCACGAGTGGTTGTCATATGCATGTTTTTGTGTACGTTGATGATCTTATTCTATCTGAGAATGACCCTGGTGCATTGGTGGAGTTTAAGAAATAATTGAGCATTTGCTTTCATATGAAGGACTTAGGTTATCTTAAAAAAAAAATTGAAGCTGAAGTAGCACGAAGTCCCGCAAGTATCTTTCTCTGCGAATGTAAATATATTATGGATATTATTTCTGAGATAGGTTTACTTGGTAGCAAGCCTGCACCATTTCCCATAGAGACAAACCATCAGCTTAGGAATAGCAAGTCGGCACTACTCATTGATAGGTCCGCGTACCGCAGGTTGGTGGAGAGACTGATGTATCTGGAATTTACATGGTCAAATATCTGTTTTTTGTACATATTTTATCTCATTGTCTATAGAAACCACATGAGGATCACTGGCAGGCTGCATTACGAGTTGTTCATTATTTGAAAGGGAGCCAAGATCAGAGAATTCATCTGTCGTGTAGTTGTAATTTCACTCTGACAGGCTGGTGTGAATCTGGTTAGGCTGGGTGTCCTAAGTGTGAGTGGTTGGATGGTGTTCTTAGGTGATTCACCTATTTCTTAGAAGACTAAGAAACAAAGTGTTGTTGTATTGTCTTCCGATGAAGAAGAGTACCAATCTATGTCAGGATTGACTTGTGAGTCGAAGTGGTTGCACGGTCTACTCAAGGATTTTGGGATCTCACACACAGGGGCTATGCAAGTTTTCTGTGATAGTCAGTCGGCTTTACATCTTTCCCACAATCCGGTGTTCCATGAGCGTTCAATGCATATTGAAGGAGATAGTCATTTTCTATGGAATTTGATACTTGGTGAGGTTATTTGCGCATCTCACGTATCCACTCAGTCTCAGCTTGCAAATATCTTTACCAAAGAACTATGCAAACAACAGTTTGAGTTTTTTCTTAACAAGTTGGGCATTCATAAGTTTCATGCTCCAACTTGAGAGGAATGTTAGAGTGTCAGGATTGGAATCAAATATATATGGGTTGTGTTAAATGTATATGGTCTATTAAATATTATTCTGATATACATTTTAGGAAATACGCATTAAACCCTTTGCGTTACTTTTGTGCCATACTGTATATATACACTACAATTGTGACGTGTTATTGAAGGGTGAAAATATAAGAGACACAATTCTCTTAACAAACTATAAACTAAGAAAGAAAGGTTAAACACACCACAAACCGACAACCAATGGTTAAATGAACTGAAAACAAAACATTAAACGAAAGGTAATTTAAGCATGTAGGGTTAAACGAATTGTGAACTCAGAACAAAAGGTTCACGAACTACAAACTATGGACGAAAGGTTAGACGAATTGTGAATTGAGAACCAAAAACTAAACAAACTACGAACTGAGAACAAATGGTTAAATAAAATGCGAGTGAAATGTTAAATGAACTACAAACTAAGAAAAAAATATTAAATAATCTACGAACTGTAAACAAAAGAATAAATGGAGTGCGAACGAAGATTTAAAGTAATTGTGAACTACAAACGAAAAGTTAACTCATATATCGAAAACAAAAGTTAAAAAAACAAAAAATATCATTCATGGATCTAGTTTCGTATTAAAAAATAATATCACTAGTATTTTCATGTATTTTAAAAGAATCGTATAATGTGTCAACAAAAATATATTTGAAATTTAATTATAAAAAAACATTATATTATTGTGAATATCCACATATTCATACCATTAATATTAATATTATAGACAAAGTTATCCTTTTTCCGTACCATTAATATTAATATGACTGTCAATAATAAATCTTATATCAACATATTTTGCATTAGTCTAAAATATAATTATTCATTTATTATATATGTTAAAATATTTATTTTATATATGTTTGTGAATATCTATTTATTTAGTTCCAAATATAAAAAATATTATATTAAAATAAGTTATACAAAGTTATAAGTTTTTTTTTATAATAATTGTTAAAACTATAAAAACGAAAACTGGCGTTGAAGACTGAAGCTCTTCCATACACGTACATATTGTAAGGTCTGATAGAGTACACTGAGATAACGGTTTCTAAACACTGTCAAATTGCTTTTTCTGTTGGTAATTACAAAGATACAGCATGGTGTGACGTAGTTCCCATAGACGTTTGTCATCTAGTTTTAGGACGTCCATGACATTTTAAGAGGAGTTCTACTTATGATGGTAGAATGAATTGATACAGTTTTGTGAAAATAGTTGCAAGTTTATATTAGTGCTATCTAGAGTAATGTCTCCAAAACCACTCACTAGTTAAGGAGGTTCATGCTCATACTGCATCAACTACCGATCTTAGTTTTGACGCTCAAATTGTATACGAGCCTCTGTTTGACAAGCGAGTTGATGATAAAAATATTTTTGAAGATGTATCTGGGCCGGTATTTGAAAAACTAGTCTACAATAAATATGGTGATGACTGGGATGATGAAGATCTAATTAATGTTGAGGAGAAACTTGTAGATCAAGATATTGTCTGAGGCTTCAGTACACCAGACTACATCGCTTCAGAAGGTCTACTGAAGAAAGACTGCAAAGTAGCAGTTTTTATTGTGGAAATGCATTTTCTAGGTATTTTATGTTATCCTAAAATCAAGCCTTTGATTCGATTTTCTGTGGACACATGTTGTCGTGTTGGAAAAATGCAAGATGATATTTTTGTGTTTGAGATTGTGAATAGATTGATAGAAGAAAAGAATAATATTTTAATGGATAAAAGATTAGGTTTTGTAATAGAACCCGGAGGAGTTTTTTTTTATGGTTGGGGATATAAATGAAAGAATAAAAAGTTAAAAGTAGAAGATTGCAGTATTTTGAATCTGCTGGTGGAAATATACTCTGAAGAACTTGAGAAGTCATCTACTATTCAACAAAGAGGAATTGTTCCTTTCTGCAAGGGTCTTGATGTGATACAACAAACACATACTGGAACCGGAAAGACAACAACTTTTTACACGCGCAAGGGTGCTGATGTGCATAGTAAATGGGTTGATAAAGCTGACATAGAACCAGCGGGTGGAATATATCTTGTTACCGTTGATCACAATAATGTCGAGGATATGGTAAAGAGGGAAAAAGCTTGAAACCCACTTCTTGAAAAGAGTTGCGAAATTTAGTTTATCACCTCTCACACACTTATGCCAGTACCAGTTGCAATCGGAGGTGAAAGTGTCAATGTTTTTACAGTTCTTTCAATGTTTCAACGTTTTGAATTCGATGTCGAATTCTTCCCAACCGGGGAAGGATGATGTAGTGAAGACTGCGGACAGACTGGTTTCTCGCTCGGCTATCAGAACTAGGAAAAATTGGTATCCAAATTGAATGTTTCGACGAGCCCAACAACTGTCAAAAGCGTGACTATGTGATGAAATCCGGACTTCAAATTCTACTGTTTAGGGTCCGAAAATATTATTTTACTGTTTTTTATATTTTATTTTTAAATCAATATTTTAATTAGTGAATCAAATCTGATTGCATTCAAATTATATTTGATTTTTATTTTTAATATCTTCATTGTATTTTTAGAATATTTTATGAGGTTTTTGGATGTCTCATATATAAAGCATCTTATACCCTATTTTACCGTGAGACTTTGATTAATAAAATTTTGAGATTATTTCTCTGAGTCTCCCTTATTCTCTAACCTAGGGTTAGTGTTTGATCGTTGTTTCTTTCTTCAAATCTACAGCCACGCTATTAGAAAATAAAGATTCTCTGATCCACTTGCATACGATCTATCTTTTCAATATGCATTGGCGAGCGGGGGTCAGGCAGGAGGAGCCACAATACTGGCCCAGGAATGGCATAAGGGATAGAACAGTTCAGAATGAAGAGCGAGGCAGTGGGGGTAGGCGGTTGGAGGTAACATTAGGCGGACGGGGGGGGGGGGGGGAGGGGGGGGGGAAGGGTTATGGACGGTTGGGACCTCGAGGCCTAGAGCCAAGTGCTTGCGAAATAGAATAGCTAAGGTGGAAGACCATAAAAGCGCGGGAAGGAGTGAGCACTAACATTAGAGATAATGTTGAGAGTGGTTTGGCCGGATGAGTGGATTATAGTGAAAAATTACTGGGTCTGAGGTAAAAAATGACGGGATGGGGAATGTAGGTCTAATTATGGGGTTTTGGAGTATTTAGGTTATGGTGGTGAGGATACGGTGGGAATTTTCAGGCTGGGTCGATGTTGGGGTTGGCTTGGTCAGGGTTGGGTTATGGGGTTTGAAAAGATATTTGCTAGATATGGAGGCATGAGGAGCTAGGATTTGAGGGTTAAGAGATGAGGGAATATCAACATGCATGGGAACAGCAGTGCACGACAAGAAGGAAACAAGCTAAAGTTTAGATAAAATAAGGTTCGGGGACGAAATAATGAGGGGAGAGGTTGCGATGGAAAAATGGCAAGAATTTCACGAGAAAAAAGATAAGCATGGCTCACATAAGCAGATTTACTACGTGCCAGCACCACGATAGCAGCATCCTGACTGTCATGCAGTAGAGGGAGTTTCGAAATAGACCTTGTGGAGGTTACATGCACGATTTGGAGACCCTCATTGGAGACACTGGAGGCTATGAGGTGCGCGTTGCCCGCAAAGACTACCTTAAGACGCTACATCTTGAACATATATGTAGAGGACTCAATCTCCAATGGGTCCTTTTGCAATTCTCTTTCAGCGGAGAGAGGAGACAATGATAATAGGAAGGTTCCCATGTTTCTTTTGATTTCATCAAGAATGCGTTTGCTCGTGTTGGAGAGGTGATGCATGCCCTTGGGCTGAACCTCAATAGGGATTGGGGAGTTGTTGATGGATATTGGTAGGCTATGAAGGTCAGAAGAGGATGCCGAAGAGCGGGGGGAGGTGGGAGGAGCTTCGATGATGGAAGCTTTGCATGGTGGGGGGAGATCACTAACCCAGGGAAAATCCACTCTGATGTAGCAAGAAAGAGTGACGAAGAGATCGAGCAAGGTCGAGTACTTGTAGTACAGGTCCTTCAGCCGGCTGTCAGAGTTAATATCATGACCAGAGAATTCTTTGAGGGAGGGCAGAGAGGCCAATAAACGGTAGGTTTACTCATTTATGAGATAAAACAGAGGATGAGAGAGATAATGATCAGGACGAACCGAAGGCGGGAGAAGTCTTCACGACATTGGCGTTGAAAGACAATGATTGCAACTGAATAAAATCCTAAACTTAACGAGTTAGGGACTCGATCAGAGTAGAAGGAACTATTAAGGGACAAAATATTAAAAGGCTTAAGACAACATGTATACAAAGAGGAAAAATGGAATATCACCACATCAACAAGTATTAAACTTATGATGAGGGATTTAAATTAAAAATATTTGAAACTAGATTTGGAAGATGATTATTTAAAAAATAATTGATGATCAAAGGTTTCTATAGAGTTTCTTTCTTTAGAAACAGCTAGTCTTTCTTTCCTCCCTTCCTTATTTTTGTTTTGATATACATTTACTATTACTTATAGGTAAAACTGTTTTTAGTAAGCCTATATATTAAATTTACATTTTACTAAAACATGTAATATAATTAAAAATATTATATTACATATATATATATATATATATATTAGATTTTTCAAAGGATATTTAATGTCCCTTAATTTTAACACCATGCTCTTGGATGCCTAAAATTTAATATATTTTTTGATATACTAATAGCCTGTTAGTAATGGCATAGTATATTTACTAATGGCCTAGCTTCTTTTACGAAAAAAATTGGCGAATTCTTGCAGGATTATAAGGAAATATCAGGTAATTTCTATTCTCTCATGGACAAAATTAGAGAAAAAAATCTCTAATTGGGAAGACAAAAAACTCTCTTTTGGTGGTAGACTATTTCTAATTAAATCTGTCTTAATGTCAAGCGCTTTGTATTGGCTCCAAAGCTGTTGGATCCGTATCCAATCATAATTAAGATATAGATGTTTTTTAATAGATTCTAATGTGGCTCTAACAGTGAGTCTAACACGCTTCACTGGTCATCTTGGGCTGCTATATGTAAGTATTTTGGTAATGGTGGATTAAACATAAATAGTTTATAGGATATATAAAAGGTATTTTCATGTAAACCGTGGGTGAGGTTAAGAGAGAATGCATCTCTTTGGGAAAAACTACTGCACATGATCTATTGTAAATGAATTCATCATCTTCAATTAAACTACCTAAAAACAAGGTCCCAAACACAGAAGAGGTTAGCAAAGATAAAGAATTTTGCAGATGATAATATCAGATGGATCCTACGCAAAGGCAATATGAACATATGGCTAGACAACTGGTTTGATAAAACTCCCATTATCTCTCTCAATTTTGATTCTAATAACTCTTAGTTTAAAGGCTCGAAGATTAATTCTCTTTGGGAAATTGAGGCTTGGAATTTGGATAAACTAAAGGCTATATTTAATAACCCTAATATCAACATTATTTCTAAGCTAAGTATAAGTGAGCATCATGAAGATTCTATCTTGGATTGATGCTAAGGATGGTATATTTAATATTAAAGATATGTTAAAATTTATTAAGCCTAATCATAATAAATCTTCTCTATATGAGAAGATTTGGAACCAAATTACTCCAACTATATGCTCTTTCTTGGAATGGAGGCTCATTGGGTATAAGCTTCCTATTGACTCTATTATGCAAAGAAAATACCTTACTATAGTTTCTAAATGTCAGTTCTTCCTAAGCCTATAAACTAAAGACCATCGATTTGTGTCTTGTACTTTTACGTGGAAAATATGGTCCTATTTTGCAGGTATCCTAACGTTTGACATTAGAAGTTTTATGAAAACAAAGCACATGCTACGTAGCTAGTTCTGGTCAGCTTATAACAAAATCCGCATTAAGACTATTCTACCTATCATAACCTGTTGGGCAATATGGCAGCAAAGAAATAAAACAAAGATGTTGGGTGATGTCTATTCAGCTAATTCTACTATCAACTACAGCACTCACATTTTAAATGATTGGATCAGTCTACTCTTCTAAAACACAAACATTGGAAAACTAATGAAGACACTGCCACAATCTTAAGACACTACAATTATTTAAAGACAAATAAGAAAATAACTTATCTTTCTTGGTCACCTCCACTTCTAGGAAGATATAAACTAAACTCCAACACATGTTGCCTACGCTCTGGTGAATCTAGTAGGGCTATCATCATCAGATATAGCCTTGGTTCTATCATATATGCCTAAGGTAAAAATTATGGGATGCTCTCACCCATAAAATCAGAATCCCGTGCGCTTCATGATCGCCTGCAAATATGTAAAATAACAGGATTAAAGGAAATTGATATAGAAATTGACTTTAAAACTATAGTTAGTCTTATTTACTCTAGTCTTTACCCAAAAAATCTAGAAACGATTTTGAAAAGCACAAGGAGTTTAATTTTTCGAAAAATGGTTTTACATTACATATTCAGAGAGAAAAATCGAGTAGCTAACTGGCTTGCTCGATGGACTCTCCATTGTAAGATGAAAATAGATTTTAAAACTTTTAAAATTCCTTCACACTTAGAAGCCATTACGTTTCTAAAACTCATACATGTATGCTATATTAGAATGGGAATGACTACTGATTCTCTGTGTTTTTCAGGACATCTGGGGTGGTCTAAAGAAAAGTGCCTGAAGCTCGTGTGACATGAGTTGTTGTTGTGAGGATAATGTTAGTTGAATAGTTTTGAAGATTCTGAGTACCTGATGATTAACACAAAATCAAGTTAAAGAAGAGTTAAATATTAATTGGGGCTTCTTAAACGATTCAATTGGAGAAATTTGAGGAAATACCTTACGTACTGTAATCAACTGTTGAATCCATTAAAGCCAAGCAATATCCAGTGAACTTGGGGTTCGCTCCTCATTCTAACTCCTCATTCTAACTCCTCCGAAATTGGGGTTCGCTGCCATAATCGAGTGAACTTCTATGGAATTAGCTCCTAGAGAGACCATTTAAATACTTTGGAGGAAACCGAACCCAGTTCATCCTCAATCCTTCAAGCTCTACTTCAAAATTGTTTGATAGAAGCATCGAAAGATTAAATTCACTGAAAATGTCATCTCAATAGTATAAAGCAAGTCTTTTCAGAATACTAATCACTTGAAATTCTATCGACTTATGAAGAAAAAAGAAGATTGCGTGAGGAAAAGAAAAGAACATGATCTAGCTAATTTAGAAATTAAGGTTTTTCCTTTAGGTGTGTTAATAAGGATAAGGTTAGGACTTCGAATCCTAATGGTATGTCTCTTAATTGTACAACCTCCTTTTGAACCAAAAGGATTCACTGGGATATAATTTCATAAATTAATAAATTAAGATTATAAAATAAAATGGAATTGAATTTATATTATAAAAAAATTTACTCTTTAAAGTTATAACATTTTAGACGGAGAGATAGCCATTGCTAAGAAGCATTATAGTCGTCCATTTATAAAACTACCAGTGATATATATATATGTTCACTAGAGTTTATATTTTAGTTTTTAATATTTTGGTTGTAAAGTTGCACTATTACACCATACAGGCTACAGGTGGTTGTTGTAAAATTAAAAGGCGATGAGAGCCTCCTCTAGTCCTCATCAATAAATGTTGTAAGTTTGTAACCCTACTTTTAGTTGAACTAATCAAGAGATATTATTGACTTTAATATGGTCATGCACTACGTCATCGACATTTATGACCTCAGTTCTTAGTATTGCCTTGCCTTGTTTACTTGGTGATTAAGAAGCTTAGGCTCTAAGTACTCTAATAATTCTACATAATATAAAATATGAATTGGGCTTTAATGTGATATAGTAAGCTCAATGATTATTCGTTCTAAAATTAAAAATTAGGAGGAGTATGGGTTGAGGGAAACGGTTCGAATGTTTGACACGTAAATGTATACCATCTTTCTTATATAGAAAACGATATTGGAATAGTGATTTTGTACTGAATTTATAATACCCAATAATTTTTTTTTATATATAGTTTAAATATTTATCTTCTCTATTTTAGAAATATATATTTTTAATTCAAGTTAAATCGAAAATTTGAGAACAAATATTTGCGAGTCTGATGTTATATTTCAAATTATGGTATTCGGCTTTGTACTTTTAAATTTGAATTCGCTGATAAATTCATAATAATTCCCGATATACTATATTTATTTATGATGAGTTTTTCATATTTGTAGTTTTTTTTTAATATTTTGATTTTATTTTGTTTTTATAAAGTTTATGTTTATTTTTATTTATTTTTGCCATTTTCCATGTTTTTTATTTTTTAGTTAATTTATTAAAATTTGTTAAAATTGTGTTTGGTGTTAATGATGATAGATTTTGTTTAATAAGTAATATTCAATGTAAATGAGTGTTAAAGATAATATATATTTTTTTATGTAAACAACTGTGTCATATTTCTGTTTTGTCTTAAATACGTAAATGATTTACGAAAGATATGAAAAAATTTGTATGTAAACAAACATGTTATACCTTATCTATTCAAAAGATATAACAAGACAAGACATCTTATGTTTACCTATAGACATCTATCTTGTTCTTTTGTGAAAGTCAAAAAATGTTTTTTTAAGAGTAGGACAAATTTTGTATGTTAACAAGCATGATAACATGAATTTTCATACCAAAGTTTAGTCATATTTATCTTTTTACATAAATAATAACTTATGTTGTTTATTTGTTTTATATATTTTGTCTTGAGACTGTATTATTTTTTGTAAATGTTAAAGTTTGTTTGTTAGAAAATAAGTTTGATTTTAATCATTAGATTATTCTGTTAAATAAATTAATAGTTAACGCTTTGGAATTGAATGTGGAAGAGAAAGTTAATATACCTGATTGTGAAAGTGAAATACCACGTATGGTTGGTTCTTATAAGGTTACTAATAATCATTATTTTTATGTCACACCTAGTAGGGTTGTAATAAAATTGCGGTTAATATTTAGGACATATGAATAGAGAGCTTGCTAGTTCATCTTGGTCTAATTGTATTGTTGGTGTTGGTCTCGTGATCCAAAAGTTTGTCATTGTATTTCAAATTTTTATTAATAAATGAGTTTCTCTTTTGATTATGTTCGTAATCATAAAAAAAATATTGCTGTGTAATGTGAATTAAATATTTCTAGTGGTTGTGACTCGTTTATTCGTGCATGGGAGGATATAGCTACGAGTTATATATATATATAACATAATATTCGGGACATCATAGTTGTGGTGATGTGTTTAATTTGAACAAGTCTGAAAGTTTGAGGTCTCATATAATTTGAAGTGAAATTCTTCCAGATTTTAGCTTTAATCCTACTATTATACCTAAAGAAGTTATTAAAAAAAAATTAAAAGCATATCTGGGTTTGATATATCATATCACTTAGCTAGAAATGGTTTTGCTATATCAAAAGACTAGGTCTTTAGTGATGTTTCAAAATCTTATAATCGATTAGTTAGATATTATAATGCAATCAGGTCAATTGATAATAATTCTCTTGTACTACTAGAGTATGATCTTTTGTGGAAAATGTTCTGCGTTATTTTATTTCCTTTGGTACATGTTTTTATGGTTTTAAATATTGTCATACAATATTGTTTTTGGATGATATTCTTCTTCAATTAAAGTACAAATAAATATTATTATGTACAACTAAAAATGATGACAAAAATGGTATGTTTTTTCTTTATATACTTTATATGTATTTTAGGTCTATTTCCTTTCTGTATTGTAATAGTCCATTCTTATGACAAAGTTTTTGGTTATTTGAGTCTCGTTTGGGTGAATGATTAATAAATTTTAATTCTGCATGGCATTTATTTAGTTAGTTGGTTAGTTTTATTTTCCCACGTTGTTTTCCCTCATTTTGTGTGGTTCATATATGTGGAAATCTAAAAAGTAAACTCAAAAAATAAGTAAAGGTTTGAGAGATAAGATGGTTATACAATATGTTTAATGTTGCGTTGAATTCATTGAATGTTGTGATAAAGTTGTTGAGTTTATGTTTACTGGTTGTAAAATTTTCAAATGTGTTTTTTAGGTTATCTTTATGGGGAAATGACATGGAATGTTGCATAATATTTTAATACAAAAATTCAATTTTATAGATTTTCCCAATAGTTGAGTTGATTGACCATATAAGGTTGAAGCTAGTGGATTAAATATCACAACAAAAATATGATAATTAAGTGGTTACCGTTTTGTGTCATAACATGTCAAAAACGTTAAAAGATTATTAGAATTGGGAAGGTCGTAGATTGTTCATTGTTCTGCAGATTTTGTTTTTAAAGTTAATTATAAATCTAGATTTATTATTGACATTTCAACTCATTCTTGTAGTTGTGGTGTATGGAAGGGGAATTGTTTTCCTTGCTATCATATTGTATGTGTGCTACAACGTAATCAATTGATTTTACTGATAAATATAATTTTACATCGACATATAGGAATTGTTATAATATGTCAATTCAACCTATTGTTGTTAATATATAATGTGAGACTTATACCATTGTTCTTCATCCACAAGTTAGATGGAAACCTGCAAGACCAAAGAAAAATAAAATTTCATCTTTAGAAGAAGTTATTAAAAAGAGGATCCAATGTATTAAATATGATAGGTTAGTGTTCCACAACAAAGAACCTATAATGAAGTTTTAGGTTAATTATTTCCGTTAATTACACCATATTTGTTGAGTTTAAGTTTTTCAATGATTACATTGTATTGCATAACATATTCCAATGATTAATCAATGAGTATAAATTTTGTTCTAGTTGTTTTTATGTCAGATTTTATTTTTATATTGATCATTTTTATGTTTAGTGAATTATATTCTCTATTGTAGGATTTAAACAGTAATTCGTCCATAGACTATCGATTTCAGTAACATATAGTCTATGAACTTTTAAAAGTTCATTGGTAGTCCCCTGCATATCTTAATTAATATAAAGTCGTCACGTGGTACCATACTCAACAGAAACTTGTATTACCAATGGTCCCTTGACTTTAGGTCGAAGTTCAAATGTATTTAAGGTTAGAGTCGATGGACCATTGGTGATACAAGATTTTGTAGAGTATGGTGCGACATTGCAGATTTAAATTAATCTACACATGCGGGGGACTAACTTTATCCAAACTGGATACTCAGGGACTACTAGCAGTCTTTTGAAAGTCCATGTACTATTTGTCACTTAAGTCGATAGTCCAGGGACGAATTACTGTTCTCAACCCTCTATTGTATGACATGATATGTTATTTTTTATGATATATTATAATATGTATTTTTTTTACTTTAACAAGGCCGGTTAGATTATATTTTGTTTTAATTTCAATTTGGCATGTTAGATTATTTATTTGACTTTATTGTATTACCTTTAATATTGTAGGTTAGTTCATAATCTGACCATTTTGTTCTTATCATCAATATAGTATGTCATATTAAATATGACATTTTTTATTTTACTTTTAATTTGGCAGGTTATATTATTATCTCACCTTTGTTGTCTTACTTTTAACATGACAAGTTATATTACATTAATTATTTTAATTTTTAACTTCGTCTCTCATATTATTATTTGACATTCCTTTTTTTTCTTTAGCAAGATATTTCATATTATAATATGACCTTCATTATTTTAACTTTCAACTTGGCACATCGAATTATTTTTTGGCTTTCTTTGTTTTTACCTTTAACAAGATACGTCAGATTATAATTTCGCATTCTTTGTTTTAACATTCAAATTGGAAGGTTAAATTATTATCTGACTTTCTTTGTTTTTACCTTCAATATGCCGGGTCAGATTATTATCTGAATAGAAAAAATTATATAATTTATGTCTAGATTTATTGTATTTGAATTTTCTCTCAATGCTATAAATTTCATATTGAACACAAATCAAACCGTTTGAAAAATCACAATTTATTCCAATAATATTTTTGTGGATATTTTAAAATACTTAGCAATAATTGAATAAGAAATCAAAATTATCAAACATGAAAATAAAAGATTTTTTTAGCTCTAATTAAAAAATATAATTACATAAATAATATGGTAATGAAAATAAGTATTTTATTAAAATGGCTAGAGTCTAAAGCCGAAAAAAATGAATGAGATAAAATAGCTAACACAATCATAGACTAAGTGCGAGAAATATATTCGTTAAGAGTAAGCTAAGTAACTAGAAGTAGATGATGAAACTTAATCTTTTTATGGGATGTTTGTTGTAATTGATTAAATTAAAAATATTATTAAGAATAATTTGAAAAGAAATGTGAGATTTTATTTTTTGAGTTTTTTGGTGACGTGATTTATTTTTGTGTAGAGTTAAATATGTAAGAATATCCTCGATTTTGAATATATCATAACATAAAGTTCACAACATTCAAGTATGATTTTATATGTCCAATTAAATAAAAATAACCAATATTCAATTTATTGGACTTGTAGATAATAATTAGTCTCATGAGAGTATATATAGATACAAGTTGAGTTATTGTGTATCATGAACAAAATATCATTAATTTAATGCTTTATTTATTGAGACATAATATCCTAATAAATTTTATGGTCCATTATCGTGGCTAGTATACCATACAGTAATAGCTTAAAGAATTAAATAAAATGTTGAATTAATAAAAATAAAAATATCATAAGACGAATCATATGAAAAATTATATCAATTCAAGGATTGTTTAGTAATTTAATTCTCTAAACATAAATACCATTCTAGTTGACGTAATTCAGTATGAAAGGAAAAGAAAATATTCAAAAAATAAAAATGCAGTTGTTTCTGTTCATCTGTATCTTCTCTTCATTTGTATCTTCAACCTTAGTTCAGTTTTTCTTGAGTTGCAGATAAATTCAGGTTGCTACCTCTTATCCGTCAGATAATTCAGCTAATGTAACTAGAAAAATTCAAGAGGGTCCATAGCATACTCTTCACCAGAGTATCAAAATTAGACAAGGCTTCGCTTGTAGATCAATTGGTATAAGCAATAATATAAGCAAATGAGTAAGTATTTCACCTTTTATGTGTTGTTCATCTTAGACTAGAAGGATTAGCCCTCAAACATTGTTTATGGTTTACGAACCCTAAAATAAATTTTATTTAACAATTTATATCAAAGCCATATGATCGCTCCATATAGTGGAGATATGAACCGCTCGATTCAGTCTTATAAATTCCCAATTTGCATAATTGATTCAGTTTGGGAGAAAAACCTAAATTGAATTTTGTTTAGAGCTCTAATTGCATGTTAGAAAATTGATAAGATAGTATATATGTTCAGGATTGATTGGTGCAATCGGGAGCATATAATTAATTATATGTGATACATGTATGTAGTTGCAAATCCGATTTTTGAAGCATTGAGATTACAACCCTAATTCAAACAAATTTAGAGATTTGAGATTTTAAAATTGGACTTCACAACAGCAAAAGGGTTTATCATCATAGCAAAATAATTCAAATGACCAATTTCCCACGACATACAACATTTCGCCATGGCTAACTGGTAGTTTTCTGCGACCAACACTAGTTCACCACAACCAACTGTGGAGAACTATTACAGTGGGGAGTTTGTTGCGACCATCCGAATTATGGTCTCAAAACTTTCATTGTTTGATTTATTTTATTTTACTTGTATGTGTATGTATTTTATTGAACTATTTTAGTCAACAACAAACTGATTCAATTTTTAGAATTTTTAATCATGATTATATTTTTTTTGTCAATACATATGTTAAGCATGTTCAGACTTGCACATTTAGGATATCGTGTTTAGATTTTTCATGTTTGTGTGTAGTGTTATGTGTTCAGGAGTGTACACTTATATAGCCCAACTATGTACGCAGTGAGAAGCATCTAGTGACCATAAATATATGGCTTTTAGGATAAGACATAATTCCTCATTGTCATTAAAACTTGGACACTACGATGTATGGGGTAATGTCATACATACTCATAGATTGTTTGTTCTCCATCTGAAGTTTGAATAACGTTCATCTCCTTTCAGATATCTGAGCACTTGACAGAATATTTAATATCCCAAAACTGTTTTTGGATGTTCATCGCATAATAAGGTTACAATGCCTAAAGGTATGTTCAGTTAATTGGAGGCTTTTGTTGTGTTTGAGTGACTTACATAGTGAAAACATCAGAAGAACATTATTTTCAACTGATTGGCAGACCTTTTATCCACCTGTGTGGGATATATCAAGGTAAATCATGAACAAAAAAGGTTTAAGGCTTCAAAGCTAAGGAATGGTTATTGTGAGTGCAGATCGGTCCCTATAAAATATTACCTTACATTTGTTCAGATGGTGAGAAACTCGCCGTATTATGTATTGTTGCATTTACACGCACCATACTCATGCACAATTGGTTTTCATTGTTAAATTATTCGTTAAGTATACTTGAAGTAATGAAGTATGACTCCTACGAAAGACTTGGTTACTTTCAGATATGTCATAAAACCAACATCATATTCCTTAAAATGTTATCTCTATAGATGATGTATAGCGCATTTGCGCCTACTGTATCCGCTAAGGATCATTGTGAATCAATATATATGAATTCCTTTTAGAAGTTTCCACTTGATAAAATTCAGTATTATGCATATAACTAATTTTTGTGTTATTTTGGAAACTGTTTTAGTAATTCAGGTTTTCTTTTTTGATTCTTTAGTAAATTTCTTTCAGCTAGGAAACAAAATTGAGATCCCTATGCTATCCGCGGGTAAACCTAAGGAGTAAAAAGAGATCTATTACTATTATTGGGACTAAATGACATAGACCATTAGCTTAGACACAATAAACCACCCCTTTTGAAGGTAAAAACACTCATGATGAAATCATTCGCTCAGAGAGGTGGGAACGTTCTAATCACTTAAGTCGATATATCCTACAAACTGGAGTCAAAATGGTGTTATTGAGTTCTCAGACTGTTGATATAGATAATGCATGACATTTTTACTCATTATGAATGAAGTTTTATTAACCCTCTCGGGTTGAAATTAAAAGTTTGATCAGAAAACTCTCAACGATAAAATACAGGTGCAACGGTAAGGTTCTATGAGTACCTCTTCGAAATTACTAATATTTAGAGGAACTTTAAGGCACTAGAAGTTGAGCTCTTAAAAGCTTTTGTAGCATCCTACGTTTTTCTATCACTTCTTTTGTACTTCAGCATTCTAAAGATAACCTATTATTACCTAGAAAATAAGTCGAACATGAACACTCTCAATTATAAGCTACTACATGAAGAGGAAAGTCATACTCGTGGAAGTAAGAAAGCCAATATGGTCCATGTTGGTAAAAGTGGTTCTCAAAACAAAAGGAAAATACTTTTCCAATTCAGCTGCACAACATTCAACTTCAAGATTCAAACAAGAAGAGGGTGATCTCGATAAAGGTATGAGTAAAAGGTATGTTTCTACTATAGAAGTTCGGATTATTGGAAGAGAGATTTCACCAAGTGGAAGGTCTATATAGTTAAGAAAAGTAAGCTCTCTTTAATTGTAACTTCATAAGTAAATTTAATTTCAGTTTCAAAGGACACATAGTGGCTTGATACAACATTCACAACCTATGTGTGTGTTTCTTTGCAGAGTTCAAACAAAAGTAGTCCTCTCAATAATAGAGTGATTCAGATTTTTACTACGGATAGGATGATATGCCTTATGAAAACTATACGCCAATTTAAGTTATTTTTAAACTCGGGAAATGTATTAATTTTAGAGGATGTTTTGTATGTTCCTTATTTTATAAGGAATTTGTTGTCTTTTTGTTTGTTGGAAAAAATAGATATACTTGTTCGTTTGGTAATAAAGAACTTAGACTCTATTTTGAAAATAGATTAGTCGGTACATATATACTTGATTGTACTGATAAATAATATAAATTAAGTAATGTTATTAATTATCCAACTGCAGTGAATATATCACATACAATTACTTATGAACATTGAACTTCTCTATATCACATATATTTAGGTCACATCTCTCACAAGGAGATTGCAAGATTGTTACAGAAGGTCTCTTCAGTCCCCCGGATTACACCAATTTAGATAAATGTGTAAGATGTACCAAAGGGAAACATACCAAACAAATGTGATTTTAAGCCTTTCACGCTAAAGAATCCTTGGAGTTAATCTATACAAATATTTGTAATCTATTCCTTATAATATCATGGAATGACCAAAGATACTTCATTTTATCACTTTTCACAATATGTTTATCTTTATTTGCTTCATGAAAATCTGAATCCATCGATATGTTTAAATCATTTAAGAACAAAGTTTAGTTACAACTAGGTAAATGGATTAACACCATCATATCCAATCACGATGGTGAATATTATAGAAGGTATGATTATTCAGGGGAACAACTTCACCACTCATTTTGTCTATACCTCCATAAGTGTTGGATAATCCCTCAGTATACCATATTGGATTTTGCCACAATGAATGGTCTATTAGAATGATGAAACCGCACATTAATGGATATGGTTAGGAGTATGATTACTCATACATCACTACATATGTCCACCTAAGGGGGGTCTCTTGAGTTTGAAATATATAACATTGATATGGTACGTACTTTTGTAAAAGATAAAATACTACATGAAATTTTCAAAGGGTGAAAACCCAACTTTATTCATATTTATTTATGGGGATGTCCAGTTTTGCTCTCTTACAATTTGTCGTATTTTTTAGGATGTAAACTTTAAAAAGAAATATCCAGAGAACAACACATCATTTGAGTAAGAAATGGAACAAATTCAATCAGCCTCTAACATGGATGCCCCAACTATAATTAGCTTACCGGTCATTTCTAATATTCTAAATCGATACAAGATAATTCATAATAAGATCTTGTCACATTACTTGAAGAGAAAAAATCACTTAGTCGCAAATGGTTGTATAAAACCAAACATGATATCTAAGGGAATGTGAATATATATATATATATATATATATATAAAACACAGCTTGTAGCGAAATGGTACAATTAACATGAAGGGTTTAGTATTCTGAGACATTTTCTCAAGTATTATGGAAAGACTCTTTCAGGATAACCACAGGGGTCAAGCTATATATACCCAAATGTGGTTTAAGTATACCCAATTTTGAGTTTACCCAAAGATGGTATGAGTTTACCCAAATTTTGATAAATATACCCTTTTATGAGTATATAAGGTTTTTTTACTAACCTTCATCCACCTCATTTTTTCTCTTACACTCTCTAACTTCTCTCTCAAACCTCCAAGTTCTCTCTAATTTATCCGGCGAACTAAAATTTGGCGAACTAAAATCTGGCGAACTAAAATATGGAAACTTAGTGTTAATATCAAAATTAGGGTTATGGTTGAATTAGGTAAAAAAATCATAATTTTAGGGTGTTTGGAGGCCATTTTCCAGCCGGAAAATGGTCGGCGGCGAAGGCTGAGCGTACCATAGGTGTAGGGGGGGGGGGGTGTACCGGCTGGTACAGACCCCCTGTACCGGCCGGTACGCCCCCATGTACCTATGGTGCGCTCAACCTTTGCTGCCGGCCATTTTCCGGCCGAATTCCAGTCGGAAAATGACCTCTAAACACCATAAAATTATGGTTTTTTTAATAATTAAATCCTTATTTTTTTTAAAAAAAACTTCCAAAAAACAAGTTTTTACCTTAATTTCAGTCGATTCATGTTTGATTTTGTGTTTTTATTAGAAGAAGTTTAAAAAAAATTGAAAAGAGTTTGAATGTTCTTCAGTCAACTTTGAATGTTCAAGAACAATTTGAAGAACTTCACAAAATTGTAGTAATATGGGGTTTGATCTAGTAGGGAGTTGTGTTTTTTTGGGTATACATAGCCAAATAGATTGTTTTATGAATTGGATATATCTAGGATATACTTAGTGTTTTTTTTTACTTAGTGGCAATTTGGATATTAAATAAAAGTTCAAGGATTTTTTCGTCCTAAAAAAGTCAAACAAAAGTCAACTACGGTTTTGGGTATACTTAAACCACATTTGGATATATATAACCATACCTTAACCACAACTCTAGTTGCTTATTTTGATTTTTAGCTTCATTATATGGATGTTAAAACATTTTTTCTCAATATAATCATTGAAAAAATTATATACATGCAACAAGTTGTATACTTTGTGTATGGTGACCCAAAGTCGATGGTGCGTAAACTAAAGAAATCTTACTCAAGTATGCATCTCACCATTAATATAAAAAATTCCTATATACACTTATCTTATTCAATTTAGAGATGAATTATATGGAATATTATGTATATAATAAGTTCAATAAGATTAAATTAATCTATTTAGTGTTGCACATCGATGGTATATTCCTTGCCACAGATGATCTAGGTCTATTATATGTTATAACAAGTTTTTTAAACAATAAATTTGACTGTATAGAGCTGGGTGGATAATCTCTTGTGTTGTGAATCTAATAAGTAAGGAACCACCAAATTGAAAGCTTGGGTCACTAAAAAAAATATACATTGAAAAAACGCTACATATTTATGGTTTCGCCAATAACGAACCTACGTATATCCCTATAACTAAAGATGATAAGTTCTTACTCCATCAGTACCTCAAAAAGGATTAAAAACTATAGTTCATGCAGACAATCTTATATGTCACGACTTTTGGAAGTCTCATGTATGCTCAGGTATGCACCAGACCATATATATCATTAATTGTTAGAATCTTAATGAGGTTCTTGAGAAATTACAGAGCTTTGTTTTGATGCAGTGATAAGGGTACTCCGGCACTTGAAGAATAACAAACACTACGATTTAACATATAGTAGATCATATACCATAAAGATTATAGGCTATTCCGATATAGACTTTTCAGGGTGCATAGTACCTAAAAAGTTCTACCACCGGTTATATATTTATTCTGGAAAGAGGAGCTATATCAAGAAAACGTATGAAGCAGACTCTTGCCATGTCTTTATCTATGATAAGCGAGTATATTGTATGTTTTACTGCATCAAAACACTCGATTTGGTTAAGAAACTTTGTCACATGATTACGTAAAGTAGAGGGGATTGAAATACCTCTTTTACTTTATTGTGACAACAATTCAACTGTCTTGTTCTCGAACATAAATAATAGATCAAACACGTTTAAACATATATACATTAAGTTCTATGTATGAAAGAACCAATTTAGAATGGTCGGATAAATGTTCAGTATAGTAACACGAATTCCATAGTTGCAGTTCTTTTCACCAGGGCATTATCACCCTCAATATTTCTTAAACATAGACTTAGCATGTTTTTATTTAGCTTGGATGATATTTAGACTTAGTGGAAGTGTTGTATAGATTTTATTTTTTTATTTTTAGATTGTATTACACTCAAGTTATTTCAAATTAATGATATAATGATTCAGTTTTTTTTCTCTTATTCTTTGAAATTAAGGGATCTCATTTCAGTTAAGTATGACCAGTTAGAAGTCGGTAGGTATTGATTATAGAGTTGTGTCAAAATTCGATGTTTCATCCCATGAGAATTCAGGGGTTATTTAAGTGGTAATTGACAATGTAGTTATTGCACCAATTATGTATTTATAAGTCGTGGTAGACCCTCTTTAGTTCATTGCTAGCTATCATATGATGTGATAAAACATACATGTATTATATGTAAAATAACAACATTACATAGTGCAAATTGAGATGAATACACTTTAATACATGAAAATAATCCAAATGGAAAAATATAAAGATACCATGGATATTAAGTGTCTCATCACACTTGGATTCCGAGTATCCAAATATTTTTTTATGGGCCAAAGCTATTTCCTCCATGATAATTTTTATTTCCTCCATAATTTGAAAATAACCTCATCTTGTTATTTCCTCCATAAAGGAAATTACACATTTGTCCTTCTACCTATTTATTCTATCTCTTTCCTTTTCAAGAACGCCATTATTCTACCAATTTATTCTATTATCATACCCATTAACAAATTCAAAGAAAAAAACCATACTTATCTCTCTCTTCAGCTTTCTACTTTCTTTTGTTTCCCAGTTTCTTTTCAAACCCCTAATCTCTTCAGTTTTCTACTGTCTTTTGTTTTCCAGTTTCTTTTGGCTATGGATCTTCTTGTTAGGTTAGGATTCTTATTTGGTAGATTTATGGTTCGATTAGGGTTTATGCTTTTGGTTGGATCTGTTTTCGAGTTTTGTTCGATTTTGTGACCATATGGTTGTTCTTTAAATCCTGTTTTTTTAGCGAAAGCATGTGATTCCGAGAGGTCATCTCAGAATCACATGATTTTTTTAACTGCAAAACATCCGATTCCGAGTTGCCATCTCGGAATCTCATGTTTTGCAGTTAAAAAAAAGCATGTGATTCCGAGATGGCCTCTCGGAATCACATGTTTTCGCTAATGTTAAAATTTTTTGGCTAGCAATAGTTGCTTCTGAACAAAACAACTGATTCCGAGATAATCAGTTGTTTTTTGTTCAGAACTGCAGAAATCTGGTTTGGCTGAAAAAAAAGAGTTTCGAAATTGTAAAACATAAAAACAAATATTACAAAACAAAGATTAAATTACCTTGTTCGTTCCGGTTTAGTTTGGGTTTCTTCATTTTCCATGATTAATCTTCAATAAAATTGAAGTTCTTTGTTTTAGGATTAATTTTAGAAGTAGAATCATATATGTTGGATTAATGTTAGGTTATTGGTGTGTTTTTTCATATAAGACTATCTATTAGATCAATGGCATCTAGTGTTAAATTTGCAATAAAAATAAAGGTAATTTGGTAAAAGCAAGTCACTAATGTTTTTAAAATTTTGAACGATGGAGGAAATAAAAAATAACATGGAGGAAATAGCTTTGGCCTTTTTTATGTCCAATTAAATAACAACAACTAATATGTAGTATATTGGACCTTCATATAATAACCAGTCATATGAGAGTATATAGTGTGGATACCAGTTGGATTAATGTGTATCGTGAAGGAGGGACCATTGATATAACGCTTTAGTTATTGCGTCTTTAAAACCCAACAAAAGGTATGGTCCCTTGTAGTAGCTAGTACATTAGAGCGTATTAACATGAGAATTGAATAAAAAGATAAAACTTATGGGATAAATTGGGAATAATTAGTTCAATTGAGGGAATGCTAAGTAATTTAGAGAATCTAATTCTCTAAATATAAATAACATTTAATTGAATTTATTTAGTACGTAGAGAAAATAAAATATTCAAAAAAGAAAAACACAACCTATTCTTTGTTCGTTTATATCTTTAACCCTACTTTAGTTATTTTTTATTTGCATATCAATTCATACCGCTATCTCTTATAATTTAGAGATAGAATCTCGTGCAATTAGAAAAGTTGAAGAAGCTCCATAACATGTTCTTCATCAGAGTATTAGAATCAGACAAGTCTTCCACTTCAGATTCAATGTTATAAACGAATAGAAAACCCAAATTAGTAAGTAATTCATCTTTTATTTGTTGTTCATCTTAGAACTGTAGAGATTACTCCTCAAGCGTTGTTTAGATTTTGCAAACCCTACAACAAATTTTATTTAATATGATAATGCATGACATGGTTCAAGTTTGACTTAATCCGACTAAAAAATTTATTAGCGAATTAAAAAAGAGTTTTTGTCATATTTTTTGTAGTCTCTTTATTACAGGTTCGTATCATTACAAACACTTTTTATAAAACATAGTGAAAACTACAAACACTCGTTGGACGTAGCCTATTTTTCGGTGAACCAAAGTAAAATTTGTATGCTTCTCATTTTATTTTATTTATTTTCTTAGTATTTCATTGAATAATTCAAAAGGTTTTGTAAATAATTTAAGAAGAATCGATGGAAAAATAAGAAGATGACAAAACGGTAAAGAAAGAGGCAACAAAATCATTTACGCTTCTAGTCTGGTATGAAGATGCTATAATCGGACTTGGAGGTGTTAGAATCCAAAAGTTTGATAAGTCATACTTTGCATACAGGAGGATATCTATTTAAGTTTATCTCTATGGAGAAACTCACAACTAACTGCCTTCGATTCAATGGAGCCATATGGAATGTCTAAGGCATATTGGAAACTTATGAATTGTAAGGTTCCAAAGGTTATCAATTGACCTTAGCCGAGTCAGTTACACACATTGTTGTGAAATAAAATACTAATGTTGGTCTGATTGCACCTTGTTGGAGTATGAATGAAAGTTCATTCGTGGATAATAAGGTGCATCTGGTGAAAAAACGATCACATTGGACATAAAAATGGTGCTTCAGCTACAAAGTACTTGAACGAGTTTAGTGAAATCGTAAATACTCTATCATCTAAGAAGATAAAATTTTATGATGAAATTCATGATCTAATAATATTTTTCATCTATGTTAGGAAGTTGTGAGAAATATCTTAAGTAATTTCTTTGAAATGGAAAAGCTAAATTATAATGATATACACGATCTTATTCTTGGTGAAGAAGTATGAAAGAAAGACTCTAGTCTGTATTCTAATAATGAACCCGTCTTTAATGTTAAAATAAGAGGCATATCATCTCAACGAAATTAGAACAAAGGAAGATCTAAATCAAGAATATGGTGAACCAAAAGAAGATATAAAGGTCACGGGGTCCACATGGACGCTGCATTGCGACTAGATGATACACATACAAAGATATCACAAAGAAACTAAGAATAATGGTAATAAAAGTGTAAATGTTATTAGAAAGCGTACAGGATTCATTGTTACTTATTGTTAACGTCTCAAGGACTATTGGGTTCTTAACTTAGAAGCTTCTTGACATACTAATTTAAACCGAGAACTCTTTGTCAACCACATTGCATGTAATTTCAGAACTATATATTTAATGGTAATAAACTATTTTAGATTGTATGTATTGGAGATATCAAGCTTAAGCAAGACAATTGACCAGTTTGAAGAATCCATAAGATTAAATATATTATACTAGTTAAAAAGAAATTTGATTGTTGTTTGTCAGGTTAAGACGAAAGGTATACTATTTATTTTGGTAGTGATAGATGAAGGGTGACCGAAGAAGTTATAGTAGTGTCTCGTGGTTACAATACAATTACTATATATATATATATATATATATATATATATATATATATATATATATATATATCACAGCCTAAGAGACTCGTCTATTGTTGGCATGACAACAATAAACACATGTATAGTATATATAATTGTAATTACTAACTTTAGTGATACTATATGACACCAAAAGATTAGGTATATGAGTTATAAATGTGTGAACGTACTTAAGTGAAACGAAAAACTACTAGAATTACCGCCCATTTATGTTGGTATGTTTGAGATCTACATTATTGGGAATGAGAAAAAACCAACTTCGCCAAATACATTAGCTTTAAAATCATAAAAGTTAAAGTTGGTGCATACTGATGTATGAGGACCATCTCAAATTCCATCATTTGGTCGGTTTATACTACATCACATTTATTGATGACTCAACTAAAAAGATATGGATTTTTTTGAAAGTGATGTATTTTATACGATATAGAAAGCCTTAGTAGAGAATGAGACATATCTAAAACTTAAGTGTCGAAAATCAGATAATGAGTGAATATGTTGATGGTGGCTTCACGGAGTATTTTGCTACAAATGGAATCAGGATGAAAATGACCATTCTATGGATACCATAACAGATTTGTGTAGTTGATCACATGAACCATACCTCAAATGAACATGCTAGAAGCATGAGGTTACACGTCGGGTTGTTGAATATTGTTTGGACTAATGCAATCAATATTGTAGCTTATCATATCAATAGAATACTGTCAGTTCCATTGAATATCAAATTACCAAAGAAAATATGGAGTGGTAATGAGGTAAATATTTTTATCTTAAAATTATATGCTTATTTGTCATACATACTCTCTTATTCCAATACTAGAAACAAACTTGATCACAAATCTAAGAAATCTTTATTTATTAGCTATGAAGATGATATTTTTGGGTATAGATTTTGAAAAGTGGAAAATTATAAAATTATAAAAAACATGAATGTCATCTTCAATGAGAAGGTTGTGTACAAAGACAAATCAAATGTAATTGAAGAGCCAAAGGTAAAATATTATGATTATGTTGATTTGGGTGATAATTCTAAAATCATTGTATATGACAAGGTTGTCCAGAACCATGAAAATAAAACTAATGAGAGAGAACAAGGTAGTCTAGCTTCTCCAAACCTAATACTTTGATTCTTACTCTCAGGATAAATAGTAGGGTACCCAACAATAATTGTTATTCACCGTTTATTAATTACATCTTGTTTTTAGATAGATGTGAGACGGAAAATTATGTTAAATATTTACAAGCTGAGAATATGAGTAACTGAGAGTTAGATATAAAAGAACGAGCTACAAAAAGGAAAGAAGACTTTGCATAACAAATGAGTGTATAGGCTAAAATAAGAGCATGATAAGAGTACATAACCGCTGCAGTTTCTACTCCTGCTAATAGTTTAGCACATTCTTTGTTGTTACTATGGGGCCCTGAAGCACAAGGGGATGTTACCCGTTGGTGTCAATTAGGTGGTCTGTGGACTTTAGTTGCTCTCCACGGCGCTTTCAGACTAATAGGTTTCATGTTACGTCAATTTGGACTTGCGCGATCTGTTCAATTGCGACCTGATAATGCAATCGCATTCTCTGGTCCAATTGCTGTTTTTGTTTCCGTATTCCTAATTTACGCATTAGGTCAATCTGGTTGGTTCTTTGCACCTAGTTTTGGTGTAGCAGCTATCTTTCGATTCATCCTCTTTTTCCAAGGATTTCATAATTGGACATTGAACCCATTTCATATGATGGGAGTCGTCGGTGTATTGGGTGCTGCTCTGTTGTGCGCTATTCATGGTGCGACCGTAGAAAATACTTTATTTGAAGATGGTGATGGTGCAAATACATTCCGTACTACAAAGCTAGATTTGTTGTGAATTCTTTTTAAAAAGGAAGGTATATACTACACTAATATTTTATCTTCAATTGTGAGGCTAAATATAATCAGATCGGTTTTGGGAACTATGGTTGTACATATTTTATATTTTTAGCAGTTATAGATAAAGACTGTATTTATTCACGACGATCTGAAGAGATATATTTATATGGTGCAGCCACAAGGTTACATAACAAAGGGTAATGAGAATTTTAATTTAGATTGCAAAAGGCTTTTATGGTTATAAATAAGCTCCAAACAAGTAAATGTAGTTTGACAGGTTTATGAGTACCGTTGATGTCCATAGATGTGAATTAGATCATTGTTTATACATAAAGAGGTATGAAAACACATTTGTTGTGTTTGTTAATTTTTTAATTTATGTGTTGGTTCTTCTTGATTTATTGTTCCTTGTTGTTTTTTAGGATTCAGTATTGTTTGATTTGTTGTTCTTCTATTTTCTATTTGATGTTTTTTAACAATGTGTTTGGTATACTTATTTTAGTTTAATTATTTTTCTATATTAGTTTTAAAAAACCTAAATTTTAGTATTAGATCCGCCATTGGGTATGTTTATAATTTCTGTGTCTTGGGTGATATGGTTACTATGTGTCTTGGGTGAATTGGGTATATATAAAGAAAATAAAATTTTGTATGGTGATAGCGATAGTGCTTTTTTCTTATTAAATAATATGACACACCATTCCAGAACCAAACACGTTGCTATTAAATATATTTTCATTCGATATATGATAAACAAATGATCAGATCAGACTTGCGAACATTGATGAAACAAAACATCTATGATACATGTTGAAAACTTTTGTGACCCTTAAGAAACTAAAGTTGTGTGCAACTTCACTGGTTCATCAAACTTGATGATTAATTAAGAGAGTTCATGAAGTGATTAGTGTGTCAGAAATTTGTTGAGAGTGAAAGAATGGCGCGTTGTGATGTGACTAACCCCCAAACATGAGATTGTTATGTTTATGTGGAGCTGTTCAAGCATGACAGATTCACATTTGACATTATCTACTAATGGTCCATTAAAAACTTAAAATGGATTTACTTAAAGGATTAGATTTTTTTTCACATTGGAGATTTTGTCTAATTAAGTTTTTATCTTATTAGTTTTTTTGTCATATCATAATTTTTTAAATATATATGTTTAGTCTGCAATCTCTATATTGTGGTTTTGTATTATTGTAAACACTTTTTAAAAATCATAGTTAAAAATTGTAAACTACAATCTACCATATTTTTAAGTGAACCAAAAACTTTTTGTAGTTCTTCTTCCTTTTTATATGTTTTTTAGCATTGGTTGCATAACAATATATTAAAAAGAAAAGGATACCCCTCAATACTGCCATAAATGTTTTCATATTGGACACAACCAAGAAACATGTAATAAGGATACTTTTAAAGCTCAGCCAAATGAAGAAGTTAACAAGGTTACTAATGAGGATATTTCTTGTGATTCCTAAAGAAACAAGTCAGTCTAAAGTTAAATCTATAGTGATTATCCTAACCCAATGACTGAATCAAGAATGTATAATCACCTTTACAAAGAGAAACTGTCTACTGGAAAGGTCCAAACAATGAGTAATACAAACACTGAACCTAAACTAAAAGCAATCATCAACAATTAGCAAATATTACAGCACCAAGAAACGAAGTCCTCAAGGCAGAAAATCATAGAAGCCAATCAAGCTCTCGATTATCGTTACAATCTATCTACTTCTCAAGACTATAAAAACCTGATATCTGGAAATGTCACTCTATACAATGGATTTCAAGAAGTTCTTAACATGAAACTAAAAAAAGCTCAGGGAAGGAAAAAACCTAACAAAATGATAATTAAATCATTAAAATTTTCAGAGACAAGCGAACCTACTACCTCTTTACCTAAAGATGATGAAAATGTTTAGCTGGAATATTCATGGCATTAGAAATAAATATTATTTAAGAAGACTTAAGTCTATCATTCACAAGGAAAAGATCAAGATTGTTGTCATTCAAGTGCCCTTCATCAATTCTAATAAATTGGAAAGTATTTCTTTAAGGATTCGTTTTAATAATTTTGAAGATAATCATCAAATAAAATTTGGTTATTCTGGAATGATGAATTTTCTGTTAACATTTTACTAGATCACTCTTAATGTTTACATACTGAAATCTTCAATGTTTGTTTAGATAAAAAAATTCTTACTAACAATTCTTTATGGTAAGTGTCAAAGGTACAATAGGAAAATTCTTTGGAATACTCTGAGGAACATCTCTAACCCTGCTAAAGAGTGGATAATCTTGGGAGATTTCAATGTTGTTACATCTATTAATGAACAAATTGGTTATTCTATATTTTGTCTTAACAACTCGGAAGATTTTTATGATGTTATAAAGAACTGTCAGTTGGAGGATACAAGTTATGATGGCTCTAAATTCACTTGGTCCAACAACTCCAAATGGAAGCGTTTGGACAAAGTTCTCTACAACTCTGCTTGATCTGGCTTTTTTAATGAAAAAAAAATACTCCACATGGCCAAAACATTTTCTGATGATGCTCATTTATATGTTACTATATCTAAATACAGATTAAAATCTAAAAAGAGCTTTAAATTCTTAAACATGTGGAAATTGGATAATGACTTTTTAAATTTTATAGAATACACCTAGAATCAAAACAATGAGGGTTACCCGCTTTATATCTTTTGGCATAAATTTAGAATATTAAATGAAGCTCTAAAGGTATGGAATAAAAGTTTTTTTGGAAATATTTTTGATAAAGTGCATGTAATAAAGGAAGCTGTCGAGAAGTTTGAGATTGATCATCTTGAGTCTACTAAATTTGTCATAAAAATGGAGCTTGCTAAGGCAAATGCTCTCTTTCTTCAAGCTTTAAAGATGGAAAATTCCTATTGGCACAAAATATTATACTCAAATTGGCTCACGGAATGTGTAAGAAATACTAAAACTTATCATGCCTATGGATCTAAGAAGATAAAGAAGAACAATATCAACAATATTAGAGTTGAGGAGGATTGGATCTTAGACAATAACTCGATTGGCATACATTTTGAATCTTACTTTAAAGAGGTTCTAACTAATCATCCTTACTCAAGCATGGAAGAAAACAAATACTAGAATGCAAGAAAATATCTTTAACAATATTCCAAAGCTTATAATAAAGGAAGATAATGACTTAGTCTTACCTCCTCCCTCTGATGAAGAGATATATGGCCTCATAAACAACCTTAATCCCTTGAGTGCAGCGGGTATGGATGATTTCAATAGTTGTTTCTTCAAAACCTGCTGGAACATCATCAAAAGTGATCTTTGTCAAGCTATGTCGTCTTTCATGCTTGGCCATAACATTCCTCAAGGAATTATGGCCACAGGTTTATGTTTAATCCCCAAGACCATAAATCATATAAATTGGAGGGATTTTTGACCTATTAGCTTGTGTACATTATTAAACAGAATTATGTCTAAGATAATAAACAGTAGGCTTATCAACCTTATTCCTAAAATTATTTCAAAAGTTCAAGGTAGCTATGTTAAAAACAAATCTATACATGGAAACATTTAAATAGTAAAAGATCTTGTTCATGAACTCGATAAAAAACTAAGCATGGTAACATCATGTATCAAATTGATGTCTAAATCATTTGACAAAATATCCCCTAGTTTCATTCTTAAAGTGTCACTATCCTTGGGTTTCTAACTAAATTTGTTAATCTCATCAACAAGTTAATTAGATATGTTATTATCTCTATTCTAATCAATGGTAATATCGTTGGTTACTTTAACACTAAAAGAGGTCTTAGACAGGGAGATCCTCTCTCTCAAAGTCTCTTTATTATTAGTGAAAACGTTCTAATTAGAGGCTTATCAATGCTTTTCAAATCTAATAAAATAATTAAGTATACTACAAGGACTGATTTTATTATACATTCCTTAGTATTTGCTGAATATCTTCTCATTTTTATTAAGAGTCTCAGATCTACTATTGAAAAGCTTGGTATATTTCCTCAAAACTTTCAGGATGTTTCAAGTCAATTTATCAACAAAAAAACAAAGATAATCACATCAACTATATTTCTCAACACTAGATTATCTACTCTCATTAAACAAACTAGATTCAGCTCCGGTTTTCTTTCGACTGAATATCTTGGCATCGCTCCTAGCACTAATAAAAACACTGCAACTACAACTCTATCTTAAACAAAATAAAAAACAAGATTATATTTCGGGAGAACAAGCATCTGTCCTACGGTTCTAGACTCACTCTTATCAACCATGTCCTAATGGCTATTCCTATGTATTGGGTTTAAAGTTGTTACCTGCTTAAAATTATCAATACTAGGTTGGAAATAAATTTTAATAAGTTTCTCTGGGGTTTCACTACTGATGATCATAAAATTCATTGGACCGAATGGTCTTCTATGTGTAAACCCTTTGGTAAAGGTGGGTTGAATATCAGAAATATTTCTAACATTCATGGAACTTTTTCCTCCAAATTGTGGGTTAATTTTACAGAAATCATGAGTTTCTCGGCCAGCCTTATGCATAATATCTATTATAAGAACATGCATCCTCTTAAAGCTACATACAACAAAGTTGGCTCCCATATATGGAAATGGCGTGCTGGAATAAAAGCCTTTACTCAGCCTAACATACGGTGGAATTTGGGTATAGGTGAGATGGAGTTTTGGCTAGATAATTGGCACGATCACTCTCCTCTAATTATCTTGGATGACAAGCTTGACATTTGTTGGTTTAAAACTGATAAAGTCAGTTCTTTCTGGTTGAACAACTCTTGGAACATTGACAGATTTTAAGGCTTCTTATCCCAAACTAGAATCAATCTTATTAAGGCTGCATTTATCAACCACATTAAGGATTACTCAATAATATGGAAGCTCTCTAAAAAAAACTAAATTCAACATCAAAGAATCCTAGAGTCATCTAAGAGAACGTCACAATAAGTCCAACATGTTCAACAAAATCTAGAATTCCATCACCCTCAAGAAGTGTTCTTTTTTATTATGGAAAATCCTTCAGAACTATATTCCTATATGCAAAAGAGTCATTTTATTACAACTTACAAAGTGTTAATTTTATGATTCCTTTAAAACCACTAACCATTTGTTTATATCATGTAGTTTTGCTTGGGCCATTTGGTCTTATTTTGCATAAATATTCAAAATTAAAATAAATAGGTTCATGACTATAGCACACATAACTAGGAATTAGTTCTAGTCAATTGAAAAGACGGTTCATGCCAAAAATGTCATTCTTAAATAATCTACTGGGTTATTTGGAAAAATAGAAACAAAGATAATTTTAAAGGAAAATCTTACTCTATCAAGTCATCTATCAATTACATCAAACATATCTTATTTTGTCTTGATATTTAAAGGAAAACTAGAGCAATGATGCAAATGCAGCAGTTGAAATTTGTTGTTTACACTATTTTTACTTTAAAAGAAATCCAACCTACCTAAAATAGACTGGTCAAAACCCTAGAAGACCCAAGCTGAATTATGATGGCTTCAACCTCCGCAATGGTGACTCAAGTGGTGGAGTTGTTATTCGTGACAGCTTCAGAGACATTGTTCTTGGCTCCAATAGCTTATATGGTAAGATTTCTCCAATAATTGATGAAACCAGAGCTATATTAGATGGTCTCCTAATCTGCAAAAACAAAGGTTGGTTAGATGTTGATATTGAGTCAGATTCTCAAGTTCTTGTTAATCTTTTTGCTAAAGGCAACTACCCTAGGCACTTAGCCCCTATTCTTAAATGTTGTAAAAACCTTATCACTCCATCAACAGTTATATATCATATTTTCAAAGACCAAAATAAAACAATTGTTTGGCTTGCTAAACGGACTATGAAATGTAAAATGAAACTCGAATTCACTCAGTTTTAGGCTCTTGTCCATTTGAGTGCTATCACTTTTTTAGAGAGTCTAGATCTTGGCTACATATGTAGTAATACTTGACTGTTAATCTATGTTCCTTCATTATATTTTGATGAGGGAAAGAAATATTGTAGGTATACAATAAGAAGATTTTTTGGTAATTAAATGTTTAAGATTTTTGTAGAAAGCAGTAAGAGAAAAACGGTGATTGTATTAAATCCTTTAAGAAAATGTCCAACCCTTTCAATGTCGTTCGTTGGGATATTTATACTTTTTTCTAGGATCCATGGGTCATGCGTGTCAGATCTTATATATGAGTCAATCATATGAGCCTTCATGCCCAAGAGCTAATGTGCTAGGCACACAACTGAGTCATTGTTCCACTTAAGTTACTGTTTATTCATTGAATTTTACTTATCCGTTTCGAACTGACCCTTCGGATAAAATCAGAATTACTATAATACTCCTGTAACGATATCTGATCTGATCATATAGCCCCTTTAGATCTTTCAAAAAATATTTGGGAGAGCTAACCATGATAAGTAATGTCTGAGGTGAATCCAAAGGGTCATTAGAAAAACTCAAATGTTGCAACTTTATAATCAGTTGTCCTTTACACGTGTCAGGTGGCAATTGGACCTATTAGCAGTTTTTCCTAGGTACTTGTGCCTAAACACTAAATGGGCTACATTTACTAGCCCTAAACCATGTATAGATGGTTCATCTACCCTAGGGAAAACATTAGAGTACTTTTTAAATTATATAAGTGTGATTTTTCATTGTTTCTCTTTCTGGTGTGAGAAAAAATTTCAAACTTTGATTTTAGATAGAGAAAACACCCTAATCTCTCAACTTTCCCCAGTTTTTCTATTTTTATTTAAAGTTTGTATGTTCATAGCAAGAAATTCCTTAATCAAAGGAGGCTGGCTCAATCTGTCTGAATTAGAATAAGAGAAAAAAAGTTGGACTCGCAGTGAGACTACTTGCTTCACCCGGTGGACTGATTGTGCAATCGATTCCACATTTATATAGGAGTTTATCATCTCATAGACCATCAATGATTCCCAAAACAAAACCTTTTGATCAACCTTTTCAATTTCAGACCCACCCACTCAGTCGAGTGAGGCACATTCTATCAAATCCAAAACAGTTAGCAGTTGTAAACCTCCTTCTTATATTATAGCCATGGGGTCAAATATAGAAGAAAACACACCTCGAATAATCATCAGGATTTTCAAAGCAAAAAACATAACTTCATCTATCAAAGAGACATAAAAACCTATTGAAGATCCTACAATGGTGGATTTTCTTCGTTGCATACTTCGGATCCAGATACATCAATTCCACCCATTAAGCCTCTTCACGTTGAAAAAGAGGACACTCGATCTAAACTTTCTAATCAATAGCCACAAATAATGGAGGAAAAGATGGACGATAGCGAGGAGGATACTCTATTAGAGACATCTTGCCAAACTGGCAATACGAATGCAGTTCGGGAAACGAATGAGAAGGTTAGACTGCCAGGCTCCAAACTGCTTCCGAAGTGCCTTGTTGGGAGAGTAGGGCCTAACTTCTCCAAGATCAGTGTTAAATATATGTTGGTTCTTCAAAAATATCCTATGTATATACCTATACAGTAGATAGAATTAGGAAAACATGCGGTTTTCTAGAATCTGTTAAAGTAAGAACTCATATCCCATAGGATAGTCCGATGGATAGTAAAATTGAAGAGCTAGTGGTATATACCGAATTGCTTAACTGGGGCCGTCGGTTCCCTTTGGACCAAGAGATAGTAAGACACTTCCATTTGGTGAGGTTACGCCCAAGAAAATTAAGTCCCAATGAGTGGTATACACTATTAGTTAGCATCATAGTTTCAAGACTGTCTAAGATTCCAATGCTTATGGAACAGTTTGCTGTTGTGGCTAGTTTATGCAGAAATCACTGTATTCCCTTTTACTATTTCAACACGGGGAATGAATATAAAGTCGTTGATAATTTATTGGAGGCTGACAAGCCTTGGAGGACACAATTCCTCTATATTAGTGGTGTTTGGGAAAACGGCAAAATAATCAGAGGTACGAGAAATCCAAGTTTACTCACCAGATATTGGTTTTATGAAATTTTTATTATGTTTTGATGCTAATTTTCACATCGTACTTTGACACTAAGTTTCACATCAGATCTTTCTTTTAATGTTTTCAAATATGTTCTCAGAACATCTATAAGATGGAAGAACCACATTTACTAAGCTGCATCCATGGGCCACCGAGAATTGGGGAACTGCTTTCCATAATTATTTTACCTCAGCAAACATGATGAGGGCTCATCCGTGGAGAACGGTCTCAACCATGGAGCTCTCATGGGAACAATTTACCAGTCCTTATGGAGTTGCTGAGATTTTCAAGAGGACTGAAGACACAAATGTCAAACTTTTTCTACCGGCTAGGAACAAAGCTCCTAGCCATCTTGATAAGATTAAAAGATGAAGAAATAATATGATGATCCATCCCAATAGTTTCTCGATGTGGGTAGTTCGGGTCCTCGAGATGAAATTGACTCTGCTTTGCTAGATGTTGTTGTTGTTACGGTGGATGAGGCTAAAAGGTCATTAAACTCCTTATTTGTTAAAAAGAAGAAGGGGCAGAAAATGAGTAAAGAAGGTAGTCATAAGAGAGCAGAGAAATAGAGGAAAATTTCCATCGATTCAGAGATCATACTCTGATCCGAAGTCCTAATCTCTAGTACTCATATCAAATCTCATTTCCAAGAAAAGGTGCATCCCGATCCTCCTTCAAAATGTTTCGTGCTGCTAACCAACATTCTGCAGAAGGCGATGTTAATTTGGATGACATAGGAAATTTGTATTTTAGTGTGTTCGCTAAAGAATACTTTGACAAGACTTTCCCTCAGTCTACCAACATTTCCAATGTTGTGATACATGATTGTAAATCCTTCGAAGTGTCAAGTGAACATGACACACTGGGTTATACAGTTTTAGGCTATGTCAGGCCAATAGTCGACTTTAAGAGGCAGGTTAGATCTCAATTCAAAGACATTGTTTCCCTTCGAACTTAAAATCAAGGCCTAAAAGGTTCCAACAAAACAGAACGATACAAGGTTGACATTTTGGGTCAAGAAAAGAAAAAACCCAGTGATTATTTGGAGCTTGCTAAGTCCAATCATGAAAAATTGCAAACTAGTCATACTGAACTAAAGTCTACCACCTCTAAAGAAATCAGTTCCTTAAAAGAACAACTAACCACAAATGCAGGTACCATCAACCAATTATCTGAGGATAAAAAAGGCTTACAAGATATCCTTAAAGAAAAAGAAGATGGGATTACTTATTTAAAAAAAGAACAAAGCTCAAGATATAGCTGCAGTAGACGTATATGTTGAGAGGGTGTTAAAGTCTATAGATCGGAGAGAAGCATCTGTTAAAGTCCTTGGATCATGCAAGGCGTTTTGTTGTTTTTATATCGGATTTTCTAGAAACTCTATTTGTACAAGTCCTTGTGGTTCACAAAGCATTTTAGTGATGTGGATCGGATTTCTTTTATGATCTTATTTGTATTTTACGCCATCTTTTCTTTCATTAACTTTTTACTTTTCCATATCTTCTTTTACACTTCCCCTAATATCCAATCGTACTTAAAGATGATAAAACTACATCAATATATTAAATCTGATCAAGCCATAGAAAAGAAATATTTTCTTTAACGACATTAAACCCTTAATCATGCTTACATTTATCCGAACCATTCAAAGGCAGTCCATTTGAGGGTAACAAGTGTTTAACAAGTCTTTAATTCAACCGAGCCACTAAAAAATAATCCATTTGAGGGAAACAAGTGTTTAACAGGTCTTTAATTCATCTGATCCACTCAAAGATAATTCATTTGAGGGAAGCATGTGTTTAACAGGTCTTTAATCGATCTGAGCCACTCAAATATATTCATTTGAGGGCAAAAAGTGTTTAATAGGTCTTTAATTGATCCGAGCAACTCAAAGATAATCCATTTGAGGAAAACAAGTGTTTAATAGGTCTTCGAGTCACTTAACGATAATCCATTTAAGAGCAACATGTGTTTAATAGGTCTTTAATTGATCTGATCATAACCAAAATAATATCTTTACAAAAAGAAAATGATAGTATATTGATTGAGGTTTGGACACCTCGTTAAAACCTCTTCACCCCATGAGGGTAGGAAAGAGTTTGCCCCTAAATATTTACATTGGATGAAAAAAAAGTAGATATTTACAAGATGAGTTTATTCTAAGTATAACTTGAGATGCTCAATATTCCAAGGATGCTTCAACAAATTGTATTCTTTGTTTAGAAGCTTGTACATTCCTTGCTTGAATATTTCACATACGATGTATGGTGCTTCCTAATTCAGCCGCCTTTCCGAACTGATTCCTTTTGTTGAGCAGGAACACTTTTCTTAACACTTTATATCCTACTTGAAAATCTCTTCTTTTCACTTTAGACGCAAACCTGTATGTCATTAAGCCTTGGTAATGTGCAGTTCTTGAATGTGCTTTCACTCTTTTCTCTACAACTAAATCCAACTGAGTCCTCATAGCTATTTCATTATCACTTTCAGAATAATTTTGATCTCTGAAGGAAGGAAGAGTAGCTTCTATAGGTGTAATCGCATCCATCACATAGACTAAAGCAAAAGGAGATTCTTGGGTGGTTGTATCAGGACTGGTTCAGTATTCCTATAGTACTTCTTATGAGTAGCTTGGCCATTTCCCAACTGCTCATTCTAAATTCTTTTTTAAGCCCGAAAAAATTGTCTGATTTGCCACATCAACCTGTCCATTGGCTTGAGGATAAAAAGGAGAAGAAAACAATGTTGAATTCCTCTTGAGGTAAAAATACATCCATATCTTTATTATTGAATTGAGGACCATTGTCTATAGTGATAGGCTTTGGAATACCAAATGAGTACCATATGTTGGAGAGAATAAACTGTATCACTATTATAGATGTTGTTCCAGATAAAAGTATCGCGTATACCCACGTGGAGAAGTAATCTATTGTCACAATTATGGTATGACAACCCCTAGAAGCCACTGGAAGGGGTCCGACTAGATCGAGTCCCCATCTCTCAAAGGGTATTGGTTCAGATATTGATTCCATGGGGACTGCGGGCACATGGATTGCATTTCCATACTTTTGACAAGGATCACATTTTTTCTCCAAATCTTTAGCATCTACCATAATAGTAAGGATATAATATCCTGCCAACAAGACTCTTTTAGTCAAAACTTTATAGCCACAATGTGTTGATCTTTCTCCATCATGTAATTCTGATAGAAAATTTTGAGACTTATTGGATCTGAGGTAACGTAGTAGAGGCCTTCTGAAATATTTTTATAAAGAACCCCCGTTAGTACTAGAAAACCACGAGCCTTGTATTTTATTTTCTGGCCAAAGCCTTGTCTGAAGGTAAAACTCCATTAATGATAAATGTTTAGATTTCATTCCTCTAATCTTTACAAAGTACATCAGATAAGTGCAGGATTTCTCCTACTTCACCCTCATTACCTATGGTTGCATCTATAAAAGGATATTTTTATATAAGAATCCAAAGGTATGCTTCAAAGTATGCTATAGTGGCTAAAGAATCGGCCATGGCGTTTTTCGATATGGGGACATGCTTATATTTGATGCATTTAAAACCAATGCTGACTTTCTTTAGCACTTGTAAATATTTTATCAAGTGTTCTTTTCTGGTTTCAGATTATCCTTGAGCTTGATGAATGAGTAGTTGCAGATCACTTATCAATCATATTCTTTTATCCCCACATATTTGAGCTAACCCTAAACCAACTATGGACACTTCATATTCTGACTCATTGTTGGGCGCTCTGAAGCCAAAACATATAGCCTGATAAATGGTATCACCATACGAAGAGGTTAGGCAAATTCCAGCTCCACACCCCATGGCACCAGATCCACCATTAGTTCGAATCACCCATTCTTTCTTAAATTTACTGACTTGAACCTCTTCATGAGGCCTCTTAGAATGAAATTTTACTAAAAAATCAGCCACAGCTTGAGCTTGGATCCCAGTCCGAGGTGCAAAGTCAATATTGTAATCCCCAAGCTCAACTGATCATTTGGTAATTCTCCCCAATATATCAATATTATGTAGTATATTTTTCAGTCAAAAAGAAGTTCGAACTATGACAAACTGTGCTTGAAAGTAAAGTCTCACCTTTCAAGCTGCTATTACCAATGTTAAAGCTAATTTTTCTAGTTGTAAGTATTTTTCTCAGTTTGCAGCAAACTGCTTAGATAGTAAACCGATCGAGGGTAATTATCCACTTCTCAAACTAATACAACACTTACCGCATCCTCCGATACTGCTAGATACATATAAATCCTTTCTCTTTCAACAGGTTCGAAAAACACTTACCAAATAGGAGCTCGATATATAAAGCATCTAAAATTATAAATAGGAGCTCGGTATATAAAGCATCTAAAATTATATACAATAATATAATTACATATTTTTTTCTTTTTCTCTCTATATTTGTTTTTTTTATCTCTTTCTATATATAATGATTTAAGTAATTTGTTAAGGAATTTATCCTTATCAAATTTGGCGCCGTCTAGGAACGAAATCTCTCAAAAAAGAAAAACTTAAATTGTTCTCATATTTTAAAAAAATGTTTCTTCATTTTTTAGAAGAAAAGTTTTCGATAAATCAAATCTATAGTTGAAGATCCCCCCAATAATTGATTCAACTCCTCCCCCATTTCTGCATGACGAGATAAGTTATTGAATCTAAATATAAAAGATATTTGTAAATAAACCAATTAATTAAAAAATAATTTTAAAATATACATGAATGGTTAGTTTATATAAGGGCTGTCGTACAGATATTTCGGATACGAATCTGTCTATATCCAAATCTGAATCCGAAATCCGAAATCACTATCCGAATTCGAATCCGAAGTTTTATAAAAAAACAGCATCTGAATCCGTATCCGACGGATATTATCCGGATACGGATAATATCCGAATCCGAATTTCCACTAATTTTTTTTAACTAATTGCACTATTGGATTGGCTACTTTTAAAAGCACCTTAGTAGAAATTCATACTCCCATTTTGGACGTGGGATAAGACTAAGAAAAATATATTTATTTTGAAAAGCTACTATGTCTTTTATAGAAACTTTGGTAGCATTTCTTTTCCATATTTTAGATGTTGGATAAGAGTCACAAGACTAAAACAGATATACTTGTTATTGATGAGTGAATTGCTGTCAAAAGAATATATTTTGGATCTGGGACCTGATATGACTAGAGAGAGAAAGTGTAGAGAGATAAAGTAGAATCTGAGAAAGTAATATTCAATACCCCTTTTTTGGGCAAGTGGGTCATCCTTTTATAGTAAAATAAGATGGACCCATTTAACCTATTAGTGGGTCGTTCATTGCATTTCAATGAAGCCCTTCTTATTATTACATTGTTGTAAATTAGTCCTTGAAAGACTTTAAACACTCGATTAATCCCATTAACTATTATCTACTGCATTTTTACCCCTATTGCTTGGATCGGCGGATTCCGCCCTCATCAGTAGCCCCCCAGTCTTCGGGAACTTTCAGGAGCGGAGACTTATGAAAAAGCTATCGCCGATCGTCCGACCCCATCAACCAATTCAGATCCTGTCGGCTTCTACTTCCCGATGCTCGGGGTTACTTCCTCTGACGTCTTCCCGCGCCTCGTCTTCTCGTTTTATGGGCTTCTAATCCTAAGTTTCTCTTGATGGGCCCGGTCCTTTTGTCTGGGCCTGGCTGCGACGGCCCACTTCTTTGCTGTGTTGTGGCGTGTGCTTACGTCAAATTCCGTCAGAGCCGGGTCGGCACGTGTCACGAGCTAATAGGTCATCCTCCTGCCAGGCTAAAACCCCTGGAGGAACTCTTCGTCTTCCCGCTGTGTTTCTGTCGATTGATATCCCCCGCTCTTCCAAGCCTCCCTATAAATACCCCAAAGCCTTCTGTGTCTCTCAGAAGCTTTTTAGAGAGAGAAAAACGCTGTCAGAGCATTTCTAGAGAGAGAGAGAACATTCGCCCGACCCTTCCTTGTCTTGGTTCTCGTTGTATGAAACCCGGACGTTCACCGAAAAAACCAACCAAGAAAAAAGGATCTGAGTGGAGTTTCGAACAGTGGTCTAGTATTGGTGATAGAGCAGAGGAATACCGACGCGCCGGTCTGATCTGGGGGTCCAACTCCAAACCTTTCGTTCCCGCTCCACTTCCTCACGATCCTGTGCTAGGCACCCCGGTTCCCGCAGAAGTTTTCCTTGCTTCCGATCTTCCCGCTTCTACGACTCCCGAAGCAGGTCAATCTCCAGAGCCCATCATCCTTTCCTCTAGCGACAGTTCTTCTCATTCCCCGATAGTTCGTCCGGGAAATCCGACCCAATTTTCCACAAACCTGCCTGTACCCCGACGTGCTCGTAAATCCACTTTTCTGACTATGGGGGAAGACAAATTACTCCAGTACACGGAAGGAGGTAATAGTCCTGAAATGGTTCAGCTTACGCCCTCGATTAGAGGGTTTCGGACCGGTAATAACACTGCGGTCACTTTTTTAGGTCTGCCCAAAATGCAGCTAACACCCAAGCAGGTTGAAGAGGCTCATAAAGCCATGGCTCGCGGTATTCCCGATGCTTCTTCTTCCCGGGTTCGGCCATCTGATACCAACGCCGCTGCCGACCGCTGCTCTGACCCAGTTCCGACCCATGAAGCTGGAGAGCCCGAAATCGATGTTGCTCCCGCAGGGGAGTGTGCTGCCGCAGCTTGCCACGCGGCTAATAACCAGGACGATCCCTGGCCCGAGGCGGTCAAAGCCGCTATTTCGACTAAGTACTTTGACTGGCTTTTGACCAGGGACGTGGTCTCTCTCTTCGAAGGGAAGTACCTCTACTTCCCTGAGTCCGAACATCAGGAGATGCTAATCCGCTGGGGAATCCCTGAGTGTGTGACCGTTCGATTCCCGAACCCGGGGGAGACGCCCGTTCACGTCAGGCCCAGAGAGATTGTGGTGTTCACTGAATTGTTCAACTGGGGTCTGCGCTTTCCTCTGGACCCCGAGATTGTACTCTACTTCCGCACTCTTCAAATCTGCCCATCGCAGCTGACTCCCAATGCATGGTACACCCTGATGTCCTGCATCATGGCTTCCCGCCTCTCTGGCCGAGCTATGCCGATGGAGGAGTATATCGCCATGTCGGGCCTGTCAAAATCCCCGAAGTCACCGTTCTTCTATTCCTCTCTTGGCAATAAATGGAAAATTGTCAACGACTTTTTAGAGGGCGACAAGGGATGGAAGCATCGGTTCGTATTCTTGAGCGGGTGCTGGGAGAACGGGCTTCCGTACACCAAGGAGAACCCGAGGCAACTGCTGCGGACCTGGGTTCATGACGGTACTGCCGATATTTTTTTTTTTTTTTTTTTTTTTTTTTTTTTTTAAACGTGTACGATATTTGCGTAGTGTCAAAGGACTGGCTGCAGGGGGTGAAGAAGGATCATTCGACATCCGCGGAAGATACGTTCGAGGTGCTGAAAAACTACGCCCGCCGGAATTGGGGTCGGGGCATGCATCGCACTTTCATGGACAAGAACTTGTTCATGAGCAACCTTTGGCGGTGCTCATCCGAGGCTCTGTCTATCGAACAGCTGCGGACACCTCCAAGTTTAGACGAAGTGATGGCCCGCACCGGTCGTCCCGGGTACATACTGTACCTCCCCAAGCGCAATAAGGCGCCCAGCAAACGCCCCAAGTCAGACGATGAAGGGGGGGAAGCAGAAGCTAGAACCGAGGCAGGGTGCGACCCGACCAGGACGGCGGCATCGGATGTGGAACGTCCCGAAGCGAGCCAAAATCCGACGGTAGCGCTGAAGAGGAAGACTCGTGCAGAAACGGAGGGATCCAAGCCAAAGAAGGCCAAAGCTGCAGAAAAGGATCGGATGGCCGTTCGTCCAGAGGTGATTGTTCCAAGGCCTGTTCTCTTGGATCATGTTGAAAGTGGGGGTCATACTACAGCCGACGTTATCCCTATCGCCGACGTTATCCCCATCGCAGACGACACCGAGACCCCAGAGGCTGCAAGACCTGATGCTTCGTCGTCGAGCGGTCCTAAATTCCCGGTGCTGACGACAATGGGAAGCCCGCACCCTTTTCCGCTTCGGAGCACGGATGGGCTAGCGTTGTCGCTCTACAGCTTGCTGGTACCAGCTGCCTTGAAAGAGCGCCGGGCTAAGGAGCTTGGTAAAAAGTTATCCGCGGCGGAGGCTAAGATTTCTCGTCTGACCGCGCAGGTAAAGACTAACGAAGAGGCTTTGGTGGCGGCGGAAGGTCGGATTGCCGAGGCTGAGAGGCTAGCCACCGAAGCTAAGGCGGCCGCGGAAACAGCAAAGCAGGCGATGGAGTCGGCGCAGAAAACCGCACAAACCGCGGAAGGCGCAGCGGCTGCCGCGGAGACGGCGAGGAAAGCCGCGGAAGACCGTGCCTCAGGCCTAGCATCGGAGGTTCAAAAGTTAAAATCCTCGAACGTAGCCTTCCTCGATCGATGCAGACTATGGTCGGACCAAGATGCCGCAGCCGCCAAAGCCGCCTATGTTCTGTCACTCCACAATCGGTACCCGGACCTTCGTCTTGGTTCGCTATGGCTGGACGTGCCGGAAAAGGATCGCCCCGAGGGAATTGTAGTGGAGGAGTCCGATGAGGCGGACGATGAAGAAGAAGACGAGGAAGACGGTGACGATGGGGACCAGTGATGCAGTTCTCTTTATTTTTGTTTTTCTTTTTGTTGTTTTTGAAAATGTATGGTGAACCTTCGGGGGCTACGGCCCCCCAGATTTTGTATCGTACTATCTTATTTTGGGGGCCACGGGGCCCCCTGTGCGGATGATGATTTATTTTGTTACGTACAGTGTTGTAGGCTTAAATCTTTGATGTTGGTTAGTTGATTTGTCATGCCCAGGAATTGTGACAACCAAAAATGTAGGTCGGTAAGACAGCTTAATCAGGTCTGTAAATCGATTTTTCATCGAAGGTTAATCCAGAGGGTCTGGAAGGCTAACACGTAGATCGGTAAGAACTGAAAAACTCTTTGAAAGTTCAGTAGATCGATTTATCATCGAAAATCTTTCCAAAGGGTCGGAAAAATCAAAATGTAGATCGGTAAAAACCGAAAAACTCTTTGAAAGTTCTGTAGATCGATTTATCATCGAAAATCTTTCCAAAGGGTCGAAAAAATCAAAATGTAGATCGGTAAAAACCGAAAAACTCTTTGAAAGTTCTGTAGATCGATTTATCATCGAAAATCTTTCCAAAGGGTCGGAAAAATCAAAATGTAGATCGGTAAAAACCGAAAAACTCTTTGAAAGTTCTGTAGATCGATTTATCATCGAAAATCTTTCCAAAGGGTCGGAAAAATCAAAATGTAGATCGGTAAAAACCGAAAAACTCTGAGAGTTCTGGAAATCGATTGCAATAGAAACGATGGTGCCCAGCTCGTCAGCCGTCCACCGCCATATAATGAATTGATTTTTAAAAGGCAAAGAATTTTATAATCAATAATGCGGTTCGGGTTTTGATCGATGCCTCATTAAAACCTCCTTGCGCCACCAAGGTAGGAAAGAGTGCACCCCCGATCATTACAAATTTGACTAAAGGCAAAAGAATACGAAAATTAATCAAAAATTACAAACTATTCAAGATACAATTTCAGATGTTCAATATTCCACGGTAACCTTAGGAGTTGTCCGAGACGGTTCTGTAGGCGGTACGTCCCGCTCCTGATTCTTTCGACTATTTCGTAAGGTCCCTCCCAGTTTGGTGCGAGTTTTCCGAGGCTCTTGTCTTTGGTGTGTAGAAAAACCCGTCGCAGAACCTTGTCTCTGACCTTAAACTCTCGACGACGGACTTTGGTGGCATACCGACTCCTCATTAAAGTCTGGTAGTGCAAAGAGTTTAAATGGGCGCGGCGGCGCTTTTCGTCAATGAGGTCGAGCTCCAGCCGTCGGGTAGCATCATTCGCCTCCGGCTGATAAGTGCCGACCCTGAAAGAGGGAAAAATGGATTCCGCGGGGGTGACCGCGTCCATGCCATACACCAAGGCAAAGGGTGATTCCTGGGTTGCCGTGCGGGGTGTTGTTCTGTAAGCCCATAACACTTCCTGTAAGTAGTCGGGCCACTTGCCAGCCTTTCCCTCGAGATTCTTCCTGAGGCCATCCAGAATGGTTCGATTCGTGACTTCGACCTGGCCGTTCGCTTGCGGGTGAAAAGGAGCAGAGAAACACTGTCGGATATTATGCGTGGCGCAGAACGCTTTCATTTCCGCGCTATCAAACTGTGGTCCGTTGTCCATGGTTAACCGCTGCGGGACCCCGAACCTACAACAAATGTTCGCCCAGATAAATTTGATAATGTCCTTGGTTTTTGTGGCTGACAAGGGCTCGGCCTCGATCCATTTTGAAAAATAGTCGACCGCGACGACGATCGTTTGCCTTCCTCCCGACGCCATGGGTAACGGCCCGACGAGGTCGATTCCCCATCGGTCAAAAGGTAACCCTTCGGATATAGATTCCAGAGGCGTTGCGGGTACGTTGATCGCATTACCGAACCTTTGACACGTGTCACAAGTTTTCACCATGAGTTTTGCGTCTGCTGTTATTGTAGGCCAATAGAATCCTGCGAGGAAAACTCTTCTAATCAAAGCCTTGTATCCGCAGTGCGCCGCGCCCTCCCCGTCGTGTAGCTCGGACAAAATTACTTGGGACTCATTGAAACCTAAACATCGAAGCAGAGGCCGGCTAAAGGATCTTTTGTACAGCACATCCCCCAAAAGAACGTATCCCCGCGCCTTGTTGCGCAATTTTCGAGCCGAGGCCGCATCGTCGGGGAGCCGACCTCCAGCTAAAAACGCGATGATATTCTGCCGCCAATCTGAATTCGCCACTGGAGAGATCTGGCACGCAATTTCGGGTCGGTTATCAAGTTCATGCCTTTTAACAATGGACGGACTCTCTTGCTCTATTACCCAAGGATAACTGGTCGAGCAGGAAACTGTCGCCAAAGAGTCTGCCGTCATATTTTCACTTCGGTTGACATGCTCATACGTGATCTTGTCGAAAGAAGCAGCCAAAATTCTCAAAGCCGCTAAGTACTGCACTAGGTGTTCCTTCCGAGCCTCAGCAATCCCCGAGGCTTGGTTTATCAAAAGTTGGGAGTCGCTTACAAGGCGCACTCGTCTCGCCCCGCAGACTTGCGCCAATCGTAAACCAGCCAAAGCCGCTTCATATTCTGCTTCATTGTTCGACGTGTGAAAGCCAAATCGGATGGCCTGGAACATTCTCAAACCCGAAGGAGTAACGATTTGAACTCCCGCGCCACAACCGCTAACGTTGGCTCCTCCATCGGTGCGGATAGTCCATTCGCCCTCCGCGGTTTCTTGCGAGGGTGTTTCTTGTTCGGGTCGGTCGGAGTGAAATTCGACCAAAAAATCGGCCAAGGCCTGACCCTTGATCGCGGTTCGGGGCTCGAATTCAATGTCGAAATCCCCCAGCTCTACCGACCACTTGGCTATTCTCCCGGACATATCCGGTCGTTGAAAAACGTATTTTAGTGGAAATGACGTGCGAACGACAATGTGGTGCGCTTGGAAGTACGGGCGCATCTTCCTCGCAGCCGTTACCAGAGCCAACGCCATTTTTTCGAGCTTTAAGTATCGAGTTTCGGCGTCAAGCAGACTTTTGCTTACATAGTACACAGTTGTCGGAGCTGGCCCTGATTCGCTGACCAGAGCTGCACTGACCGCGTAATCCGTAACCGCAACGTAGAGGAACAGAGTTTCGTGCGCAACGGGCTTGGTCAGACGGTTCGGGGACGATAGATACTCTTTGATCCCCAAAAATGCCTTGTCGCATTCATCAGTCCACACGAAGTTTTTTACCTGTCGAAGGACCTGAAAAAACGGAGCACATTTGTCAGACGATCGAGAGATGAAACGATTCAACGCGGCTAATCGCCCAGTCAATATCTGAACTTCTTTTACACTCCGAGGAGGAGTCATGTCGGCTAGGGCTCGGAGTTGGACAGGGTCGGCTTCGATACCCTTCTCACTGACAAGGAACCCCAAAAATTTCCCTGACCGAACACCAAAAGAACACTTCTCCGGGTTTAGCTTAAGGTTTACCCTTCGTAAGTTATCAAAAGCCTCCCTGAGGTCGGTAAGGTGACCCACATCGGTCCCACTTTTGACTAACATGTCATCGATGTAGACCTCCATATTTCTCCCGATCTGGTCTTCAAACGTTCGGTTAACCAGTCTTTGGTATGTCGCGCCCGCGTTCTTTAGTCCGAAGGGCATTACTTTGTAGCAATATAGCCCTCGACCCGTGATAAATGTGGTATTCTCCTGATCCGCGGGGTGCAGCTTAATTTGATTATAACCGGCATAGGCGTCCATAAAAGATAGTAGTTTGTTACCCGATGTTGAGTCCACCAGTTGATCGATCCGTGGCATGGGGAAAGGGTCCTTCGGGCACGCCCGATTGAGATCGGTAAAATCTACACACATCCTCCATTTCCCGCTTTTCTTTTTGACAAGAACGGGATTAGATATCCACAAAGGGTATCGCGCTTCTACGATATGTCTGATGCCGGTCATTCTTTCGACTTCCCGCAGAATTACCTCCGCTTTCTCGGGAGAGAAAGCCCGACGCTTCTGAATTATCGGTCTAACGTTCCTATTTATGGTCAACTTATGAATCGCAAACGACTCGGGTACTCCCGTAACGTCCCCGGAACACCATGCGAATAAATCAAGATTCTCCCGGAGTAACGCCAGCATCTGTTCCCTTAAAGTCGGTAACATATCCACACCGACCCGCAGACCTTTCCCAGTTGCAAAATGATGCAGCTCACACTCTTCGTCTGTTGTCAAAAGGCTTGGGGCCTCCCGAGGGTCGTCCACCGGCTGCGATCCTGGGGAGCTCTCCCTTAATTGCTATGCCTGGGAGGGGAACATCTCTTGGTCTTTCTTGGGTGCCAACGCAGCTCGGTAACACTCCCGGGCCGTTTTCTGGCTGCTTCGCACTACTCCGATGTTATTTCCAACCACATATTTTACGCACTGATGTATGGTAGAAGTCACCGCATGCATGCGCGATATCCAAGACCGTCCCAAAATAGCATTGTGCGAGGCCGGCGCGTCGACTACTATAAATAGCACCGTGACCTCTTTTTTAAACGGGCCGCGGCCTAGCTGCACCACACCCTCGAACTCTCCGACGACGTCTGCTGCCGTTCCTGTAAACCCGACGATGGTTCGGTCGGATCGCTCGAGTACTGGTCGTGTTCGGAATTTGGCAAAAGTTGAAGCGAAGATGATATTGGCTGAGCTCCCGGTATCTACCAAGATTCGCCGAACCTCTTCTCCCGCGATCGCTGCTCCGATCACAATAGCATCCTCATGAGGCCCGGCCAAGTCCCTCATATCGTCATCGTCAAAATGCAAAATTGGTGAAGGGGTACCTCTGGTTTGGAAGCAAGTTCTGGCTTCCAGCTGGGTGGTTAGGTTAACGATGTGTCTCTTCCTGGAGGAGTGCGTTATTCCTGCCATCGAATCCCCCCCGAAGATGGTCAGGGATTCGAATAGATCGCGCAGGCCTTGTACCTTACCGACGCGCCCGCCAATTTTTTCATCAACAACTCTGATATCGTCGGGATGCGGAGTTGAGGAAAGGATACGTCTGGTTTGGAAGCAAGCTTGGCTTCCCGTGCCAGAGGACTGGTCAATTTTTTCATCAACAACTCTGATATCGTCGGGATGCGGAGTTGAGGAAAGGATACGTCTGGTTTGGAAGCAAGCTTGGCTTCCCGTGCCAGAGGACTGGTCAATTTTTTCATCAACAACTCTGATATCGTCGGGATGCGGAGTTGAGGAAAGGATACGTCTGGTTTGGAAGCAAGCTCGGCTTCCCGTGCCAGAGGACTGGTCAATTTTTTCATCAACAACTCGCTCCTCCCCGAAGGTTACCAATGATTCAAACATCTCACAGAGACCGAGCACAACGTTGGTGCTTTCTCCCGCATCCTCCTCAATAACCCCGATGATGTTACGGTTGGCCTCGGGATCGAGGTATTCAATCGTAACGTCGAAACGATCGGTAACTTCTGAAATTGCCATGGTCGTTTCTGGCTTCGGTACGATAACCACTTCCTTAGATGCCGTTGCAAGTTGGGCCTTCTTGACGTACTCCAACAGATTCCCATGTTCAATAAGCATCTGTATTTCCTTCTTCAAGGCTATAAAATCCTTCGTGTCATGACCGACGTCCTCATGATAACGACAATAGCGGTTATTCCTTTGCTCCCGAGGCGTCGGGATAGGAAAAGGCTTTCGGTACATCCCGCTCCTCTTGGTCTTTTCGTAGATTGACGACACGCACTCTGTGAGGTCCGCAAAGTAGGTCGGTCGTATCCATTTGTTGGACATAGGTCGGGAAGTTGCCTGCCTATTTTGTCTTGGCCTAAGACCGGTCGGGGCGGGAGATTTAGTGACCGACGGCATGATCGGAGGTATCGTGCTAATTGGTTGGGCTACCCTTGCCTGGTCTGGTCTGGAACCCTGCTTTATCACGACCGATGCTTGGGCGCTCTGTTGGATCTGTGCCGCCACCTCGGAAGCTTCCGTTTCTTCGATCAGTATCTGCTTTTCTATTTGTGCCAATAATGCAGAGAAAGTGAACGCCTGCTTCTTCGTGACTGCCTGCTTCATTGGCCCTGGGAGCAGGCCTAATCGAAACGCCGTTAGGGCCACGTTCTCTTCACAATGGTCTAGATCGGTCTTCGCATCGATGAACCGCCTGGTATAGTTTTTTAGGCTTTCCCCTAGCTTCTGTCGACAGTTCATGATAGTGTCTCCATTAGCACGGAAACTCTTACTTCCTACGAAGTGCTGCCTAAACATTGCCCAGAACGTCCCGAAGTTCCTGATGCACCCCTGCGGCAATCGGTTGTACCATTTCGAGGCCCTATCTTTGAATGTCATAGAAAAAGCCCTACATAAGAGCTTATCATCGTTGTCGAAACTCAGCATAAAGTTCTTAAAGGCTTCCAAATGGTTGTCCGGATCTGTTTTCCCGTCGTATTTTTCCAGTTTGGAAATGTCGAAACGCCTCGGGAGCGGTCCCGCTAATATCTCGTCAGACAACGGGGAGGCTCTCCAGTTGACTCCGAGCTCAAAAGCTCCTCCCCCAAGACCCTCGGTCCTGATTTCATAGAGTCCCTCGGTTCTTGGGCCGACGAACTGGCTGCTTGTTCGGTATCCATGGTTTTGGCTGTTCGTCGGTTGCCAAGGAATTGGTGGCAACATTTCTCGCTCTCCGCGGCTGGCGACGTGCGTTCCTTCCTTTTCAAAGGACACAGGGGTCAGCTTATCGGTGCCGCCCTTTTTGTACCGCGAAGGGTCTGCCCTGGACCCTCGAATGCGCTGGGACCGATTCTTTCGCGTCCGTTGGGCTCTCTCCCGGCGCAGGTACTCCTCGCCGGACGAATCGTCTAAGGGATAGTCCGACGTTATGGCCCGATGGGTGTCCGGGTTCCGACGAACCTTGACGGCCTCTTCGTCATCGGGAGGTGAATCTCGGTAGTACCTGACAGGTCTGACCTCCGCCCGCGAGGCTTGGCCGCGACCAGCCGCTTCCCGATCGTCCAGGGCGGGTTCTTTGCCCTTCCCCTCACGAATCCTTTTTTCGTCCAGTGCCCGCTCTCGCTCCTCTTCTAACCGGGCAATATCTTCGAGCAACTGCTTTCGGGTCATAATCAGGGTCGACCGCTTATCCCGACCGCCGTTCCACTCCCGACCGGGAGCTCCCGCGTCTTCCGACCCAGCAGCGGCTCGGACGACCTCCCTACCGTCCCTCTCCATCGCCGCTTCGCTATTCATCCCGTACAGTGTGATTTTCAAAGAACAGAAGATTCCTTTTCGGTATCACTGTTCCCACAGACGGCGCCAATGATGAGTGAATTGTTGTCAAAAGAATATATTTTGGATCTGGGACCTGATATGACTAGAGAGAGAAAGTGTAGAGAGATAAAGTAGAATCTGAGAAAGTAATATTCAATACCCCTTTTTTGGGCAAGTGGGTCATCCTTTTATAGTAAAATAAGATGGACCCATTTAACCTATTAGTGGGCCGTTCATTGCATTTCAATGAAGCCCTTCTTATTATTACATTGTTGTAAATTAGTCCTTGAAAGACTTTAAACACTCGATTAATCCCATTAACTATTATCTACTGCATTTTTACCCCTATTGCTTGGATCGGCGGATTCCGCCCTCATCAGTTATAAAAAGCAACCATGTGTTTTATAAACATCTTGGTAGCAACTCTTTTTTCCAACTTTAGATGTGGGATAAGATACATTTTTTAAAGAAACAACCCTATATATTTATAGCCAACTTTGTTAGTAATTTGTTTTGCTTTTTACAATGTGGGATAACTAAAAAATATGCTTAAATATAAAAACATTATATATATTTATTTATAAAATTCGGATTTGGGATATTTCGAATACAGATATGACTATATCCATATCCATTATTTTCGGATACGAATATTATCCGTTTTCTTTCAAATACGGATATTATCCGTTTTATTGAGATTCGATATCGAATATTTCGGTCGGATATCAGATTTTTCGGATTTTTTTGACAGCCCTAGTTTATATATATATATATATATATATATAATATTTTTTAATATATTATAATCAAATGAAATAAATATCACTAATACATATAATATTATAATATATTAATATAAATAAAATATAAATAAACTGATGCAATTTCAAAACTGATGCAATTTCAAACTGTAAATTTAATTTATTATTTATTAACTAGCATGTAATTAAATATTAGTCTAGTGTGATATTATAGTCCAATAAAAAATATTGAATTTATTATTTATTAATATATTATCAAATACCATTAAACAATAATGTCAATATTATTTAGCCCACTATTATATAATAGTGCAATAAATATTAATAAACCGATGCAATTTTAATATATTAATGAAATGTATTTTCATTAACACCCGTTATTTTTATTGTATCATTTTTAACAAATCATTATAAATACTATTAAAAATTATACAAAATTATGTCATTATTGTTATATTTAATACGTCAATATTTATGTGAAGTATTTAATTATGTGAATGTCATGTCCACAAAAGCATCGATTTCATGCGCACTTTTCTTCACGTTCTTTCAATGGATAGCACGTATAAGACTACAAGGTATAAGATTCCTTTACTTGAAATAGTTGGCCAAACTTCGACGAAGAAGACATTCTGTGTCGCTTTTGTTTTTTTGAGCTCCGAGAAACAAGAGAACTATACTTGGGGATTGAGCGTTCTAAAGAAGATGTTGACGAACAACAAGTGCGCATTACCTAACATTATCGTCACCGATAAGGAGTTGACTTTAATGAATGCTATCGATGATATATTTCCGGACGCAACTCATATGCTATGCAATTGGCATATTGGTAAGAACATCACCTCTTATGCTAAAAAGGTTTTACCGAATTCGGACATAGCCGAAGAGTTCGGTGAATATTACCAAATGGTAGCCTATTCGGCCACGCTCAAAGATTATAACAAAAACCTTGCCGAATTGCACCACACGTACGCATTTTGTCTATTGGTTATTGAGTACGTTATGAAGCAATGGATTGACGAATATGGACACAAATTTCTCAATATTCACACGAACAAATTTAAACATTTTGGCAGCTTAACTAGCAATCAGTGAGTTATATTTCTATCTCCACACAATATTTTTTAATATCAAGTGTTAGAAATCTAATTTATTTTATCTCACATTATAGGGCGGAGAGTGCTCACTCTAGCCTCAAGCGGGAAATTGGTAATAGTTTATGCACGTTCGAGCAATTTCGGAAAAATGTTCATGCATTGCTAACTGCTCAACACTCTAACATTTTCAAGTCATTCGAGCGTAGTAGGTATCGTCCAAAAAAACTCAATTAAGGGGCCTAACAAAACCATCTACAAGGATGTCAAAGGTGAGCTTTCATGTAAGGCTATAGAATTAATAGAGACAAATCTCGCAACGGCCTTGAAAATATGGTTCACTCCCGGAATGTGTGGGTGTGTTATTAGTACAACTCATAATTTACCATGTGCATGCGAATTAGCTTTGATTTATAAAGAAGGAAGGGCGGTTAGAAAAGATGTTTATTGGAGTACGTTAAAGATCGAACCTAATGACGAGTTTGATACCGAAGACGAGCTAACGAGAAAACTCTCGTTAATAGATAGCACCATCCGCGGTTACGGGCAACACTTCCAAGATCACGTTATAAGTAGGATGATGCAAATCCTAGATCCCGCTAGAAGTCATGTTTTGGAACCTAGGGAGTCGGTTGTCACTAAAGGTAGGATAAAAGCCGGCCATGACAAATCAACTCAATGAGACCCTAGCAAGTGGGAATATGATGGTAGTCTAGGCGCTAGCACTCCCGGTACAATAGGTAGCACGACCGCCTTGGTAGCTAATATAACATTTTTAGCACCAAAAGACAAGGCGAAAGATAAAGCGAAAACCAATGCTCAACCGAACAAAGATAAAGTGCCTCGATCAAAAAAATTATCGAAGGGAAAAGATTTTAGCGGCTACGAGAGTTGGTTTCCTAACTATTTGCATGACTACATTTCTAGTGTCGAAGACGTATCTCCCGATGGTAATTGCGGATTCTGGGCCGTTGCTTTGACGGTATACGATAAATCCGATTCATGGGACCAAGTTAGACGGGATTTGATCGGTGAATTTCAAAATGAACGCGAGCTATGGGAGAGAGTGTTTGATGGTTCACAAGGTGTAGATAACCTAGTGAGAAGGTTGAACGTTTTTGAATTGTATGGTACTGGTAGTCGGCATTGGATGACGTTACCCGATTTAGGCTTAGTGATAGCCACTAGATACCAATGTATCGTATACCACATTTCACTCCACCAATCATACACTTATCTACCTCTACGCGGTGTGCCTCCTCGATCGTGTCCTAACTTGGAAGTTGGTATAGGTTTTGTACACGGTAACCATTTCGTGAAAGTAAGTATGCAAATGAAAGTTTTAATTTTATATATTATTTTATGACCAAATATTTATCTTACTTTTATTTCTGTAGGTTGTGTTGAATGGAGCACTTCTGGATATCTAACCTACTTGGTTTCCATTTCGCACGGAAGATTCCGTCACTGGTTGGGCAATACCGCTCGACAAGAGATTGAACAAAAATAACCAAATCAAGCCCGCCCAACCATCGACCGCTCGCGAAGAGCCACGATGTGTCTTCAATTTGGCTGAAGACTAATAATTTGTTTATGCATTAGTTGTTTTTATCCCGTTGTGTTTACGAAACCTTTTTTTTATACTTTCACCTCGGTTTGTAATCGATACTCCCACGTTTTATTTATTTTGAAAATTCCATTTCATAACATTATTGTAAAATAAATAACCACCTTAAATTAAATTGCAATTTGCACAAAACAATTAAAATTTTAGCAAAAAAAGTGAAAAAAAATTCAATTAATCGGCACAGTGGCGAATTTGTAAATAGTGAATGTTGGATTGTGGCAAAATTGCGAATTCCCAACGCTGCAATTAGATGAAATTGCGAACGGGTTGTTCGCAATTCTGGCAATCTACAACCTCCTGTATTCGTGTATTTGGCAACTTACAGCCTCATGTGTTCGCGAAGACCTTTGTAAATTTTGTAATTTTACTATTTTGTAGCTTTCCCGAGTCCAAAACTCATTTTTGTTTTTACCAACATTATACATTAGTCATTTGAATCGAATGATTCGAAATTTATGGGAAAAACCTCAAAAAAGGTTGAAAAAACTACTTCAAACTAGCCTAAAATGGTCACAATATTGACATTTTCACGTTTATTTACTTCTTGAGTCCGAAACTTTATTTTTTTTACTAATATTATACATTAGTCATTTTCACTCGAATGATACGATATAATTGAGAAAGAATAATAATTTAAAAACACCCAAAAAATGGTTAAAAAAACTACTTAAAAGTAGCTTAAAGTTGTCAGACATGTAAGGATAACGTAATTTGAATAGGCAACTAATGTTGTGACACATAATATATACAAAAATACACACATATCCAAGATCATTATTACAATCCACATGGTTCAAAGGAGGGTCTCATTATAGCTAAGGACAACACTACATTCGAAATGGTATGAATATCGCTATAATGAGACCATATCCAAATATTAAACGCCCACCAAAATTGACTTCAGTTCCTATAAAACAGGACATAAAATCTAGAAAAATACGACACTTGGCCAACATATAGCATTCAAAAAAATATAAAACTCGTTAACGTTTACATATGGAGTTTACGGCGGACGAAGACTACCACATGCTACAAGCTGTGAAGATTTCCCGCCAGATACTGGGGGAAGATACCAGCGATCAGTTTTTCGAGCGTGTCCTATGTACGATGTATATAAACTACGGCCGTTTAGGTAAAAAGGTATCGTTGTGCGTACTCATGAGCAGATCAAACGCAGCTATAAATTTTGCAAGCCAATACAGCATTTGTGTTACTTGCCATCGTTAATTAAGTAAGAAGCAGCTTCTGTCTGGAACCTGAGCTTGATAGACTGCGTCACAAGGGTTGGGTAGCATTTCTAGAGGAGAGAATTATTGCAAGGGGTGGAGTGGATGATATGGAATACAAACTTAGATACGACTAAGCCTTCCACTGATGTTATTTTACGTTGTTATTTTCTTAGCGGTTGTTATTTGAAGTTGTGATTTTTCTTATTAGTTGTTGTTTGAAGTTGTGATTTTCGTATTACTGATTGTTAAGTTAAGTTTTGATTTTTCTAATTAGTCGTTGTGTGAAGTTGTGATTTTCGTATTACTGGTTGTTAATTTAAGTTGTGATTTTTCTTATTAGTTGTTATGCTAAGTTGTTATTGTTCTTATTAGTTGTTGTCTTAAGTTGTGGGTACCAAATATAAACTACAGCATGGTAATGGAAACTAAAACAAGTTTTAACATTAACTTAAACAAGCAAACAATACAGAACCTAGCATAATGCTCAATCGTCGAAGTCATATCCCAAGTTGTCGTCAGATTCAATCCCCTCTTCCCTCTCAGTAATCCTATTCTGAAGATACCTAACCATATCGTTAGTGATGTAGTCTACCACCGTCATGTTCCAGACAGAAGCTGCTTCTTGCTTAATTTTAAATGGTAGAAACAACAAACGATCCATTGGTTTGCAAAACATGTACTTCTCCTTGATTTGGTCACAGTTACGCACAACAAAACCTTATGTTCCTAAACGGCCGTAGTTGTAGTACATATTACACAAGACCAACTCGAAAAATGCATTGCTACTATCTTCCCCCAACTCTCGGAAGGAAAGTTTCACTGCCTTGATCAAATGGTAGTCTTCATTAGGGGTAAACTCCATTGGTTAAACTGTTTATGTTTGAGGACTGCTTAGCATCTATTTATAGGCTCGTGGTTGTTTGGGCGGGGAGTGCATTAAACGAGGGTGTTTTTTACGGCAATTTTTGTAGTTGTCTCGTTATAGCGAGACACATGATAATGGAAGTTATGCTATAATGAGGAAATGTGTGACTAGCAGGATGCGAAAGAATAAAGGAAGTTGATGAAATGGAACTGGACTGATAGATAAACTCTGATTTGGCTTTATGTTAAAGTTTATGTTTCAGACTACGTTTTAGCGTGTGTTTTATTTTGTATTGGAGTTTGTGTTTGAGTTTCTGATTCCGTTTATGTTTGAGTTTCTGATTCCGTTTATATTTGCGTTTATGTTTATGTTTGAGTTTCTGAGAATATTTGAGTTTCTGCACTTTAATGCTTTTGATTAAAGTGTAATGTTTTAATGCAATCGACATATTAAGAAGTTTAAGTGTTATTATTTTTAAGATAAACATCCAAACAAAAGCAACAACTGAAGCAACAAATGTAATTCCCTAAAATCATATCAACGAAAGCAACAACTTAAGTAAAAAAAAGGTAAACATCCAAACAAAAGCAACAACTGAAGCAACAAAAGCAATTCCTTAAAATCATATCAACGAAAGCAACAACTAAAGTAAAATAATCGTCCTAGTAGTCATATAATACAAATCCAGTCAATCGACATGGCGATACTGGTGCGCCAAAAGCGAACACTCGTGCATCTCCTGACGCATCTCCTCCATACTCATCTCGTCTGCTCCTGAATATCCATCAATCACACGATCTCACATGTCATACAGTCGTGCCTGATATGTCATCGCATTCAGGGTCTCTGGAACATGTGAACCAGATGGACCAACCACACTAGGATCAAGCATGGTATACCATAGGTGGTCACGGATCCATACGTCGTACAAAGAGGTCATACCATGACCGCCTATAGCATATGTGCCACCACGAATCCTCGAGTCAACAATATGGGACCACCAGGCTATCCACGTGGTCTCATCCCACTAAAAGCGTGTGTTGACACGCCTCCTCCTATCTGCTGGTAAACAGCCCGCAATGTCGGTGGTATATCCTGAATGTTCCCAAGCTGTCGAGCGACCCGAAGTGAATAGTATGCCTCAACTATGTCGAACGCCTTCAGCGTGTGGTCAATCCAAGCCACATCCTCGAAAGGGAAATCATCACGTATCTTGTGGTAAGGCATGAACCAAACCTGCACCGTAAGTTAATAATGTTTAAAAAACTATAAGTAATAATAAATTAACGATACATAAACAAATGTAACAAATCATCATAACTAACATGGTTCTCCTTCAACAAACCCAGTATCTGTCGAATGTTGATACGAGTCTCATCATCCGCACGATACGGTGGAGGTACATATCATCAAATATTCGGCATAGAAGACTCGTAGAGAGTGTTGACCGTAGTCAAATAGGGGGGAGGGAAGTTATCGTATATCCACGTCTCCAACAAGACAATAAAACCTGCAATCCCTAAAGTAGAGTGCAGCGACGACTTTCCCTAATATGCTGGCCCCAGTTGTATCTGTGGGATATCCTATAATGCTTTACAATCTGCAAGTAATCTAACGATATACTGTTCCCCGTCTTGTTCACCATAATACAACAACCCAACATGTGGAGCATATAACCCCTACTGACACACTCTACAGTACCATCAGACATGGTATCATCCATAAAATGGGGCTGCATGTACTGCTCACGTAAAAACTGTAAACGAACAGATCTAACACTACCCCCCCCCCCTGTTACGCCCTAAGTCAGTCCTAAGTGCATCCTCGGGTATACCTAATGCCCTAGAATACCATGTCAAACGCTGTCCATTACTAGGAAATGTCTGAATCACTAAATCATCACCTGTAACCGGGAGACCATTAATAACGTGGACGTCGTCTAACGTCACCGTTACCTCACCGAAATAGAAGTGAAAGTTGTTGGTCTCTGAATGCCACCTTTCAAGAAAAGCATCTACCAGGTGTACGTTGGTACTCCAACGCTCCAAGACATCGGTGAGAGGACTAAAGCAAGACATCATAACCTGACATCTGACCCTGCTCTGCCCATTAAGATCCCATGCACGATGGGTACCGTACATCGAGTAGCACCGCGAAGGCCGACAAGCCTACATAAAACATCAATGACTTAGACATAATACAAAAGACCATACGTCGTACTTTAAACCAATCATTACTTACCTCTTCTACAAAGACGTTGTATGCCTCGTGCTGTGTATAGTCTGGGTAAAGAGCAGGCACATGCGGATTCACCTTCCGAAAAAGTCGATTCAGCGTCCCAATCGATTGGGATATTATAGGGGCTGGAGTGGAAGCGTTAGGCCTACGCCTTACAGACCGTAACCGTGAAACAACCTCCTCCTGCTCGATATCACTGCCCGAGCCTGAATGTCGAAGAGGTGTATGCTGTGAGCGAGGCATGCTGAAATACAGGAAATAAAATCATTGTGAATAGGCAATAAATTATGGAATAAAAACAACAGAATGTGACAAAACAGCCAATTCGCGAACTGAGCATGCTCAGTTTTTGTGAAATTGCGAACAGGCTGTTTGCAATTTCTCAAAATTGAGCATGCCCAATCTTGGTGAAATCGCGAGCAACCAGCACGCAACCTTGCACGGGTTTCGAACGGGCTGTTCGCAATCTGTGCAAAATCGCGTGCTGGTTGTCCGCGATTTCGCACAACCAGCAGTCCTAACCCTAGATCTCGAATCCTACCCAAAACCCACAAAAACCAACCAAATTCAACAAAAATTGTACCAAAATGTTGATAATGCTTCAACTAACACGTATCTACAACTATTTTTTCAAAAACATAACAACATATACATGAAAATTGGACTTTTGAAGCAGAACCTATAACTCTAAATATCACTAAAAACACTAAAGTAAATTGCTTAAAAATTACATGAATATGCAAATGATTCGTACCTTAACATTTTTGTAAGTTCGGATTTGAGAAATCTTGAATTTTTTTTTGCCTGATTTTGAGAGCTTTTGGTGGAGAGAAGAGAGAAAAGAGGGTTTGTGGCTGAAAAAACGGCTTTTATATCAAGGGTAAATGGGTCTTTTTTGGGGTCTCATTATAGCCAAATAGGGTCTCATTATAGAAGGGTCTCATTATAGCCAAATGGGGTCTCAATTTAGCCTTGCCCTAAAATTAATTATGTGAATATCATGTCCACAAATACATTATAACGAATATCTATATCATATGAAATGAGAATATTAAAAAAAAATTAAACAGAGTCAAAGAGAAGTTTCACTACAAACTATCATCTTTTTTTTCCGTTCCTTAGATCTTTCACTCTCGCCATTATCTCTGTAGCCGAGGTGCCATCTTCTTAGTCGAGCCGAGGTGAAATATTCTTAGCCGAGCCGAGGTGCCATCTGCTTTTTGGCCGAGCTGAGGTGTCATCTTCATAGCCGAGCCATGGTGCCATATGTTTCCTGGCCGAGCCGAGGTCCAACCTGCCTCCTGGCCGAGCCGAGGATCCATCTGCTTAGCCGAGCCGAGGCATAATCTTCTGAGCCGGACCGAGGCGTCATCTTCTTAGGAGGGCCGGGGTGTCATCAGCCTCCTAGCCGGGCCGAGGTGCCATCTTTTTAGCCGAGCCGAGGTGTCATCTGCCTCCTGGCCGGGCCGAGGTGTCATCTTCTTAGCCGAGCCGAGGTGTCATCTTCTTAGCTAGGCCGAGGTACCATCTACTTCCTGGCTGAGCCAAGGTACCATCTGATTCTTGGCCGAGCCGAGGTGCCATCTTATTAGCCGAGTCGAGGTGTCATCTGCTTCCTAGCCGATCCAAGGTTCCATCTGCTTTCTTGTCAAGCCGAAACCTCCCTTCTGCTTCATAGCCGAACCGAGGTTCCATAGTCGAGCCGAGGTGTCATCTGCTTCATGGCCGAGTCGAGGTTCCATCTTCTTAGCCGGGTCGAGGTCCCATCTGCTTCCTGGCCGAGCCAATGTGCCATCTACCTCATAGCTAAGCCGAGGTGTCGAGCCGAAACGGCTGCTATCTACCCTCTGTTGTCGTGTGCTTCCTACCCTTTGCTGTTGTCTACTTCCTAACCGAGCCGAAGGGTCGCTTGCCTCTTTTGTTAGAGATAAAATCACTCTCATGTGCATTTTTTTCCTTCCAACGAGCTCCGAGAATACCAGTTACGGGAGAACCGGCTCCAAGAAAACCAAATCTAGGAAAACCAAATTGATCTCCTTCTCCATAATAACAAAGTAGAACGTCAAATAAATCTCCATCTCCATAATTAAAAAAATCTATATGCCAAATGATCTCCATCTCCATATGTTTGTTTATACTTATTTTTTGTAACTCCGCGATAGGGTCACTGACCACGCCTAAAGGGCTACGCTCCAACTCAAGGACTAGGGGGGACTCCTAATAAGGATATAATATTAAGGATTAATTGTAATAAATAGGAAATTAGAACGACATGTTATTTATATTTTAAATTAAAACGTTACATTTATATTTATATCTTGTAACGGATGTAAATAATAAATGTAACATTAATACATCTTTGTACAACTCCTATAAATAGGAGCTCATTTCGATATTTAAAACACCTAAAATAATATACAGTAATACAATTACATATTCTTATTCATTTTCTCTCTATATTTCTTTCTCTTTTTTATCTCTTTCTATATAGAATGATTTAAGTAATTTGTTAAGGAATTTATCATTATCGCCAATGCTCTTGATCATTGTTAAGGAGACCAATTGAACTATTTAGCATTTCTTAAAACTTAGAAGAATTCTGCACATTTGTCCAATGATCTTCAAATGAAGTGGTTCAACGCAACCAATCTTCCAGTTAATATCTGAAATTTTTTAGTATTTTGAGGTGAATCCATAGCTAACAAAGCGTTTAACTGATCCGGATCAGCTTGAATCTCTTTCTCACTTATAATATACCCTAGAAATTTACCATATCAGACTCTGAAGGTACATTTCTAAGCATTTAACGTTAAATTGATGGCTTCCAAGTTAGAAAACGTTTCTTGGAGATCGGATATGTGATCTTCCTCCTTAGCTTTTTACCATTATATTATCAATGTAAACTACTATATTCCTGTCGATTTGATTAACAAATTCCTTATTCACAAGTCATTGATAAGTAGATCCAACATTTTTAACCTAAATAGCATTACCTTATGACAATTGAGCCCTTTGTTGGTAATAAACATAATATGGTCTTGATCATTCGGATTCCTCAGTCTTTGATTATAGCCAGAAAAACCATCCATAAAGGACAACAACTTGTTTCCTAATATAGAGTCCACTAATTGATCTATCTGAGGCACTGGAAAAAGGTCTTTAGGGCAAGCCTTATTGAGATCTGTGAAGTCAATGCACATACACCATTTTACCTTATTTTTCTTGATAAAATTGGGTTAGCTGTCCATAGAGGGTATTCAGATTCTTTGATATTCCCCATTTTGGTTAACCGGTCTACTTCTTGAACAATCACTTTGGATTTTTCCATAAAAAATCTCATATTTTCTGCACTACTGGTCCAACATTGAATTTCACAGATAGCTTGTGATTAATTATATTGGTTGGTACTCCGGTTACATCCTTGTTACACCAAGAAAATACATGCAGATTATGGGATAAAAATTGTAGTAATTGTTTTTTAGTTCTAAAGATAATTTAGATCAAATCCGGACACTTTTACATTGTGCTAACGAGTGAATTTCAACTTCTTCAACTGAGATTATCACACTAGGAGCCTCACATGGATCATTTATCTCATTTAGTTTAGTAGAAGGCTTCAGTGACTGCTATTCCTAATCAATCTTTGCTGCTTCTGGCAACTTTAGAGCAAGAGCAGTGATATAATATTCAGGAGGTACCTTTTGGATACTTTTGACAACGCCCACCTATCCTCCCACAACATACTTCAAACATTGGTGGAAAATAGAATCCACTACATACATCCTAGATAACCATGATCTAACAATATGGCGTTGTAAGATGTTGGACAATAAACTATTATAAACAAAACCCTTACCATTTTTTTAGATGACCCTTTCCGCAATAAGACCTCTTCTTCGAATTCTCAAATTACATCGGTTGAACTCCTAGTATATCCTACTAGGGTCTTATGCAAAGATTGGATAAGTGAGGGGTTCTTTATTTGTTTATAAGTTGACAGAAGCAATATATTTACAAAACTTCATAAATATTAATTAAAATCCGACATATATCATTACCCCAAATAGATGCCCATATCACCACAACATCTTCATGTGGGGTCGTAATATCCCTTAAATTATCTTCATTAAAGACAACTAATAGAATAGGGCTTTGATAAAGATATATAGATAAAACTATTCTCTGCATGAAGCATTGTATAATACCCAATCCAATCTTTTCCATTTTCTATTATTGGTCCACGTCTATGGGAATGTTATATAACTAACATCTTCCAAATGGCTATCTATGATTGGATTATTAAAATTATCAATACTTCTAAGAGACATGGATGAGAAAAAGAACCGTTCAAGAGATTTAGTGATAATATTGAAATCACCCATAACAATTTATTTATTATGATTGTCAACTAACTCTCTTAAGTTGTCTCATTAAATCATTTTTTGCTCTCTATTACACATTGCATACACAATATTAACCATAAATTTTTTGTTTGGTGAATAGTGTTTTACTTTAAGGTGGATGAACTGATCATGGTTGACTATTATATCCACAAGAAAAGTATATTTCCAAATGATCCAAATTTTATTGCTTGTATTAACAATTCCAAAGTAAAATCCTAGAATATTTAAGACTTTGTCAAGCTTATCCACTGATATCGAAGGTTCCTGTAACACGATGAAATCTACATTTTCTTACTTGGAGATTGATTTGAGTCTTTTTGTTGTCTATTATATCCACAACAAAACTATATTTCCAAATGATCCAAATTTATTTCTTATATTAGCATATCCAAAGTAAAATCCTAGAATATTTAAGACTTTGTCAAGCTTATCCACTGATATCAAAGGTTCCTGTAACAGCTTATCTACATTTTCTGACTTGGAGATTTATTTTAGTCTTCTTGTTGTCCCTTTGTTACCCACACCTCTAGCATTCCAATTTAATATTTTGACTTCCATTTAGAAGTTAAGTTTAAAGGTCTTAATGACCCTTTGAAGTGTATTGCTTTGGTATTGAGAAATCCTTCTAGAGGTTTTATCTTAGCTTTCTTTGTTTTCTTATTAATTAATTTTTTAAATTTTGATTCTTTGGGTAGGATTTCCAAAAGTCGGTCATACAGGGAGAATACGAATAAGTGTTCGTTTGGGAGAATCGAAATCTTCCAGGAGTAATAAATGGTTGGGAATCTATTTTATCATATTTGTGATCATTTATAATTATAGGTTTTAGCTTGGAAACCCATATTCCATTATTGGATGCTGAAGTCTGATTTAGGTTAGCTTTAAACTGAGATGATATTTTAGTGTTCCTTAAAATTTGACTATCATTTGTGTTTAAGTATTTCTTGCATTAAGAAGCATTATAGCCAAGGTGATGGCAGTCTGGACAATAACATGGTTTATCATCTTATATAATGTCTAGTTAGAAACTCTACGGGTCTCCAAAACCAATCTAAAGCTTGTTAGTGAGAAATTTAGACACATTAAATTCAATATATGCCTTGCAACAATTGAATTTGTATGTTCCTAATTGGAATCCAAGTAGTTAGACATTCCAATAGACTTGGTTATGTTTTGGATAATGTCCAGATTATACATAAACTCGGGTAAGTTAAGTAGAGTGATCTAAACATGATTTATAGATGATTCATGTCTTCGATTAAAACCAGAGGACCATTTGAATAGTCTCATGGAATGTTAGCCTATAGACCAGACGTTCCTCTTCCAAAGTTTTCTGATATCATCTAATTTATGTAGTTCTAATATCACATGTCTTTAGTCCCAAACATATAAACAATATGCACCAAGAAAATAAAATAAAAATCTAAAATCTTAATGAGAATTTGCCAATGAGCGTCAATTTAGAGTTAGACGGAAGGAATTGCTTATATTTTCCAATGAATTGAATGGCCTTGAAGTCCCCATTGTCGGTAAACTGAACTTTATCGTGGAAAGTTTTCCTCAAGCTTGATCTTGATCTTGTGCCTCCATATAATATTTGGACTGATTTTTGTTTTGTAGAGTATTCTTCTGTTTTGGTGAGTGTTGGTCAAAGATGAGATTATCTCTTAATATCGGAAAGTGTTAATCATAACTACATTTCGAAGTTTCTTTTTTGGGATGGTATATCAGCAATGGTATCTTGTACTTTGGGTTGATGATGAGGCTGGCCTGAGAGATCTCTGTATATGTCTTTGTTTTCGGAAACAAGACAAGAATTTACGTGATTCAAGGATTTATGGTCAAGTTTATTGGAGCTAGTTCTATTGTTATTAGCACTTGGTTTATCTTACCATCCTCCATGACCGAAATAGGGTGATGAAAGCCATACACAGTGATGTTCAGAGAAGAATAAATTTTACAAACTTTTGGAGCATTCTTGCAAAGACGTCTCTCAATTATGTTTGAACTATCTTAATTAATATCATTAATATAATAAAAAATATTATAAGAAATAGTTTGAACAAATATATATATATATATATATATATATACCAGCATTAGAATAATTATTTTAGATATAAATATTCTAGGTCGTTTATTCTCTATTCATCAAAGTAATTTTTTAAAATAACTATAATATCGATACATATTTGATTTTAAATAAAGCCTATTGCGACTGAATAAATAATTTTTTTGTTTGTTTTCTTTTTCTTTTTGCATATTAAAATGTCATGAATCAAAATGTATTTAAAAAAAATAACACCTACAAAATGAGTATGAAATAATAGTGTCTTTTGGAAACATGGGAGGAAAATGTATTTGTTGTAAAAAATATCACAATCAATTATAAAATCAAACACAAATTTAATATTTAAATGAATTGAAATTAACCACTAACAAACAAAAAAAAAGAATCTAAAGCCTGTTTTATCTTATTACTTTATTAGCAAGTGGGGTGGAAGGCAGGAGAAAGGTTATTGACAACATTTATTGTTTTTAATATATTTTTAAAATTGTCAATATGTTGTTAAGATTCAAATTTTAGTTATTTGACGATCGGTCTCCTACGAAACGTTACCTCGAGAGGTAAAATATATGAAAAATGTTTTATATGTTAGTAATGATTAAATTAGGAAATAATTCATCAACTATTATGTTTTCTTTCATTTAGTCTTTCGATTTTAAAATCACTGTTGGGAGTCCGTAGACTTGCCAAAATCTAAAAATTTAGTCATCCACTTGCAAAATCAATAAATTTAGTCCCTCAACTTTACAAAATTTATAAATTTAATTCATGAATCTAAAAAAACCACTCATCATGGACTATATTTATAGATTTTGCAAGTCGATGGACTAAATTTATGAAGATTATAAGTCAAAGATTAAGTTTATAGATTTTGTCAAGTCTATAAACTCTCAAGGATGATTTTAAAATTGAAATACTAATTGAAACAAATATTTAAACTATTTCCTAACTTAAACCTGTCAATGTCAATGATGTAGAGTCGATTATTTATACTATGTTTTGTAGTGAGATTTGATTTATCTAATATTTTTAGTGTTTTATTTATTTACACTAAATATACTACAGTTCGTCGAAGCCATAGAAAGTTTATATGGTCGCATAATTACGGATATTTTAATGCATTTGCAAGTCCCATTTTATCTTTATTGTAGGAGAAAAGTTATTGACATTGCCGAATACCAACCGACAATAACAGAACAAAAGGTTAAACTTACTTTATAAAGGGTAAAGTACCATTTAAGAACCAAAATCCTAAATATTATCCATCTAAGATCCATATTTTATTATTCTCTAAGAAAGATCCGTTTTAGTCAAATATTTACCATTGAAGACCTAGCAATACCCTAAATATCCTACCTATAATATAAAAACTTTTAACAGCCTATACCTCACATTGTTTCTCCTAATTTTTCTCTCTCTATATGAATAGAAGAGTGTTCTACTATTGTAGGTGATGATTAATTCTTTACTCGATTTCTTGTATTTCTTTTGTTTTCGTATGATTTTGATTTGTGTTTTTCTTTTCAGTGAAGGAGATGTGAAACATATGATTTCAGTAAGTAAGGATAGATGCGAAACATTTGTATATGTACCTACTGATAGTTGTGAAACGTGTAATTATTCTGAATGGTAGATGCAAAAAACACGTTTTTGATAGATGCGAAACGTTATTTGTTCTAATTGTTTTTAATTCATAACATATCATGAGTGGTACTAGTTTGTTCGTCTTAAAAAAACAAAACCAACGATGTTTTCGGATTTTTTTTTCGATTTACGATTTAAAAGATACAGACTTTTAAAGTTTTAAAATTTATAAAGGTTTTGCAAAGAAGGTGCGAAACCGTCTTCGTTATAATAGATGTGAAACCTATTTTGTTGTGCTAGATGCGAAACCTTCTTTATTTTGCTAGATGCGAAACCTTTTTTATTTTGATAGATGCTAAACCTTCTTTATTTTGATAGATGCGAAACATTCTTTAATTTGATAGATGCAAAACCTTCTTTATTTTGCTAGATGAGAAACCTATTTGTTTTTATAGATGCGAAACCTTATTTATTTTGATAGATGCGAAACCAATCACTAGATGTGAAACTATATAACTCAGAAACGTGTGTAAAATATATATTTTAAAAAAAATCAAAACATATCATGAATGGTACTAGTTTTGTTCGTCTTGAAAAAACAAAACCAATGGTATTTTCGGACTCTTTTTCCGAGATACTATTTGAAAGATATGGACCTTTAAAAATTAAAATTAAAAAAAACAAAGAAAGATAAGTTGGTTACTATATTTTATATAGAATGTTATTTAAGGTATAAAGTCTCTTAAATGTTTTAGGTTTTTATCCGTAATAGGTTTGTTGAATGGGTCTTTATTGGTAAGTCTCCCATTTATAAAAGCAAAAACTAAAAAAGCACCGAAATGAAAGTAAAACTTACTTTAGCCGCCTCCAATACTCGACCTTCAACTCATAAAAATTGATCATTGATTTGAATTCCACAAGAACGCAATATTTCATCGGCACCGTAATTATTATTTTTGAAGATTTGGAAGATTAGCACATTAATCAGAGAATTTATTCAAAAACAATTAACATTGTTCCCATAATAAAAACAAACTCGCAAATTTGGTATCTGAGTGTTTGACGGACCCCATGGACTAGCAGGATATTGTCCACTTTGCGTTCGGAGGCGCACACGTGTTTGTTTTTGGGTGTACTCCCAAAAGACCTCTTGCTAGTTGCGGTGAGTTTACACTTCTATACACTCTATTATTTTACATCTTAGCAATCTGGTATTGGGGTTCCTCTATGGGATAAACCTTATTCTTCACTCGAACGTCACTTTGTGACACGTCCAAACCTTAGTTTAATCGATAACACATTTGTATCGTATTGCAGGGTTCAAATGAAAAAACTAAAAAAAAGAATGAAAATGATGAGTTTGTATATATAGATAAGTAAAGAAATCGAAACTTGAAGCTTAAGAAATATACCAATAATTACGTATATCACCTCAATAGGATGGTAAACTTTAGTTTGCCAACATTCGGCTGTGTATAAGTATAAAAGTATTTGTAAACTGATATTTCAAGAGAACCTTTCTCTTTGCCTACATGAAACTTGAAAATTTTGTAGCATAATTAAAATAAAATTGTTAGTGTCCACAAAAGTCAAAATTAGGAAGGAAAGAAGAAGAGTGAATTGTATAGAATTCTAAACTTGTATCTTTTTTCAATTAAATTGTATATGTTACAAAAAGTTACATTTTATATGTAAATCAAAAGGTTGTTACATCAACCACTTATTGTTACTTTTAACTTCCTATAACTAACAATATTCAACTTATAAGAAAAGCATTGGGCCTCACTTAAACTCAGCCTTTTATACAATTCATAACTCGTATCCAACACGGTCCAACAACGTAACCCGATATATAAGAGTAACATTTTACTCTTTCACCAAGCCCTATCCTTGTCTTCACTCAGCAGCTCTTCCTTCACCAAGATCGGACTTCTCTTCATCATCAGACCTGCATCCACCTAAGTTACTACAGCCTCCATCAGAATCAATACAACCAGTCCAATCCTTAGAGAAATCTTTCTTCACTCCCTCCTTGCATACGAAGCATAGGGTTACCCAGGCCGAGTTTGTTACGATGGAACAAAAATTGGGTGTGTGACAAGGTTTTAGTGAGTAAATCGGCGAGCTAATCATGTGAGAGAATGTATCAGATATCCAGCAGTCGTTGAGCCACCTTATCTCGTACAAAATGGAGATAAATTTCAATGTGTTTAGTCCGGGCATGGAAAACCGGATTGGGGGCTAAGGAGCTCGCTTCAAGGTTATCGCACCAGATAACCGGAGCCCGTGGAAGAGGAAACCCTAATTCATGAAGGACCGATCAGAGCCAGATTAAATCAGAGCAAAAGTTCACCAACTATCTATACTTAGACTCGATGCTGGACTAGGAGACAACACTTTGTTTCTTCGAGGACCAGGAGATAAGGGAGTCGCCAAGGAAGACACAATAACCACAAACAGACCTTCGATCATCCAAGGATTTTTTCCAATCAGCATCAGTAAACCCAATAAGTTGATGAACATCATTAGGTTTAAGATGGAGTCCTAGAAAATACGTTCTAGATAAGTATCGAAGTATTCTTTTAACATACTATAAATAGACAATTGTAGGACATTGTGTGTACTGATTTAGTTTGTTTACTTCGAATGCTATGTCAGGGCGTGTATGAAGCAGATACTGAAATGACCCTAAAAGACTTCTGTATTGTGTAGGACATTGAAGGGTATCACCATATGACTGAGAAATAGAGGGACTCACACACATAGGATTAGTGCAAGGATTGGCAGTAGACAACCCCACTCAAGCAAGTAAGTTATGAATGTATTTTTTCTACGTAAGATACAACCCTGTCTCATCTCTGAAGGCTTCAATGCCTATGAATAATTTGAGACAACCCATGTCTTTAAGGGAAACTTCAGAGTGAAGTCTCTTAATAAACCTATTTAGAGAAAAGAAAGGACTCCATGTGACTATTATGTCATCAACATAGACCAGAAGTATAATAGAGACATCTTTATTCATTAGGAAAAACATTGAGCAATCTCCTCTTGAGTTGTGGAACCCCCATGATAGCAGAGTATCCTTGAGCTTGGAATACCAAGCACGAGGAGCATGCTTAAGACCATAGAGTTCCTTATGAAAATGACACACATGAGAGGGATACGTAGGATGCACAAATCCCTCCAGTTGCACCATAAACACATGTTCTTGAAGAACACCATTAAGAAACACATTATTTATGTCTAATTGTTTGATGTCCCGGTCTTTAGACATAGCCAAGGATGGGACAAATCTAATGGTTGAAGCCTTTATTACTGGACGAAATGTCTCAGTAAAGTCAATACTAGGCTTCTGATGGAAGCCTTTAGCAACCAATCGAGCTTTACAGCGTTGAACAGACCCATCAGGGTTATATTTCAACTTATACACCCATTTACATCCCACTAAAGTCATGTTGCAAGTGTATGGGGCTAAATACTATGTGTTATTGGAAATTAAGGCATCATATTCAAATTTCATGGGCTGAGCCCAGCTTGCAAACTAAATAACTACTGAGAATTTAGTAGGCTCCTTGTTAGGAGCAGTAGAAACAATAGTAAACCCTGAGTATAAAGCCTTAGGTTTAGTAATCCATGCTTCGGCTCCAGTAGTCATTGGGTGAAAGTTTGATAGAGGTTGTGGCTGAGAATCATGTATTGAGTTGTAAAGAGAAAAAATATTCAAATGATGATCTGTATTGTTTTGTATAATATGGGGGTTTGTCACAAGAGAGGATCTTGGGGATGAAGGAAGCGGATGTGGTGGACTAGGCTGCAAGGAACTGGAAACATTATATAAGTTTCTATCTGGAAATAGAAGGTTTGATCTGCTTGTGTGTTGTTGAGGAAATATGTTGTGTGAAATGTTAGTAAAGTCAGTAGGAGATTCAAGTAGAGAGTTTGGTAGTGGTCCTTGCATATAAGAATCATGTGTTGAAGTAGAATTAGGAAAGTTAGGTAACTGAAGAGGTTGAGAGTGATTGACCAGAACCTTGGACCCTAGGAAACCTGAGAAGCAGGGAAAATCTTCTTCATTGAAGATAACATCCCTAGAGACATATACTTTACCACTAGCATTAAGGCATTTGTAGCCTTTGTGAACACTACTATAACCCCGAAAGATATATTTAATGGAGTGAAACTGAAATTTTTTTGTTTGGTAAGGCCTTAAGCAAGGGAAACATGCACAACCAAAACTATTTAGAAACCTATAGTCAGGTTGATAACCACACAAAACCTCATATAGAGACTTATCATGTAGGACAAGATTAGGTAGCCTATTGATTAAGTAGACAGCAGTTTGAAAAACATAAGTCCGGTAGGAATGAGGCAAGTTAGATTGAGCCAACAAATTCAGGCCAGTCTCAGTTACATGCATGTGCTTCGTTTCTGCCCCTCCATTTTTGGGCATAAGTGTAAGTGCATGATGTTCTGAGTTGCCTGACTTTTTGGTTATAGTAAGAAAGAGCTTAAAACTTCGAAATCTTTGAAAATATTAATTTCTTCACTTTTTAGTATAAGAGGATACAACCAAGTGTACCTAGTACAATCATCAACAAATAGGATATAGAATATGTAGCCTGATTGAGATGTGATAGGACAAGGCCCCATAAGTCTAAGTGGATTAGGTCCAAAACATTTGAAGAATGAGAAGATGAACTATAGTAATGGAGAGAATATGATTTGCCTAATTGGCATTCATCACGGAAAATTATCTCATTAATAGAAACTGTTGGAAATTTACAAGACCTCATAATAATAGACAGGACTCTAGAAGAGGGATGGCCCAACTTTCTGTGTCACCCTTTCTTTATGGATTCTAGACTCTTAGACACAACAGAAATGTGAGAAACAAATAGATCATTGCTTAGAATTTCAGCCTTAGGTGACTTAGAAACATATTATTCTTCCAACTTGTAGAGACCATTCTCGACCTTCCCTAAAATAAAATTCCTCCCTGACCTCTTGTCCTTCACAAAACACCCAAAATTGTCAAATTCAATAAACACATTGTTATGTTGGGTAACTTGAAAAACTGAAAGGAGATTTTTACTAATCTTAGGCACATACAAAATCAACCTACCCTGTAAGAAGAGTCCTCCGTGACCTATTTTCCTTCACAAAACACCTAAAATTGTCAAATTCAATAAACACATTATTATATTGGGTAAGTTGAAAAACTGAAAGGAGATTTTTACTAATCTTAGGCACATACAAAATGTTATTTAGGTGGATAGGTTTGTTTGTTTTAGTTGTTATAAGAGATTTACATATTTTCTTTACACCCAGTTTATCACCATTGCCAACTGGTACTAACTTATTACCTGTATAGTCACCTTTCCGAGACACTATCCTTGATGAGTTGGTGAGATGGCGACTAGCAGCACTGTTCATGCACCAGCCTTCTTCACCATTCCGAGCATCCTTTGCCCATGGGTCAAAACACTGTGAGTCTGAATACCTTTAGCTTGATCACCAGACAGCTGACCCATCACACTTAGGTCATCCCTGTAGTAGTAGTGAGCTGCTCCATGTCCAAACCTCCCAAAAATCTGACAAGTGGGTTTATTTTTATTGTTATAGTATCTACCACCTCTTCCTCTGTTAAGGCCTCTTCCCTTGTAGTTGTTAGGATAGTTATATCTTCCTCTGTTTAAGGATCTTGATTCCCCTCTGTTCTGGTTTCTATTGTTGGAACCATAGTTGTTGGACACAGAAGATCCAGAGTCTGACTTGTTACAAGAAGTAAGATTCATATTAACTAATGAAACTTGAATTTTGCCCAATTGATCCAACCTGCTTTCATAGGTTAGTAATGTTGCTTGCAAGTCAAGCCAGTTCTTGACTTCTTTATTTGCCAAATGAATAGCTATAGGAGTGTATTCACTATCCAGCCCTTCTAAAACTTGAGATACCAAATCATCCAGTGAGACAGGAGACCTGGTTAGAGTTAAACTGTCTCCAATATGTTTCATTTTAGCCACGTACTCTTCTATTGAAGAGTTTCCTTTACTTATTCTCTAGAATTCATCCTTAAAAACGTGATTCTTGATTTTGTCTGTCTCCAACAATTGAGAAGCTAATTCTGGGGTCATGGTGTTGTAAAGCCATCCCATAAGTAACTGGTTTTTTCCAACCAAATGTCGTACTCGATATTGTTAGTGCTTGTGCTATCAGGCCCAACTACAAGCTTAGGAGGGTATGATTTTCCCCACTAATGAGCCCTCCCAGCTTGTTACCCTTTATAATGGGTAACACCATCGCCTTCCACAAGAGAAAGTTATTTCTATCCCACCGTATTCCATTGAAGGTGTTCATCTGATGTAACTGCATGTTTATTTTGTACAGGAGGCCATCCATGGAGGAAGAGCCAAGGGTTTCCGATTCTGAACTGAAGGTTGGTGAATTTAAGACCTGCCATTAAGCTTCACTGCTCTGATACCAAGTCAAAATTAAGAAGGAAAGAAAAAGAGAGAATTGTAAAGAATTCTAAACTTGTATTATTTTTCAATTAAATTGTATATGTTACACAAAGTTACATTTTATATGTAAATCAAAAGGTTGTTACACCAACCACTTATTGTTAATTCTAACTTCCTATAGCCAATAATATTCAGCTTATAAGAAAAGCATTGGGCCTCACTTAAAATCATCCCTTTATACAATCCATAACTCGTATCCAACCCGGTCCAGCAACTCAACCCGACATATCCCTAGCCTTATCTCGACTCAGCAGCTCTTCCTTTACCAAGATCAGACTTCTCTTCATTATCAGACCTTCCTCCACGTGAGTTACTACAACCTCCACCAGAATCAATACCACCAGTCCAATCCTGAGAGGAACCTTCTTCACTACAAACTACGAAATTATAAGGTCCTATTAGAGTATTGAAGAAAAAAACTTATATTTTCTTTCTACATATGTTTCTCCTTTATCCGGTGATCTCGTGTTCACTATTATTAAACAAATTCTTGATTCGTAAATTTTTTAATACTCCTTTAACTTGTTATGATAAATTGAAACGTGTAAATTTGAAACTCCCCAAAAAATTGAAATTAAGTTTGATTAGAAAATAAGAAGCTTGACCCAATCAATTTGATGTGGATCCCTAATAGCTTGATTTGACATAAGATAATCCAAGACTGGTCCATGCTCAACAACCAAAATTATCGTGGAATCAAGTCAAAATACGAACGATAATGTAAAATTTCAAGACTTGAAATGCAAAAGATTACTTAGTTACATTACTTATCCATATTTAAAGGTAAACATTTTTGGGTGATTGGAAATAGGAAATGAAACCTCGGCAAGAAAATATACCACGATTCAGCTTAACACAATTCATGTTCATCGTTGAAAACTGATTGACGGATGAGAAGATAACCCTTACATAAGAAACAACAATATGAGGATTTGAAAGCTAACAATTTTCACAAGTGTATCTTTGTTTAAAAACTATAATTCCATTTACTTTTTAGCCACGTTTTGCCTCAGTAATATATCCAGAACCGTGATGATCTCCTGAGACTTGTCAGAGCCAAGGCCACGACATGCTTTCGTGATGGAAGTTAACAAGATATTTTGAGCCCGTAGTGACTCTACTTTTATTGCATTACATTTTGGAATGGTCATAGTCCTCATCTGCTTCACACTTGGATTGCCATTTTCGTAATTTCTTATTTCTTGATTGGTTGTGCGAAGAAAAAGACAAACATCATGTGATTATTATTTTATTTTTTATTATATTGAGTAAGGTATTTTTGTGACCAAAGGTCATGAGTTTAATTTTTCTCTACATAAGCTTTCTCGGCTGAGCGTGTCACCTTGTGTGGTTTACTTTCTGGCGTTGGTTTGCAGGTTATTGCGTCAAACTGAGAGTTTACCCTGTGCGAACTCATTACACTTTGAGTAGCGGCTGCGGGTTCCCTCCGAAAAAAAAACAAATGATGTGATTATATTTATAGTTGCTAGAAGCTTTGGCTCTGGAGAGCAAGGCCAGTTTGCCATCTTTTTGCTATGTTCGTTTGAGGATGACAATTGGAGGAGGTGGTGTAGTCAATTTTTCCCATGAGAGATCTCTCCGGCCTGTGGTATTCCACAAATGAGATCTCACCAAATTGCCAGAAGTAAAACAGTTGTGGAAAGCGTTCCCCCAACGTTCTTCATCCCATGCATTCAACTTCGCACATGTAGTCTGTCCATCCTCTAGATAATCGGTGTACTCCTTCGGTAATACTAAAAAGGAAGAAATGAATGAATCAGAAGTGGAATATTTGTAAAAGTGAAAAGGAGAAAATAAAAAACAAAATTGAAGAACTTACTTGTACTCTTCCACCTACTAGTTAGCATGCTAGGGTTAACCATGGTTTTGATTTTTCTCCCATTCTCCCATGACCCACTAATAAATAAGAACTGAGTTTTCCAGTTCTTCTCTGACTCTAACAAATCATCTACTACTTTGAAATTATCTCCCATGTTGTGGTGATAGAATGGGATGTGATGATTTTTTCACAGGCTTGCCACATCGGCGAATTGCTCCATAAGAAGAGGAATGGCGGACAACCTTGATCCCATTATGCAGGCAAGAAGGGAGTACCAAGGGTTTGGACTTAACTGGCTTATGGAAAGTTTAATCAGGTGAAAGTACCTAACGATCTCCGGGTCTAAGGGGAATCTAAGCCCCCAGTTGAACAGCTCGGTGTAGATGACAATTTCATTGAGTTTGTAGTCCATCGGAGTCTCCGGTGTGACTGGTATTCTCACCTTCACTGATTCTGGGATCCCTCACTTAGTCCGGATCCGGCCCAGCTCGGGAGTATGAGTATAAACGTAGTTGATGTTCTACATGGCCAACAGATACTTCATGTTGAACTTCTGGAAGCAAGGTCCTACCTTGCTCTCCAAGCACTCCGGAAGATCCGTATGGCCATTTAAACCTTTACTTTTCCTTTCCCTTTCCTATCAGAGGCAGCATCCCTAATTTTCCCTGAGGCTTATGTTTCAAATGGGGCCTCTTCGATACTATCCTCCATCATTTCTTTCATCACTGTGGAAGGTTTATCAGTTGTTGTGGATGGAAGGATGTTAGCCTCTGGCTCCATGGTCGGCCTGGATGGTTGAATACCAGTTTTTTCCAGAAGCCTGGTGTCTGGTTGGGGCTCGGTTCCGGAGGACTTCGTTTGAGAAGTTACTTTGGTTGCCTCTAATCCGGAGGGCTTATCTCTTGGGGCTCTTATAGATATCTTTGATCCGGAGGCCTTATCTTTGGATGCTGATTTAGAGGCCTCCGGTTTTGAGGGCTTTATTTGTGAGACAGTTTCTTGGGTTTTCACCAAGCGAGTTGTCCGGCGCGGATTCGATTTCTCTGGGTATTTTTTAATATCAGATCCCATGGCTATGAAAGGAGAGGGTTTTCTAACGCTCGATACGGCTTTTTCTTGGGTAGTAGAAGGTTGGGACTCATGAACAGTGAAGCCTGATGGGATTGGAGAAAGACTAGGTTTAAACAACTGTTTGGGTGTTGGATTTCTAGTAGAAGATGATCCTTGATCAACTTCATGGGATGGTTTCTCAGATTTGTCGCCTGGGGAGACTGGGAGCCCAGCAACAATGTGCCTCTCTCGTTCAACTTTCTTTGCCTTCTCTAATTCGGACAGATTCAACCAACCGCCTTTTATTAGAGTGTTTTTAGCCGTGAACATAAAACCAACCAAGAACAATTTTAAAAAAAAGGGTGAAAAAATATTTATAGAGTGATGAAGATAATGAAACAGTGAAAGAAAATGGTTTATCTATTAGTGGAAAAAAACAACTGATACCTAAGAGAAGACGAAGAGATTTGAGCAATGATTGAAGATGGCGCTGACATGGGAAATATTAAATACAGAAGTTACTTTTTAGGTTTAGTGGGAGCGCCGATCTAGGTAAAAAACGGCTCGTAGTTCGAATCAGAATGCGACACGTGTCCCACGATCCAAAGAAAAATTCTTAAAATTCTGAGAAGAAATCAGTCCGAACAAACCTCAAACCAGACACACGAACGGGTCGGAAAATATCTTTACTGACTAAGTAAATTTTTTAGTCCTGCCTAAGATTTTTGACAAAGCCTTAAAATATGCTACTAATGAATCCGGATAACTTCACCATTGCTTACTGAAATTTCTGGACAAGGACAGTTCGAATATAAACCGCCCACTGAACTATCCGGACATGACAAAAGTATAAAATAATTAAACACCTTTTGACTAAGCTAGATGTTAATCAGCTTATTAAGTAAATGGGCCCTTAAACTTGACCATATTTCATGATTTGACCCGAAAGCCCATGGGTCCATAATTAAGGGTATAAAAACCCCAACTACTTTCATTAATTAAGGTAATGAACATTTAATACAACCAGGCAGCTTAAATCTCTCACTACAAAACACCCAAACATTTAATACTCCAAAAAGCTTTCCAAAACACTTGACAAAATTACCCTCATCATAAAATAAACCACATCAGTTACTATCAAAAGTTTATTGATAATTTCTCAATATTATCAATTCTAATAATAAAGAACATTAAGTCATTTTAATTTCTCAATAAAGTTGAGATTGTAAGCTAATGGTCGAGACCTCGTGAGGTTTTATAACTCTAAAGAATGTTATATTTGATTAGAGTGAAGAATGTGAAGTCATTTTTCAAAAATTAAAGAGAAAACTAACATAAGCACCCGTATTAGTAATTTCTACTGCCCAAATAAAGTTTATGATATATATATATATATATATATATATATATATATATATTATTTTATTTTTCAGAGGGAACCCGTAGCCGCTACTCAGAGTGTAATAAGTACGCACAGGGTCAAACCCTCAATCTAACGCAATAGCTTGCAAACCAACGCCAGAAGGTAAACCATACAAGGTGACAGGCTCAGCCGAGAAAGCGTATGTAGAGGGACTCAACCAACTTTGGTCACGAGCATGCCTTACTCAACCAACTCGGCTACCCCCTTTATATATATATATATATATTGATACATCACATCGGGGATTAATATATTTGTACCATATTCTTTGAGACAAATAAAGCCTCATAAGTTGAACATCCAATTTATAATTTTGAGTTAGCATCAACTATGTATGCTTTGAATATTTGGTATCATTACTTATATGGTGTGACTTGTGAGATACATATGGATTACCAAATCTTGATGCATATATTCATCAAAAGAGTTAAATTTTACAAAAAAATATTAGATGAAACGAATTAAGTATTACAATTTTAGTATTCACTATCATCTCGAAGAAGTCAATATAGCAGCAGATACTTTGAGTTAAAAGTCATTATGAAAAATATTATGTTTGGAGAGTCTGTCATTTGATTTTACTGAAGAAATAAAATATGTACATGCAGGATTATAGTTAATTGATCACGATGTTATATTGTCATATTTATATATACATGCTTTGTTGATGGACAAAACTCAAATAATAATTACTAAAAGATAATATATATAAGTCTATATCGATGTACAAGAAAACATTATTACTAAATATGTTGTTCAAATACAACAGAAAGATGTATGTTCAAGATAATAATTATTTAAATAAAATAAAATTATATAAAGATTATAGATTGGAACATATCGTGCAATTCAGTATACGAAGATACATTATACTATAAAAGAGAACTATTAATGGTCGAGAATAAAAAAAAGTTTAATATCTTAACGAACGTTTTAATATGTCAACAGGTAAAAACTGAGTAGACATATTTGGGTACTTAACTCAAATTTAGTATAAAGTTTCACCCATAAACATATGATCGTCAAAGTAGACGATGCAAACCTTGGAGTGTATGTTGAGAGTGTGTCGTTAAGTTAACTAGTAGTTCATATATTCATTTCCCATTGATTGAACTTTCATATAATAAAAACTATCATAATAATATCGGTCAGACACCATATTGAAGCTTTATATGTAAGAAAGTCACGCAGAACCGCGTGATAAAATAAGGTGAGAGAGAAAAAAAGATTGGAAATCATGTATATGGCTCAAATTTGATATAAAAATTATGAAAAAAGTGTCTTATACGTGAGAGAATAAAAATGACTCAAATTCATCAAAAAAGTAACTATGATGTTTATCGACGTCGATAAAGATACAAAGTATAAGACTTCATATTTCGAATAATATCATCATGGAAAAAGTTCTAAGAATTGATAACAAAGAGAAATTGGGGTTATCACTATATTAAGTCGTGTGAGATATAGTGGAATGAAATGGTATGACATTGTATCGTTTAATTTTGTTGGCTGAGTTATCAATATAACACGATATGTTTAACATGTCTATGTTGTGTAAGTATATTCGAGGTCCATCACATGTGTTGGAAACACTACTAACTAAATTTGATGAGGAAAAAAATACAAAACAAATTTACATATATTTTACTAGATTGAAAACCAAAAAGCAAATAAATAACTAAATATGATCGACATATTAAAAAGTATATACTAAAACCGATTAATTGGTAGAATCAATTTGAAACCCAACTGTAAAACTGATGTGGAACAGAAACCGGAAAGAACCAATACAGAATTGAACTGATAAAACTATTGAAACCGGTTATTTTAAAAAAAATTATATATTATATTACCAAAATTATTAGATAAAGAGTCGTTAGAAAAAAAAGTCAACTATTAAATTCAAGACTAATTTTGATATTATTTATTCCAGTAAAAAGTTAAAAATAAAATTATTATTATTAGTGGGAAATCAACAAATTTTTTTGGGAAATCAACAATTTATCACGAAATAAAACTGACCTCCAATAATTAGAAAGCAACAATATCTTTCTTTTTGTTAACAAATAATCGATTGATTAATTTAAGATGGGTTGAAGCTCAATCAAGAAGAGATACATAGGTCCAAAAATAAGGACTTAAATAAGAAGGAGATGAAATTAGACACTAATGAAAAACAAATTTCTGTTTTTTCATCTCCATTTCACAAATTTTGGAACAAACTGAGGAGTAGAGAGAGCTGAGAGATTCAAGGTGATGATAAACATCAAAATTGAAGAACCATAAACCATTCAGAAATCCGATTTAATAAACAAGATCAATTGAAGAGAAGAATTGATAGGTTGTTCCTTGGGAGTATGAATTCGAATGAGACTGAACAAACACAGAAATTATGCCGCCTTCGATTGAGTGAGGACTGAAACACTTGGTATTCATGGACAGAAGATGGATTCCTTGATTATGCAATCAAACTATATAATAAGGCTGAAGCACCACATAAATGAAGATGCACAGAGCATTAATTTTCCATCTTGTCAATTGATCGAAGATTTTGGGAATTCTTGCTTAACTCTTAGTCTCCAGGTAAACTGATTTGCTTCCATGGAAACCAAGGATTAATTAAATTCACACTTTATCAGAGAGCAGCTACGCAAGGTAGCTGAAATGAGCTAGACCGAGCAAGAAAGGATTGGAAAACGGATCTTTTGCTTTGTCCGACCAGGTATCGACAAGAGTGATCCTAAATTTATGCATTCTTAACAAATTAGTCTAGATAAATTAGGATAAACATGTTAGCAATAACCTTCTGGGATAGAAAATATTTTCTAGCTATACATGAGAAGACATGAAGATTTAAAGTCATTCACCGAAAGAAATATAACCCAATCTCATATTTTCTAGAAATGTTATAGCATTCAACTGAGCATGAGCTTGAATTTGAGTAAGATTAAATTTTATCTTACATTTCAGAGTCCATTTCACAAGACAATCTGCAACTTGGTTTTGAACTCTAGAAATGTGAGTTATATTCATTGTTGGAGACATTAGGTCTCTACAGCATTTCATTATAGGTTCTAGATACCAAGGATATTTACTTTTAGATAGCATATTAACAAAAACTAAGGAGTCTAATTCAATATCAACATTTAACCAACCTTTACTTTTGCAGATAAGAAGATCATTTAGTAAGGCTCTGGTTTCAGCCAATAATGGAGAAAGTTTCCCAAATAAGGTGTTGGATCCCAGGATAATGTCTCTAGTGTTATTGTGGATGATAACTTCACTACTAGAATCACCATTACACAAACAGGAGGCATCAGAGTTTATCTTAACTCTACCGAGATTTGGGAGTTTCCACTGTAAGTAGCTTTGATTTTTTAGAGTTAAGATAATTTAAGTACCCAAGGTTTATCTCAATGCTTAAGATTGAGAAAATTAGCATTATCAAGACAAAATAAGGCATGCTTAATATAGTTGATAGATGAAGGAACAAAATATTGATTTCTTTTAAACTTAAATTTGTTTCTGTGTTTCCAAATAACTCAGCCGATTAGAGGAGGGAATATATATATATATATATATATATATATATATATATATATATATATATATATATATATTACCAGAACCTTTTTGTGAGAAGAACAGAACCAATTTCCATTCATGTGTGTTATGGCCATGAATCTGTTGATCTTTATATTGAACACATATGCAAAGTAAGACCAAATAGGCCTAGGAAAATTACATGAGCTACATATATGGTTAGGAGTATCATATTCATTACATAATTGGCACTTGAAAATATTGGTAAAATTCATCTTTTGCATGATAGAATCAATATGAATGTAATTATTTATAACATTCGAGAGTAAAAAAGAAAACTTCCTATGAGTAATTGTATTCCAAATTTTGCTAAACATATTAGGTTGATTATGGTTCTTGCGTAAAGGGTTCCTAAGTATCTTTGATATTAAATTTGGAGTCTTTGCCATCAATATTTTTAATTAGATTTATTCTAGCATCAAATAAAAAACCAGAGAACCTGTTGATGTTCCAATAGTTTTCTAGCGAAAAGGAATTTACTTTTTCAGTTCTGAACCAACTAGTATCTTTTTTATCATCCAAAACAATAAAAGAAGAGTAGTCATGTCGATTTTCAAACCATAAATCTTTCTCTCCTTTACCAAAAATCCACCTACTGTTAGGTTCAGCAATGTCTTTAATAGCAACTAGCCTTTTCCAAGTGAGAGAGCTCTTGTTGTTTTTGTTTGTTTTGAGGGGGTAAGAATTCTTGTAGTAGATATTATGCATGAGATTATACCAGTAGATTTTTTTATTTCTTAAATGAACCCAAAGCTTACAAGAGAAGGAGTTCTCAATGTCATAAAGGTTTCTGATGTCCAGTCCTCCTTCAACAAAGGGCTTGCAGATAGCAGACCAGGAACACCAATGAATCTTGTGGTCATTTGAATACGATCCCCATGGAAACTCATTAAAGGTTTTTTTGATTCTATTGATGATACTATTAGGTAAGCAACTACTATGAACCCAGTACATAGGAATAGCAAGAAAAGGCATTGAATAGTACATCGTCCCTCGACTATCGCGTTTGGTGGCAGATAGTCCATTGACTTTCAAATGTCCGTTGACAGTCCCTTGACTATCGCGTTTGGATAAAGTTAGTCCACCAGATCCTCTAATCCATGAGAGGCTGCCACTTGTCACTATAGTTCCCAGATGTTTGTATCACCACTAGTCCTTTGAGTTTAGATCAAACCCAAAATTTAGAATATTACGGATAAATAAACTCAAGGGACTAGTGGTGATACAAAAATCTGGGGACTACGGTGACAGGTGGCAGCCTCTCATGGATCAGAGGATCTGGTGGACTAACTTTATCCAAACGCGATAGTTCAGGGATTGTCAACAGACATTTTAAAATTAAGGGACTATCTGCCACCAAACGTGATAGTCGAGGGACGATGTACTGTTCAAAACCGCAAGAAAAACATGATTGATAAGCACCAGCCTTCCTCCATATGATAAGTTTTTGTTCTCCCAATATTGCTTTTTGTTGTTGATTTTGTTTAGATGAGATCCATATTTGTTGGCTCTGTTGTTGGTACTTAAAGTGATGCCCATGTATACTGTAGGAAGGAAATCAGAAGTAAACCAGTTTGGTTAGTAATAGAAGATATTTTAGTACTAAAAAATCTGGTATAAGTGATAATTTTGGTATTGTCTTTGTTGATTATTTGGCCAAATACATCTTGGTAGTTTTGAAGGAACCTACTAAGATTGTCAATAGATAAGCTCAAACCATTATTAAATACGAGAAGATCATCCGCAAATCTTAAGCATGGAATAATAAAGTCTGTTTTAGATGCATATTTCATTAATTTGTTAGCATTAAAAAATTGGTTTAAGCCCCTTAATAGGACTTCTTCACCAATGATAAAGAGATTGGGGGAAAGAGGATCTCCTTGTTTCAAACCTCTCTAAGTGTTGAAGTAACCTATAGTATTACCATTAATAATAATTGAAATGAAAAGAGACTTTATTAGCTTTCTTATAAGGTTAACAAACTGAAGAGAAAATCCAAATGAAGTTAACACTTTAAGAATGAATTCATGAGAAAATTTTGTCAAATGATTTTGACATGTCAATTTGAATTATTATATTTTTAGACCTAAATTTTCTATTTAAATCATGAACCATTTTTTTTTCTATCAAAATATTATGATGAATAGATTTTGTTTTAGAAAACCTCCTTGAGGTTTCATATATTATTTTGGGAAGCAGATCAGTCAATCTGTTGTTTATGATCTTAGACATGATTCTATTGAGTAAAGTGTACAAACTAATGGGTCTAAAATCCTTCCAATTGGTAGGGTTAATAGACTTGGGAATTGGACATAAACTTGTGGCCTTAATTTCTTGAGGAATATTATGCCCTTGGATGAAGGAGGATATTGCAAAGAAAAGATTATTCTTAATGATTTTCCAACAAGTCTTGAAGAAACATCTATTGAAGTCATCTATTCCAGCTGCACTAGAAGGGTTGAGGTTGGGCTGATGATGTTGTAGATCTCATCTTCAGATAGAGGAAGCAAAAGTAAGTCATTATTTTCTTCGGTTATCAGCTTAGGAATATTGTAGAATATATCATCTTGCATTTTGTTGTTTTCATCTTTCAAGCTTGAGTAGGGATAACTGGTTAGGATCTCTTTAATGTAGTTTTGAGTAGTTTTTTCAATTAAATTGTTTTCATAAATCCATTATTCATCTACTTTGATGTTGTTGATTTAATTTTTCTTTCTCTTCTTAGAAACATATGAATGTGTTTATGTCACCTTCCTTTTGCCAATTAGTATAGTACTTTTGCTGCCAATAGAATTCTTCCATTTCTAGAACTTGAAAGTGGTGAGCATTAGCCTTGGAAATCTCCATTTTAGTATCTAAAGTATTAGTTTCTTCATGATTCATCTCAGCTTTCTTAACAGCATCTTTCGTTACCAGGACTTTATCAAAGATGTTACCAAAATAAGTGTTATTCCATACCTTTAAACCTTTTTTTTAATCTTCTTAGTTTGTGTCAGAAGATGTAAAGAGGGTAGCCTATCATTCTTTCATTCCAGTTGTGATCTAAAAAGGTTAAGAAATCATTATCCATTGTCCACATGTTTAAAAATATAAAGGTTTTCTTAGTGTTAAGCCTATCTTTAGCTATGGAGACACATAAATGAGCATGGTCAGAGTAAGTTCTGTCCATGTGAATGACATTAGTGACTTTGAAACATTCTGACCAAGCATGGTTGTAGAGAGCTCTATTTAAACGCTTCCATTTGGAGTTGTTAGACCAAGTAAACTTAGATCCAGCATAGCCATCATCAACTAGGTGACATTCTCTTATAAAATCAATAAAATGTTCTAAGTTATTGTGACAGGATGAAGAGCAACCAATTTGTTCATCTGAAGAAGAAACAACATTGAAGTCTCCCAAGATCATCCGTTCCTTGGCCTGATTTTTTAGAATGAAAGACTTAAGCCTTCTAATAAATGGCTTATTTCTAATGCATCAAATGTTCCAGCTAATCATTTTTATAATATGTAGATGAAGAAGGGCTAGGTTTGTTAGTCCTAGAGAATTTTAAGGATTTGATAATGAGGTTGTTTGGTATTTTTTCTTTTAGGATCTTTCAACTTTCTATTGAGCATCTTTTGAAATATTTTATCAATCTCTTTTCTTTTAAGAACTTGAGAAGATTGCATACTACCAATGTTATCTTGTATATGAGTAACATTTCTAGACATTAGGTTCTCATAATCTTGAGAATTAGATTGATTGTATGCATAGTCCATAGTTTGGATATCTTCGATAATTTATTTATCATCGGGATATTTTTTTATCTTGATCTTGTAAACTTTGTTGAATGATAGACCTTTCAGGGGATTCATGTTTTGCATTCGAGCTGTTCTTTGAGGTAATCTAATGAGCAGTCTGGTTTTTAGTGTGCTTTTTGCTAATCTTTCTTGAATCTATATTTTTTTACGGAATCATCATTATATATTTTACTTTGTGATGATTATTTTCTTCGGTTTTGTGAACATTTTTTCCTTGAGAATCATTATAACTTTTATCCTCATTGTCATCAATTATGTCTTCATTTTACTGAGTATTTCCATCTTTTTTCTTGCAAGTATCAATATTATGTCCAAGGTATATCTTTGTAAGTAATTTTTATCCACCATTCCTTGATTATCACCAAATCCAATCAATATGTTGTGTTGAAGTTTACTTGAGATATCTATTTCAACTCATGCGTAGCATGCGTTGTAGTAGGCTAGATTTTTATTTGGGATTCTGATTCTAAGAGAGTGACCTATTGTAGGTCCTAAGATTTGTATAGTGTTTGTGTTGTAAAGGTATTATTGCATATTCTCGATCTTAATCCATACATGAGTGGTTGAGTTTTCATATTTATGATTGAAATCAAGATTTCGCTTAAGCAGTCTCATAGTAGAGTCTCCAACAGTCCACACATTTTTTGACCAAATTTTACAAAGATCCTCCTTTAGATTGAACTCGAGTACAATATAACTCGAGTCCCAAACAACGATATTGTAACCTTCTAATAGTTTCATTGAGATAAAAAAACTGGTTTCGTAGACCTTTCGAAAATTTATCTATTATAGTATATTTTGAATCACAAACAAGCTTGTTTTTATATTTTTGCGATAATTGTATAGAGATGTGATCAAATTTCTGATCTACTTTAAAAGGTATGAATTCTTCTTGAGTAGTTGTTTTTTTAAGTATCAACAAAAGATAGAGCTTGTTGATTATTGATGGGTTCCATTTTTACAGTAGCTTTCGATGAAACTTTGTTTTTTTTATTGTAGGTTATCTTGATGGTTGTTGGACTGATGAAGATTAGGGAAATATTCAGGGAGAAAAGCCAGATTATTGTAGGTTACAACCTTTACAAGACCAGCGTTATGCATTGCGAGGAAGAGTCAAGAAGAAGGGAAGAATTTACAGAATAAGGAGAAAATTAGTTACATTTCTTAGAGATTTTTTGATGATCAAGAAAGCCTTCCCCGTATATGACAACTACTTTCAAAATAAACAATATCTTAATTTATTCTCTCTTATTATATTCTCTTTAGTCAGATTAGCATTTAGTTTGAATTTATAATATGTTATGGCTAAATATTTGATAATTTTAAATAGTTCAAAAAATAAATTTTTAGTTGTTTTTTTATCGTTTTGATTAAAAAAATAATATTAATTTTGGAATCTTCAAACTCCAAATCAAGCAACAAACTTTCTATTCATATATTAAAGTTTAGTTTTTTTTAACAAAATCTCATTTTCTTTTGGAGGGGAGATGGGATTCTCTTCAAGAAGTCCAAAAAGATTTCAAGAACTCGTATCAAGCATAACCCTAAATCAGTAAAAACAATCTATATATGCTTGTAGTCACCTGCCTAAGAAAATTTAAATGCTTCATATATCCAATTACCTCACCACATCCTAATCCATTTTCCCCAAAATCGATATCGAAAAAACCCACAATCAAGATCTTCAGAAGATTGAGGAATTTCTAGCTCTAAAGGAGTAAAAAAACAAGATCCAAATTGAAGATAACAACATGGTGATAATTAATAACCCTACCTGTGAAGCTACTTCAGTCTACCTTGAAGGAAAACAAGTTGAAGTCAATATTCATAATGTAAAACCTTATGCGGAAGCACTGGGTTATTCAAGATCTTAACTCAAGAATTCTAGGGTCATTCACGAGGTCAGAGAGGACAATATTGTCATTCAATTCTAAGAATCCGATAGTGATGCTCTTCTCTCCTCTCTAAAATAACTATGATTACAAAATTCTCTTTCGGGAGACATCTCTAGATTATATTTAAAAATTATCTAGGATCATGTAGAGTTAAAGGTGTGTTTAGTGTTAAAAATTTGGAATTATATTATTTCATTATAGAATTCAGTTTTCAAGATGATATAAAATCTTTCTGAAAAAGAATAATCAGAACCATTGGTAAATTTTCTTTCAAAACTTTCAAATGATCGCCTGAATTTCACCCTACAGTGGAGTCTCATTTGGCTCCGGTTTGGATTTCCATGCCCAAAAAACTGAAATGCTTTACAATGCTTTACAATTCTGATTTTGTTACCCATGTCGCCAAAGCTGTTGGCACACCTTTTGCAGTATGGGTTCCCTATAAAAACTGTGCAAGCTTTAATCTCTAAAAATCTTGGATTATTGCATATGTTCCTAAGTCTCTTCCCCAAAAAAATTGGATCAGTTTTGAGAACGATACGGTTATTGACAAGATATCACCTATGGTGATAAACCTATCTATCGGAAAACATGTGACCATTTAGGTCACAAATAAGTTCACTGTTAAAAGAAACTTTAGGAATTAGCAAAAAAGTTTTATAGAACCTCTATTTTTTTATACTTCAAATAACCAAAAGAAACAACCTGAAAAACCTAAATAAATATGGGTACAAAAGATAAAAATCAGTAATAATTAGCCCTAATGTTAATAATTATGAAAACTGAACAAATAAAGACTGAATCATAGTGGATGCAAACTCAAATTTTAGTCAATTTGTACAACTTCAACTTGTACCAATTGTCTCAAACCTGTCCAAACGAACAAACATTAAAGAAATATATCCTCATAAAACTCATAATCAATTCAAAGAAGATAAAACAATAATTCTAAACCAGGATTCTGAACCACATGATGTTTCTAACAGAGATATGATTGAAGCAATTAAATCCATCAATCTTGGAAAAACATTTAGTATCTTTAACGAGGAAGAAAATTTTGATGATGATTCTGAAAACCTAAAATCCAGACCTACATTGAGCCTCCCACCTTCACCAATCAAAGAGAGATTCCACGTTAAAAAATATCAAGCTAAAAAGTAATTAAGAAACCAAACATAACTAATATTAAAAGTCTTAAGGGAAACTTAATCAATAAACCTCTAAATTTCAAAGGATCATTCTGATCCTCTACCTCATCATCCAAATGACCATAAACATATTAAATTGGATGGCAAGAGGTGTAGGAAACCAAGGTACTGTAAGAATAATAAAATATACAAACAAAAATAGATTTCATTGCTCTTCAAGAGCCAGTGATATATAATGCTAAAATTGACAAAATAACTAAAAAACTTGGTTCTGATGCTAACTTTGCAAACAATAACGATAAATATGGTTAATTTGGAAAAATAACTTCAAAATTCAGATCAATAATAATAATGAACTATTTCTGCACACAATGGTGATTTACCCTTCCTCCAACAAAGAAGTTCAAGTCACCATTGTTTATGCAAAGTCTACCAGATTCCAAATACTATCTCATTGGGATCATTTGAGACTAAATTCTAATACCCCCTACCCGTGGCTCATGTTAGAGATTTTAACACAATCTTCAAAGTCCAAAGCATCAGAACAACTGTCTTGTTCAACCCTCTATAATATAGATTTGAGGATGAATTTTACAATATGATTATGGACTACAACCTGGATAACCCTGGTTTTACTGGATCAAACTTTACATGGTCAAATAAAAACAAATGGGAAATGCTTGATAGGGCATTACACAATGCCCTATGAAGAGTTTCTGTTGATATCACTAGAGTGGACCATTCACCATTAGTGATCTCTGTTTCAAACACCTTAAACATACCTAAGCCATCATTCAAATTTCAAAACATGTGGCTTCTCTACAGAGACTTCTTAAAATCAGTGGAAAATAATTGGAAAAAACCTATGTATGGCAACCCCATGCATATTTTCTGGTCTAAATTAAGCATACTAGAAATCTTTCCTAAAACATGGAATAAAGAAGTTTTTGGCAATATATTTGACAGTATTTCTAAGGCTTAAGAGGATGTTAATATAGCTGAAATAAATCTTCAAAAATCTAATAATTCTGAAAACCAATTTTGCTCTCTCTAAAGCCACGGCTATCCACTTGAACTTGCTTGCCAAATAAGAAACATTCTGGCAGCAAAAAAAGTGATACCGTCTAACTTAAAGATGGAGATAAAAATACCCATGCTTTCACAATTATGTTAAAAAGAGAAAAAAAACATGATCAATAGAATTAATATAAATGATATTTGGAATGAATACCAAGCTTCAATTGGTGATTATGTTGTCAATTACTTCAAAAACTTCTAAATATTAAAAGAATCATTTAAACAACCAAACAAAGTTAAGCTTAATCAATGATTTTATTCCAAAGATTATTTCAGACGAGGATAACCAATCTCTAATTATCAATCGTTCAATGGAGGAGATCCATAGAATAATCAACAGTCTCAACACTAATAGTGTTTCTAGAGTTGATGGTTTCAACTCCAGTAACTATCACTCATGTTGGACAGTAATTAAACATGACCTATTTGAGGCAATTACAGCCTATTCCAACAACCTTTCTTACCCTCACTGTCTTTTTTCCATAGCAATGTGTTTAATTTCTAAAGTCTACATCACCTAAAATCTGGCAAGCCTTCAGGCCTGTCAGCCTTTGTACAGTATTCAATAGAATACTGTCAAAGCTCATTAATATCATACTTGCAAAACTTCTTCCCAAAATTATATTTGTTGAACAAAGTGTTTATGTTGAACACACAAGCATCCAAGAAAACATATTATTAACTTATAATCTTACTTATGACTTAAATAAAAAATCTAAGAGAGGAAACTTATTATTAACTTAGACATGTCAAAGGCCTTTGATAGGTTAGAATTTAATTTCATGTATCAAATATTGTTGGCATTTGGCTTTAATTCCCAATTTATCAATATTATAAAAAGAGGAATAGAAAATATACATTACTCAATTCTCGTAAATGGTCAATCATTTGGGTACTTTCCTTCCAATAATGGTATCACGCAGGGTGACTCTCTGTCACCTAACCTGTTTAATATTGCTGAAGAACTATTGATAAGAGGTATTATAAGACTAATGCAACATTACACTTCCATGCAATATATCTCAAGAGTCTCAATTAATATACCATGTCTAGCTATCGCAGATGACATAATAATTTTCACTAATGGATCTATAAATAATGTCAAGAAAATGTGTAATTTCCTTGACATTTATCAAAAAAAATCCGGTCAACGGGTTAATAAACCAAAAAAAAATTCATCCCTTCTAATCAAATGAATATATTTAAATAACTTCTTTTGAAAACTACTAGGATTCAAACATAAATTCCTACCTTTTAAATATTTACGCATCCAAATCAACTCAAAACATAACTCTTATTACTTTAATGATCTCATTGACAAAATCATATGTAAAATATCAAATTGGAACTCTAACACCCTATCTTTTGGTGGTCGACTGATTCTAAGCAAATCAGTTCTACTAGCTATCCCATCTAATCATATGCAAATTGTTCTATTTCCAAACAATGTGATAACCAGAATAAATATACTCTTAAAAAAATTTATGTCGGGATACAAGAAGAACAACGAAACAATAATATGGGCAGACTGGCAAAAATTATGTAAACTATTTGATGATAATCACTTTTGGCTAATTTCATGCAATCAATATATTGTCACTAGATCCATCCTTTGCAAACTTATAAAAAACAATCAGACTCTAAAGCATGGAAAATCATAGTAAAATTAAGAGATTTAGCTGAAAAGTACATAGTTTGGTTACCTGGTAAAGGTAATATCGATTTTGGGGTAGAAAAATGGAGTTACACCCACCCTCCAACTATTATCTCAACAAATTATAACAACTTATGGTATAGACAAATTAAGGTATATGAATTACAGTCGAACAATGAATGAAAATATAAAAACTAAAGAATAATGTATTACAATCTAACATTAATATAATCTAGCAGATCTCACTTAACTTAATATCATAATGATACTATTTCCATAATAATGAATTGTGGAAAGCTTTTTCTGATGGAAAGTTTTCTTTAAAAGAACGATGGAATGAAATAAGGGTATAAGACCAAAAATATATCTATTTTAGGAAAATTTAGAATAACATTACCCCAAATAAATGCGCATTCTTTCTTTAGAGAGTTATTAGCAAGATCATCTCGGTAGACTCAATTCCAACATAAAGGTTTTAATGTAGCAACAAAATGCCAAAATTGTAAAAACACATAAATAATTAATCACTTATTTGTCTCATGTCAGTATTCTTGGTCTGTGTGGCAACATTTTACTAGACTATTTAAGATAACATTAGGAAAACACATGACTATTAGCCATGTTATACAAATCTATTTGTTTTCCACTATCGATAATATTACCATCCATAATTATTTGGTATATCTAGATGGCAAGGAACAAATCCAAACATGAGAACATTAAACTTTCTGCTAAAAATATTATTAATAATGTTATGTATATTTTAACAACTCTTGATAACTCAAACATTACCAAAAATCAACATTCGTATGGTGATCTGAAATCTGTTAAAAACATGCAGTGTTATAATCATCTTTAGTGTCTTTATATTAAATGGCTTCCTCCATCATTAGATAGATATTAATTTAATTGTGATGGTTCATTTGTTCCTAATGGTGAATCAAGTTCAGATTTCATATTAATAGATGCTAATGGTGATTTAATTATTGTCAAATGTACTTAATAGGAAAAAACTCTACCCTAGTTGCTGAAACTATAGCATTATTAGATGGTCTTTTCTATTACAAACAATATGGATATAAATATGTCGACGGAGAGATTGATTTTTTAATATTATTTAAAATTATAGGTTATCGTATATCTTCATAGTACTTAGAACCAATTATCAACTGCTGCAGAAACTTGATTCCATCTAGTATGGTAATCAAACATATTTATCAAGAGCAGAACTATGTTGTGGATTAGGTGGAAATATATACAATAAAATCAGAAAATAATTGCCAAGTCTGAGCTAGCAATAACCTTGCTCCCCTCAGTGAGATACTTATTCTAGAAAGTATTGGTATTGTATACCTTAGAATACAAGAATGATTGAAACTTGCATTTTGGCATGGTTCTCTTTGACCATTCTTTATTGTCTTTACTAGTTTTGCTCCTGCAAAATAAGTACCATATACTTGAAGTATATCAAGTCTACCTGCAGACGTATAGAGTTCAAAATTACAAAGGACTAAAGAATTAGATCCTATTTCAAGGAGACACAACTTCTAGCATTAGAAGACCTAAGTATCCATGAACAAAGCTTCAAAACAACCTAATCGAAGGCTTTATTAATACAACATATAGCAATTACCAATCTTTACTTAATGATAAATTATTTTATTAATCTTTGTACATACTTTAGTTACAACACTGTAACATTTGTTGATTAATAAAATCTTTTAATTTTTGTTAAAAAAAGTTTTTTAAGAAAATCTTACAAAAACAATTGTTGAAAAAAAATCATATTTTTTTAACAAAAACTATCTACCTTAAACATTAATAAAAAAATCAAACAAGTGGAGAGCACGACGTTTCTTGATAGAGTTGGACCTACAAATGAAATAATCTAATATTTTTATTAGGGTTAAGAACTAGATTTCAGTTAAAACCATCAATGGAGCTTCCTATTTCGTGCATGACGCCTACGATATAGACCTTTGGAACAGATGGTGTAGGTCTCGAACGTTCGCATGGACTTTGTTTTAAGTTTAAAATAGTCGTTGTCGGTGCAAATTCCACCACCAGTGCAACAACACCGGCCGAGTGAAGCGTATACACCGGTGGTGTTGGTAAATTACGCTGGCAGTGACTTCATTTTAAGTTTAAAAAAATATGTAATGTTTGTAGTCATTGTCGGTGAAAATACCATTGTCAATGCAAAAAACCCAGCCGTCTGAGGCGCGTATATCGGCGGTATGGATAGACTACGATAATATTGACTTCATTTTAACTTAAAAATTGTATATAGTGTTTGAAGTTAGTGTATATCTAACCTCAACCGGAAGTTTAAGGCGCGTACGCCTGTGGTGTTGTATTTGTACACCAACGGTGTTTAAATCAAATAATTTTTACCTACATGTGTCCCAAGCAGATTATATAAGGGGATTACAATATCCACATTTTACATGTGTCCAATTTTTATTGGCCTATTACGATTATACTATCCACGCCTAATCTATCAATACATAGACGTTTTATTCTTGTAAGCACATTACCTCAAAAACTCACAAACATAGGTGATGTGAATTGGAATGTGCATGAAGATGTGCAACTGCTCAAAGTAGTTGATTTCGTGAAACTCCCGATGTCGGAAGGAGCACGTGGTTTTATCAATAAAATTATATACATAATATATTTATTATTTGAAAACGGTTCTGAGGTATACCCATTGTGTCATTCCCCTTATAAACTCGAAAACGAAACATGTGATGTTTTAGTATGACATTCAGAATCTTAATTACGAAATATATTTTGGATCAGGTAGTGTAACAACTTAAAGATAAAGTGGATACGGAAGCCAATTGCGTCCAAGACTCTTACTCAAAATCTGATAAAGCTAGCGAAGAGGAGGAATATCTGTTCAAAAAAAGGCTTGAGCATTAATGGAATTATCTATCACCGTGAACGCGCCCGTGTCGACTAATTTTACGTATGAATTATGTCTAATATTATCGTAATCTTCTTATAATTTTATTTTTCAGTCCTTACACATTATATGCGTCGGTGGTAACTGATATGGTCGGATGCCATTGGAGGCTAAGAATGAAAAGTGGGTCGGGTTTATTTTAGACGGCATTTTAGACTCATAACAAAAACCATGTTGAGTATGATGGGAGCCTAATGACTAAGTTGTGTGCCAACTTTATATGTTCTTGGGCCTGAGGGCTCATGAGACTAACCTATACACATGAACCGACCCGATTGGCCCATAGATCTGAAACTATTCTATAAATAGCCCAAATAATAACATTTAATGGGTGGGAATATTTTCTCGTTTTCCTTATTAATATCTAACACCTCTATTATCTTTCTATCATCTACTCAAAAATGAATACAATATTTAAACACTTAACTTAAATATCCTCCGACTAGATTTCGTCATCACCAGATTGACGACCACATAGGTACCCAAATAGCAATATTCAAAACCTGACTAACATAATAGCCTTCAAAGATCCTCGAGATATACATCCCAATATGCATATAGATCTTCATCTCAAAAATGAAGAGATTAGAGGAGATGATGATCATGTAAATACCTCACATATAAATCATGATATGGAGGAAATACTTTTCATGTAGGAAGAACATGATCAGTTACAGGGAGAAATTGAAGCATTAAATGCCCAAAGGTAGGCTGAAAATGATCTGGGTGGAAAGAATCCATCAGAATATCCCAAATTCGATTATCCAGATAATGATTATAAACATACTTCAAATGACCAGTCCCCTAAAGCCACAAATGGTAAAAAAACATTGGGCTAAATAATATTCAGGCACATCAGATTATGTTGAAGGCTCAACAACAAAATCGGAATCGGAAGTTTTTTCTTCCTCATTAACTAATGACCATGATCACAAAAAGAAGAAAGAAAATATGGCTAGAAAGCCTCTTAAGAAGCATCAAAAGTTAGTAATCATGACTCTTTGGGCAAGAAAAGAGATCGGAACGGAAAATAAAAATAGAGACTATCAAGGGAAAATAAAATATCAGCAGACCACAGTATAGAACACCTGTTGAGTGATCAATTTATCGTGCAATCCAAACCTGTAATATTTGACCATATGTTTAGCCAATGGAACAATTGGAAACAATCACTGTTATCCTCAAATATTCTCTCTGGACATTTGCAATTGTTGTCCTCAAATATAATGAGAGTCAGGATCTTGATAATCATTTACAATAGTATAAAAACTTCATGATGAGTTTTAATGATAATGACAAGTTGTTATGTATGAATTTTTCTCAAATATCTAAAGGTAGTGCCTTAAAGTGGTACAATAGATTGTCACGAGGATAAATCAAAAAATTTGACATGTTTTGGATGGCATTCCAAAGGCACTTTGTAGGAAGTAAAAAGCTCAAATTAAATGGTGAAACAATAATTCATTGTGAACCATATCTAAATAAATCTTTGACAAATTATATTAATCGTTTTTTGATCCCTAAAGATGGGTTAGCAGACTATTTTGAGCAAGTGGCTATAGTTTTTGTGCAACAAGGTTTATTAGCTGGAGAATCGGCTGATTTAGTGACTCGTAATAAAGCAATGACTTGGGATGGATTATTGAATCAGGTCGGAAAGCAGATTACTGTGGAGGAAACCAATAGGTTAAGGTAGCCTCATCAATATAGGATTGGTCCAATAGCCTCCATCCCACAAGATAATAACCAGTTGCAAGCAACAGTCAGCAACAATCTAAGGGACTCAGGTCAAAGTTCTCATCGTCCCGACAGAGCCGATCTAATCAGGGTTCAACAGTTTAGGCCAAGAGGGAATCAATGGGTCCAGCCTGATTATTATGCAGAGCTAATTAAGATTGTGGCTACCATTTATGATAGGGCCAAGAACGTGGTACAGTTCCGAAGGCCAACATCAATCTACACTCTGAGGAAAAAGTGAAATACATGGTTATGTAGATATCATAATGATGTGGGACATGACATAAAGGATTATATTGCTCTAAAACAAAAGATACAAACGTTGATTGAGAATGAAAAACTAACTGCTTTTGTTAAATCACAATAGGATAATAGGAAAGTAAATAGTAGGCCACAGTCTACTGCAAGTGGGGCACAAACTACACCACCCAACTCCCGAAGGTAGAATACTGAAGCCTTCAAGAAAGAAAGTACAATGTTATTGTTCATTTCTATCACAACAAGATGGACTTTACCTCGGCTACGAATTGACTAACGATTAAACCTTGGTTGGAAATTTCTATTATGGAATAATTCGATGTGGATTCGGAGTATCTGGATCCTGACCTGGATCGGGGTAGAATCAATATGGTAACATAAAATACTAGAAGTGCTTCCAAACTATGCAGGTTTTTTGAATCACTCGCCATTTTGGGGGGAGATATAGTTACAACACCTTCAAGTTTCTCCCGGAAGAGATATGTGGTAAACTTAACTAAAATATTGGAAGGAAAAATATTTATACACCTCTATCAAATCCCTTATCCTTTCATAGTGTTTGAAAAAGATGATTTGAGATGTGTTGCAGGCCCACATGAGGATGTTGTGGTAATAGGGACATTTATCGAGGAATAGAGATCCAAAGAATTTTGATTAACACGGGTAGCTCTGTCAATATTTTATTTCTGTTTACTTACAAACAGATGAAAAACCCATCGGTTATCCAATGGTCAAACATGAGTATATTGGGTTTATAGGAAATTATGCTGATGTCATTGGAGAGTTCAAAGGTGAAGCATTGTTATGTAAAGGGTCATTTAAGAAAATTTTAAGGGTTTCGTTTGTGGTAGTAGATTTTCCGACCCCCTACAATGCAATGTTTGGCACATTATGGTTATCAAGAATGGATGCGCTTACTATTCTCTAAAATATACGGGTGGAAGTCATGTGAGAGTAGTTCGGAGCAACCAAAAAGTGGACAGGGAGTGTTACGTCACCGCGTTTGCTTCAAAATCTTTGGAAACAGTAGTAACCAAAACAATATAATTACTAGAGTCCTTTTCAGATTTCGGTAAAATAGATGATCCCGAATAGACTCCTAGTTATGTTATCCCTATAGAAGAGGCCGAAGTGTGTAGTTTAGCATATCGAAAGAATTGCAACCAGAGTTGAAGGAAAAGTTGTTATTGTTTTATCTAAAAACGTACAAGTGTTTTCTTGGTGCAATGAAGATATAACTTGTGTACCAGCAAGTATCATTTGCCACAAACTATTTATATAATCCAATACATGTCCAGTAGTCGAGAGAATGAAATCATTTTTTAAAGAAATATATGAAGCTATAGGTCAAGAAGTAGACAGATTGTCTAAGGTGGGGCATATTCGTGAATCTCAGTATCCACTTTGGACTGCAAATCCGGTGCATGTTAAAAATAAGAGTGGAAAATGGCAATGTGCATTGATTTCACATATCTCAACAGAACATTCCACAATGATCTTTTTCGTGTTCCTCGAATAGATCAGTTGGTGGATTCCACTTCAAGAAATAAATTATAATCCTTTATGGATTCTTTTGTTAGGTAGAATCAAATACGGATGGATCTGAATGCTCAGAACCATACCACATTCATCACCAACATGGGGCTTCATTGTTACAAGGTAATGCCTTTTGGGTTAAAGAATGTTAGGGCCACTTACGAACGATTGGTCAATAATTCCTTTTCCAGTCACATCAGAAGAAATATGGAAGTTTATATTGATGACATGGTAGTGAAAATCCCAAGGGAGGAGGATCATATATTTGACCTCCAAGAAATGTTCACTAACTTGGTAGCCATCAATTTCAAATTGAATCATGAGAAGTGTAAATTCAGTATTTGATCTGGTAAATTTCTTGGCTACATCATCAGTGAGAAATGGATCCAGGCTAACACAGATCAATTGAATGCTTTATTAGTCATGGATCATCCGCGGACCACCAAATAAGTTCAGGTATTAACTAGGATATTGGCAGCTTTGAATATGTTTATTTCAAGGTCATCGGATAAGTGAGCATAGTTTTTCCAAGTACTAAGAATTGAGAAAGACTCTAATTGGTCCCCAAATTGTGATAAGGAATTCTTGAAAATTAAACGACATTTATCTTTAACAAAAACTCTATTCAAACCCATCTTTAGAGAAAGACTCTACATGTATCTAGCAGTATCATATTATGATGTAAGTGCAATATTGGTTCGAGAAGTTGACAATTATCCCCACCTTGTTTACTACATTAGTAAGAGTTTGTTGGATATTGAGAAAAGACACTTCAAGTTGGAAAATCTAGCTTTAGCTTTTCTATAGCGACCAAAAAGATAAGGTCATACTTTCAGGCACATTCCATCACAGTTCGGACCTCATTTTCTCTTAAAACTGTATTGCAAAAACCAGATATATCAGGTCGGATGACCAAGTGGTATGTGGAATTAGGGGATTATGATATTGATTTTTCTCCTCGAACAATAACCAAAGCTCAATATGTAGCTGACTTCGTGGTTGAGTTTCATTCGTACAGGCCTTATAAGGAATTTGTAACCCACAAATCCGAAAAATAATGGATAATTCGAACAAATGATGAATCTAGTCTGATGGGGTGCGGGTATCAAATTTGCCTACTTTCCCCTTTCGAGGATTCAATATATTAAACTATACGTTTTGGGTTTAAGACATCCAATAACGAAGTAGAATATGAAGCAGTTATAGCAGGTTTAAGCCTAGCTCTAATATGTGGTGCCAAAAGAATCCAATTGTTGAGTGATTTGCAGCTAGTCATACATCAAGCACTAGGGAAACCTGAAACCAAGAAAGATCAGTTGATGACTCCCTAGCCACTCTTACATATTCTGAAGCTTACCCTTGAATCCTAGTGCAAGAATGTCCTTCTATAACAACAGGTTATGAAATGAAATTTGATAATGATGAGAGTTTCCAAATGTCAACCACAGTTATCCAAGATTGGTGGTATGATATCCAAGAATTTATTACCAAAGGGATCATACCTGAAGACAAAAATTTACACAAGAAGTTGAAATTCAAAGCACATGGTTTATTGGTTTTGAGAGGAATCCTCTATAAAACAATCTTCCAGTAAGCCTTTATTAGCGCTGCCTCAAATTCAACGAATCCCAACCAGTTTGGTCTTAATTACATGACATGGAAGGGTCGGCTCATTGTGGTTACAAGGCTTTAAGTTTAAGGGTCTTATTAGCATGGTATTATTGGCCATCTATTACGGAAGATTCTAGATATTTTGTTAAGAGATGTGATCATTGTCAAAGGTATGAATGTGCAATATCCTTGCCAGCAGTTTCCATGGAGTCAGTATCCGGAGTAGTACCATTTGATAGATGGGGACTTGAATTGGTCGGACCACTTCTGATGGCTTATCGGGGGTGTCGAAGTATCATTTTGGCAATTGATTACTTTTCCAGGTGAGTAGAAGCTGCACTGATCTCTAGAATGACTTCAAAAGTTGTAATTAGATTTATTATCTCCAAAATTTGTTGTAGGTCTGGAATTCCTAGACGTATTTTTATATACAATGGCCCCCAATACAATAATAAGGACATTGAGGTGTTTTTGCATCAAGAGAAATTCATTATTGTTTTTCCTTACCTTTTCCTCCTCAAGCCGATGGAAAAATAATGGTGGCAAAAGGACAATCTTGATGGGTCTTAAAAACAACGTAGAAGGGGCAGCCGGTAAACGGCATAATTATTTGCAAGAAGAGCTAAGAGCTAACCGAACTAATCCACACTCTGCCACACAAACATTTCCTTTTTCCTTGGTTTATAGAATGGATGCAATCACTCCAATAGAAGCTACTCTTCCTTTCTTCAGGGTCCAAAGTTATTCCGAAGAGGAAAATTAAGCCGCAATAAGAGCTTAGTTAGACTTAGGGATTTTTTTGTGAAACATCATCACCATATCCAATTTGACCGAGTTAATCCTCTCTTGCAAAGAATCATCACTTTTTCAGCATATGCATCCACATCATCGGTTATATCTTGAGTAGACTTTTCCTTGAGATAGGTAATCTCACCATTTTCCTTCTTGAGAGGATCTTCAAGTTTTTTATATTCATCTTACACGCGTTTGATGGAAGCTTGGTCATTCGAGTGATGATTCTTCAAGAAAGTAATCGCTTTGGACGTAGATGACTGCAAACCTTGATAGACTTCACTTCTCCATTTAGTTTCTTAACTTTGCTCTTCTCTTCCTCATTTAAGTTCTTCAGATTCCGATTTTTATCTCGAAGAGATGTGATATCTTCAACTTGAGACAAATCTTTTCTCTCCAAGTCAATTATTGGCCTAACATAGCCCAAAAATGCACATCCCAACTCATCGTTCTCCTTCGATACTTCGAATGGAACCTCATCGTATACCACAGCAGTTGCGGTACTTGTAGATTTAGGAAAGGCGGAACCAAAAGCATCAAAATCAAATGTCCCCGTATCTTTTATTGGGTCACCATCTTCAAAACCTGGCCTTTCAGATTGGGGAAAGAGTCGAGAAGGGGGATCATATACCGTGGTTGTTGGAGGAACAACAATTAGGATAGTTGGGGAGGGAGGTTCTGGACGAAGTATAATCTCCAAAGTGATCGAATTTCTCTTCTTTTTTTTCTCTCTCTTATCACTACCTTGGGTGTCCTTTTAGTGTTCCTTCTTCTTTTGGGGAACACAATATACTGAAGGCACCTTACCCTCTTCATCAATGGCAGTTACAGCATCTAACAAAGTTGCATCACTCTCATCTGGCTTCTCTTTACTTCCAACTTTATTAATAAACTATGATGGGCCCTTTTTGCTCTTTTTGTTCTTATTTATATGGTTGGGAGCTCTATTTCTGGCCGGTATAACTAACTTACCATCGGCTGCCTCAATTCTCTTAAGGATTTTACTAGCTCAAGCGCGAGTACTAAATTGCTCCTATGACAGTTCCCGAACAGGTTTGGTCCTCCAGAGATGGGATTTGACAAAATTGTTATGCATAAAGCAGTTGTGAAATTCATTGGACCACTTCTCATGAGCCCATTGATTCAACTTCCTGAAATTCACTTTTGTATCTTCCAAATGTTGTAGGAAGAGCTTTGAAATGATTGATATAAATGCTTTTGTTAGAAATGAAGGACAAATGGCATAAAAATAATGGTACTCGAAGATAAATATGAAGAGACTTATGTGTGTTCTTCAAATGCCTTGTAAGCTGCCTCGGATTTCCTTTAGAAGAGATCTTCTTACCATTATCCCAATGTCCAGAGATGAATATGAATTTGGTTTTCCATATCATGTCCGTCTTCAAGAGGTCATTTAATACTTTATAATTATTCCCCATTTTAAAATAATAAAATGGAATATATGGATTGCAAGATATACCCGCCACAGTAGCCAGTTGCTCCATTGGCATCGATATTTTAGAAATACTTGAGACCATAATGCACGCCATCTTTGAAAACCAAGAATTTTAGGCTAACTTGTCTTGGGCACAGCCTGACCAGATCAAAGTATCTCATTATATCAGGATCCAAGAAGAACTGAAACCCTCAGTCGAGCACATCGGTGTAAACCACCAACTCTCTAGCCCCACAGGCCATCGGAGTCTCTCCGGGTTGGGATAGCCTCACTTTAACTGAATCAGGTAATCCTTATTTGGCTTGGATTCCCTCCAGTTCAGATCTATAAAAATACATATAAGAAATTTTATGCAAGTCAATGAGGTATTTGACACCGATCTTAGTAAATTTAGGCCCAACTTTCCAAACCAGAGAGGGAATAAGGAGTTTGGTTTCTTCTTATGGGGCTTTGCCTTTGACTTTGACCTGGTTTTCACCTTCTTCTAAATCATTCAAATTTTGTTTCTCTGATGGCCTTGGATTTTCCCCAGTTTGACTATATGTCTCAAAAGGGGAATCTCCATCATTGTCTTCCATATTTTTGTCCATGACATGTGGTCTAGACTCTGCTAGAGTTTCTGGGTTTTCTCCCATACTTGGTACTAATGCAAGCTCGGTTGCGAGGGCAGTAGTGTCTTCCAACCTATTTGAAATTCGTGGTGAGGGATTACTAATGTGTATAGGGTGGTTTGTTGGATCATTATTTGTAGAAGATTTTTTTTGTTTTAGAAATCCTAGTAACTATCCGGGGAGTACTCTTATTGTTATCTGATCTCATAGGTTTGAAGGTGGAAGGTTTTCCAGTACTAGTGGCCCCTTGGGATTGGGATGATTTGGTTATGTGAGGAGAGTGTTCAGGTGATGTAAATGATTGGGCAGTCGAGGTAGGTTCGGAAGGAATGCAATGCATGTTGTAAGGGTAAACCCCTCTGTACTTAGTAGACTGATTTACAACAACTCTACTTGAAGAGCCAGGTAACCCAGCAATGGCTCTTGCTTTCTTTTTCTCTTCTTTTAATTCGAATAAACTAATCTAATCGCCTTTGGTTAGAGATTTCTTGACTGTAAACATATAAACCCCAAAATAATGTCTGAAGAGGTGATTTACGGTGGCTGATGTTGAGGGGGAAAACAAATTTCGTCGGAAATAAACTTAAACTTTAAGCAATACACTTTGTTTATAAAAAATTATAAGGTAAGCTTTTTCTCACTCTAGAAATATCAACTGTAAAAAATGAAAAAAAAATTATATAAAGACTAAGAAATTTTTGAGTTCCCTACTAAGGAATAGGTATCGACGGTGGTAGTTAGGGGGCTCTAGGGAAGTGTAGTTGTTTCTCTCCTTTGATTATATGGTTTTACTTAGGCTAAAACAAGTTCGTGGGTCCAATAAAAAATTGACACACGTCTCAAAAAGTAATTGGTTAAAAGTTGTGATTTTTGGATATTAATCGTTCTTGAATAAACCCATTGTAAGTTGTTCATATATGTTAGCTCTCCCAAAATGCTTCTGAGAGAGGTAAGAGGGCTAGATAGGATCAGATGCCATTGGAGGCTAAGAATGCAAAGTGGATCGGATTATTTTAGGGGAAATTTTAGACTTATAATGAAAACCATGATAAGTAAGCTGGGAGTCTAGTGAGTAAGTTGTGTGCCAGCTTTATATGTTCTTGGGCCTGGGGGCTCATGAGACTAACCCATACACATGACCTGACCCAATTGGGCCATGGATCCGAAATTATCCTATAAATAGTCCAAAGAGCAACATTTAATGGGGGGGACATTATTCTTTTTCTACTTATTAATTGCTAGCACATCTATTATCTATTTACCTTCTATAAAAAAAATACAATATTTAAACATTTACCTTAAATACGCTCTGACCATATTATTACGAGTAACACCAACAAACTACCCATATTTACAAAACTACCCATATTTACAAAACAACAAAGATAAAGGCACACCAACGGTGCGGGATTTTAAAGCTACCAGCTAAGTTCAGCACCGTCGGTTTTAAATTTTCAATCGCAAGCATTTTATTATGTCAACGGTATAATTATATGTTTCTAGCTACGACTGGCGCTGGCGGTGCCTAGATTTTTCACATGCGGTGGGAAATTCAACCGTCAGTGCTATCATGTTTACATTGGCAGTGCATGACTACAATTTGTAAAAAAAACATAATACTACTAATCCAACCTAAACCAACATGTCTTGATAACCGTATCACTCGATCTGGCATATACGCTTCGGTAACATGCATAAGTTGGATATGAATGCAATATAACCCCACCAATTACACCGGAAAACTATCTCGCACGTCCTTATACGGCGGAAAGATCACATGCCAACAAACACACATAAAGTATTATTTGTAACATTTGTGAAAATAAAAGAGCCAAAAAATAATACTTACATAATTTTCCCCGAGACTGAAAATGAGCTCAATGTAGTATGTCCTTGGCTTAACGTTGCCGCCCGTCTGCTTTTTAGGCGACCAACTAAGAAGCTTTGGCATAGATAACTTATAACCGTGGGTAACCTGAGGTCGAAAACACGGGAAATGATCGTATATCCAAAGCTTAACAAGGCTTCAAAGTCGGCAAGACTCTTTAGCAACGTCTTGGACGCTCCTCCCAACCCCTTGTATAGTCACACCAACGTGAAAATACCCAATTTTATACTACAACGAAGCAATGAAATTAGCTTGTGCGTTCTTATGGATGGTATTCATGAAGATGACAAGGCTTCAAAGTCGGCAAGACTCTTTAGCAACGTCTTGGACGCTCCTCCCAACCCCTTGTATAGTCACACCAACGTGAAAATACCCAATTTTATACTACAACGAAGCAATGAAATTAGCTTGTGCGTTCTTATGGATGGTATTCATGAAGATGGTACAGTCGAACATATACATCGGGTACGTACGTGCGGCTTGTGTGACCATCTTATCGGTACATTCCGGATTAAAATCACAATAGCAAGGCACTAAAAATTATTCCTAAGTCATTTCAGCCCAAAACCAACCCCATCCTACTGGGCCAAACCTCTTGGATTTCAATCTTCGTAACTCCCAACAACGAGGAATAGGTTGTCCGCGAACCACCAAAATTAGGACTCGGCTTGGTTTCAACTAGGGAACCTACCACTGGGAGGCTAGTAATAACCTAAAGGTCATCTAAAGTGATGCTCATTTCTTCAAACGAGAATTGGAAATTTTTGGTCTCCTGATGCCAACGTGTGAGAAAAGCCTCCCTCAGGGGAGTGCTTGAGCTGAACTTGGTCAAGTCTTTTGTAAGAGACCGGAATGGAGTCCCTTGTATGATAGTCTCAACAACCTGTTGCTTACTAAGGTCCTACTAACGTAAAAAACTTCGCCTAACTATTAATACCTTGTCGCGACTAAATACACGAAAATAAGACAGATTGCTATAATCTAGTTATAAAAATAAAATTAAATAAATAATTAACATTAAAGGATGTTGAGAATCATATTTTACAAAACAAAATGTTGTACGTCTTGTGCTGCATGTAGTCCAAAAAATACAACATTATTCTGCGTCAAGAACAAACTCTTGAGACAATCAAAACAATCAAGATGTGCGAGTTTCATATATGATGCTTCCACGGAAATTGGAGACGGTGAAGGGTTTTAGTCTGCATCCTAAGCGCTTCATTAGTATCGGAAGATGTATCGTCGTCCGACAAAAATGAACTTTTGGTGTTAGGTTCCGTGACAACAGCGGCACTAGTTTGACCTCTAAAGTTTTATACTTATAGTGTCGCACGCCGCGACATGTGGTGCGAACTCTGATGTGCTGCAGAAGGAGAACCAGTTTCTATATCAAAACGCTTTATTTTCAGAAAATATTTACCCGCCTCATTTGGACGAGCATGGGCTTCGTCTTACAATCTTACCTACCGGTTCGTTTCTTGAAACCAAAAATAAAAATTAAGAATTTTTCAAAATTGAAAAACAATGAGACAAATACCGTCTCTATCGGTGTAATGATTACACACGCTGACAACGTAATACAATGTTGGCGGTGTCGCGCTCCGGAGGGCTCTTTACGTTGGCAGCAACTAGCAAAACACTAGTCGCTGTCAGCGTAACTCCATTGCACTACCAACATCGAAGAGTATGATTGAACTCATACTCCAGTCTTTTAAAAAATAACATTTGAATTTACCAAATCAAAACCAAATAGAACCACATAAACACTATTAAATCATACTAAACTCGCTTATAAGAGTAAACTACACTTAGATCATTTTCAAACAAAAAGAATGCTCACTTTTTCTCTTTTTTCATTGATGGATGATAGACTATGCTTTGAATTTGAGTTTTTATTTTTAGTATCTTTGAAAATAATGTTGAAGATGAAGTGGGTGAGCGAAGATGTTCTCTTCTTGAATATAAACAAACTTAGAACGCTATTGGATGAACTTAGAATTTTGGGTGAGAAGTTTTTTAAAAAATTAAATACTTATAATACTTATAGGTTGGTGTCCAATGTTTCTACTACGCAGAAACTATAGTGCTTAGATTCAAAGATTCATAAATTGGACACAATCAGATATAAGGTCAACCAAACCAACCCAGACATTTTTAATGGTGTATTGATATGAACTGGAACCAAATTATTCGCCAACAATCCTAAAAATTACGGCCATATTAAATATGTGATAGAGCTGTCTGAGCGCCTTTTTCTTTATATTAATTCTATAATCTATCTATCAAAGTCTTTTCTTTTTTCCTCTATAACTCGGTCTGCTTTGATTTTTCCAGACAGTGCCGGTCTGCATCAGGGACTCTTGTACAACGTTGCAAGACAAGAACCACTCCTTTCCTTTAGCTTTTCTTATTTAGTTCCTCCCAAACGTTGATCTCGCAACAAATAATGTTTCCAATTGTACAAGATTTTGAATTTACCCAAAGGCTACGACTTAAAAGCATCAGTCTTAACTATGGATATTATGGATGTTTCTTTGAACTTGATGTTTTCTAATTATAAAATATTAATTACGTGTTCAAAGATAATTATTGCTTCTTTAACAAGTAACTTGGATCAACTCTGAGTACTCTTTTACCAATCCACTCACTTTTCAGAAAGAATGTTTTGGACAGTTCTGGAATTCCGTACTAAAAACTTTTTAAATCGATGTCCAAGAAATATCTATTAAAAAATATCCCACCACCAAGTTTCCTCTTCTCATTAATTGATGTCCAAGAAAAACATTAATTCAAACATTATTACTTGTTGAAGAAACCAGTTGTTTGTGGCCAACAAGAAACTACAGCTGTGGGCGTCACCCAAAACAGATCATGGCCTTTTTGGGTTTTGGTTCAATATAACTTCAATGCCAATTTACTATTGGCTAATGAGTCCATATCGCCCACAGATAGCTCTACATAATAGACATTCACATTAAGGTTTACAAAAACGGTATAATTTCTTACAAGAGACATTATTTACAGAGGGCTTTCATTAGTACCAAACCAAATGAAATCGGCCAAATATCCGGTTCAATCTTTTCGAAATTTCCACACAGTATCCAAATCATCAACTATGTGAGAAAAACAAAAAGAAAGCAGTAGGCAAAGTTGCAACAAGAAACTCCTATATTGTTCGTACCATGATCATCCCCACATTGTGAAACTCAAGTATAAAACTAACTAGTCCCTGTAAAGCTGAAAGCTGAAAGCTAGCGTAATACAATAGTGAAAAATTGTTTCACTATCTTATGGTAATCAAGTAGAGAAAAAACTGTGGTTTCTTCCGATATATCAAATGCTTATATCGTTTGATACCGGTTGTGCTGATACCGCTTCCTCTAACACTTCACCCAGCTCTTCGAAACTGCAACTGCAACTGCCTGTAAATAAATAAGTAAATTCAAATTAGTCAACAAAACAACATAACTCATTTTCAAGGAAAACTGGCATCTCTATATGCTTCAACAGGCAACCAAATCCTAGAAAGAAAGCATTTATAAAGACTTAAAAGAGTTGCTAGGTGGCCCCAAAACAGCAAGATCAATTTATAGTTTATACCTACCTTAACTAACTAGTAGCTACTACTTGGCATAGAACTAAAGATCGTGGTTCAATTTCACACATTAGTATTCATCTCTTAAAACACAAACAGAAGAGCCAAATCACTTCTCTCACCTTGCTCTTTTCTCTCTGAACTGCTTGATTGCCAATTGTAATAACTCATCCCCTGCGATCAGCCTCAGCTTTTGGACCATATGTACCCGCGAAATCTTATTTCCCTGCAAAGATTGAATTCACATTTGTCTTTAGAACAAACTGATACAATCATGCTATGTAACAACTTTAACTTCCTTGTCAAGAAAACTTATCAAATACATATAAAGAGCCCCTAATGAATCATGCAATTTCTAGATGGCAATACAATTTCGTATATTCACCAATGCAAATCGACACATACTTCACAGATTTGCTAGATAATCGGAAATAACTCTGTCAAAAAGTTCATAATATGGCAACAGTTGATATTACGAATCTCAAATTGTTTATGTGCTTATGTCATACATGTCAAGACCAAAGAGTCAAAATAGGAGTTAACAGAAACTTGCTCACCAATCCGTATAATAATTAGAACAAAATTTTATATTACTTCATCATCAAGAAAATCAACTTCAAACAAATTGACCGACTGCGATACGATACGTGGCTCATGAATTCACATTTCAGATTACAAACTAAGAATAAGTCCTGTAGCATAATATTTGTTAATATGTAAGAGAAATACCTTATAATCTTTGTGGCTGTTGGAGATAAGGTTCAGTTTGTAAGGAGACAAGTAGCTCGAAAGCACAGACAAAAGAGCATTAAAACTCAGCCACGGTGATTGGGGGATTACTTGTACTTCTGTGATGAACAAGAACAAAGAAAGAAAGTTAAATAGAGAACTCATCATTAATAAATGTAATTCAAACTTATAATTTACATGATAAACAAGAACAAAAGACTCGTGAATCTGGAGATTTACTTACTTTGAATAGGAGGCTTGAAGCTAACTATGTAGCTTGGAAGAATTTGAGAGTTCATTAGAGAATTCCAAATGATGTACTTTCTGGGTGAGAAAAAATTATCCACGCCCGAATCGAATTCGGTCGAACTGGGACGAAATTGCTTAGAGCCAGCAGGTACCACCTCTGATTTCCCCAGTATCACTCGACATATCAATACGTGCTTCAATCCATTTGCATCAGTATCAGACTGAATAACACTGTTATATTGCAAAAAAGAAACTGAGAAATCTCATACAGCTAATCAAAACAAGAAAGTGTCATTTACTGGAATATTTAAGAATCAGATATAGTTCTTATTTTCACATACTTTCTTGCACTTTCTGGGCTACCAAACAGATTCATAAACAAAACAAAAACAATGAATTACCAATGGGATTTCTAAGAGCTGGTTCTACCTAATTTCCAGCATTTTCCCGGCTTCCAAACACTTTTTTCTTTTCACGTGAATCAGTTAAAAACATATAACAAACTTATCAAAAATCGATTAAAGCACTTACGCGTCAGAAACGAACTTCGACGGAGATAATTTGACACCAACACCGGAAGCTCCAACAAAATCTTCAGAATCACCTTCGCAACCACTAAATCCATGAGTTATAATCCCAATCAACTTCTCCAGCGAGCCACCGATCCAACCGAACTTCAAATTAGCTTCGCCGCCACATTTTCTCTTAACCGCCTCCAAGGAAAAACGAAACGAAGCAGACCTAGCTTTAGAAGTAAAACCACGGGGCGTATTCTTATGCACAGCGACAACGCTCGTGTCGTTACCTGTACCCGGTGCAATCCCGAATAGAAAGTTCTTCTTTATAAGTCCGAACTCAAGATCATCTTCGCCGATCTTCACCATTCCGTTATTCCTAAAAACACTAAACTCATCGGGCCGGGAAGTAACCTCCTCTGTATCGGAGCCGGCACCGTGTAAGATATCGTCATCATCAATACTAATCGATACTTGATTGTAATCTGCCATTTTTAGTATGAACAAAAGGAAACGAATACAACAACAGCAACGATTGAAAAGCACTAAAAGCAAAACACCATAGAAGAAACTTCACAGATCTAGAAAGTAGAAAGAATATTTGTGTATATAGAGAAAGAGAGATATGGAGGTATGGAGTGTGGAGTTTGAATTGTTTAGGTTTATAAAGGTTTTCGATTTGCTTGGAGACGAAGAGAATAGAAGAGAAGAGAAGAAAAGAGAAGAGAATCGTTATTCAGTTTCGTGACGAGTGGTTTTATTTTTATAAGAAACGGGGTGGACAAAACCGCCTTTAGATTTTTTTGGTTTCGTGTTTGATTGGCTAAACTAATCGAGTAAGTCGGTAAGTTAAATTTTATATTTTTATTTTATTATTTTATTTCCGTTCGTTTTAATTTGGAATTACGGCTGTAGCCTCTGTATTCGCTCAAAAGGAGATGGGAGTAATTAAGTTTACCGTGGAAACATTCATTCTTATCCATTGGATCTGACCAGACGCTATTCGGATCCCAATTTTACAAAATCAAAGGTCAGATTCGATGTATATCACATGTGGATGTAAAATTTGAAATCACAGTATAATTTATTTCCTCTTATTGGGAAAACAAAAAATTAGTATATGGATTTTGTTTTCAATTATGTTAGTATTTTTTATTTAATATAAAAATTTAACTTACTTCTAAAAATTAATTATGATTCACTTTCTTTCAAATTTTGAGTCATTCATGATTAAAAAAATCATATATTTTTGGCCAATTTAAAAAAAATGATCAATTTGTTTTGTTAAGTTGTATAGATTACTCCCGGTTGGATATTTGGAAGTTCTATTCATATGCTCGTTCATATATTCGTAGTTTTCATTTATATCAAATCTTTTTTTTTTGTTAAGTTTACTAGTCTTACGTTTTTATTATTTCTTCAAAGGTTCACAAATAACTCTCTCAACACATGTGTCGATTCTTTTTGTCCTACCATGAGATGAAAATTTCGTGAGCTAAAGTAGTTTGGTTTACTGTCACTTTGACCATGTTGGAGGATGGTCTTGTGTTTCTAATTTAAAAACCTTGAATCAGACGATCGTTCTTAAATTTTTGTGGTGTCTGGTTAGTAATAACTTTAAATATATTTGGTGCAACTCGACTAATCCTAAAAAGATTAAATATTAAAGATAACAAATTTTCGGATATTGATCTTGGTACTACCCTCTTTTGGATTTGGAGGAGAATTTTTATCTCTTAGGCCTCTAGCTAGTAATTTATTCAAGATTACAATCGGCAATGGGAAGCATGCTTCCTTCTGGTTTGATCTTTGGCTCTTGTTTTCCTCTCTTGTCACCTATTACAAAAAGGACATCATTTATGACTCAAGACTAGGTAAAAACCTTAAAGTTTCAGAAATTATCCTCGATGGCCCACTAGAATTGGCATGCTCATATTAGATGGTAAGTGTTAGATATATCATCAATCTCCAAGAGATCCACAACCTCATCCTCTCAATTCCTCACCCAACGTCCTCTTTAACGACGTCCGCTACTGGATTGCTAAGAGAGGATCCCCAAGTTTACAATAAAAAAAACACCCATAATGTCATTCGCTTGCCCACTCCTTGTGTAAGATGAGCGGAGTTAGTTTGACACAAATTTAATATTTTTTGTCATTATTTTATGAATTGGCTTTTTGACGAGGACAAACTGACCACACACGGTAAGCTTCTGAGATGATGATTTAATACTCCTCCGACTTGCGTCTTATGCGATTTCACCTCTGAATCAATTAATCATACATGACATTTTCTAAGAGCATCTAAGATTTTGCAAGCTCGAAGTTTGGATTTTAGTTTAATATCAATACCAATTTGGTCTTTTGGTCTCAAGAGGCTTCCAACTGACATCCTTTCAGTTTATGCGGTGTCTTATGCGGTGTCAGTGTGTATGCTTTTGCGCAATTGTTTATCATATCTGACCTACGATTCATGTTACTTGATACCAAGGTTGTTTGGTCTAGTTAATCCCTATAATCTTTAACTTATGTTAGTATTTTTTTTGTCTCCAGAGCTATAATCACTCTAGTCTTACTGATTTGATTTTTAACTCCCATGTTTTTCAATTTCGTTATTCTATTTTAATGACTCATTTAGTTTTTTATCCAACCTTTTTTATTTTAATTTTGGTTATGTTTCTGTTTATTTATATCGCAAAATCCAGAGCGGAAGGAATTTTTTTTTAAGGGATTACCTTGTACAATTGAATTCAATAAGCCTTTTTGGAAGAAATATTCCGCCAAGTCTGGCCGCGAGTTTTATCCACACACAAAAAAAGAGCGCCCAACCTAATTATTTATGCTCTTGCTTTTGCATTGAAAATGACTGATGATAAGAACCCACCGGATGACCAAAGTTTATTTTATATTTCTCCTATTTTTCTCTATTAATTTTTTGTTTTAAAGAGAATTTTTAAAACTGCCACAGCGGTCTTGGGCTATTTTCTTATAATATAATTACAAAAGGGTAGCAAACAGCAGGTTTGAATTGATCAAATATAAATTATGAGACGTTTTTCGGAAGCATCCGAGAATGTTCTAAGAATCAACGACTATCTAACTCGTAGAGGCAGTTCAGTAGCAGTTATAGGTAGGGCTGTTATCGGTCCGGTTCGGTCCGGGTTTTGAAGGAATCGGACCGGACCGCTAAGCTTTCGGTTCTAATTTTTGGAACCGGATCGAACCGCTAAGCTTTCGGTTCGGTCCGGTTCGGTTCGATCCGAATTCGCTCCGGTCCCGTTTCGGTCTGGTTTCGGTCCGGTTCGGTCCACTTAAAAAAATAAAATCAATTAAAATTGATTTTTAATTACTTTTTTATTAAAATAAATTATATAAAAACTAAAGTTTATAAATTGATCTTTCATTTTCTTAAAAAATTGGTAATTAACTATTAATTTTGGTACTATAATTTATAAAAGAATATATAATAATAATAATAAATAATCGGTTTTAACGGTTTTATTGGTTTGATTTTTTATCGGTTTATCAGTTTCATCGGTTCGATTCCGTATCGGTTCCTTCGGTCTTATCGATTTTATCGGTTCGGTTCCTTATCGGTTCGGTTCCTAACCGATTTTTTGTTTCGGTTCCTTATCGGTTTTCGATTTTTAGAATGGAACCGCGAACCGGACCGTTAAGGTTCGGTCCGGTTCTCGGTCCGGTCCTTATCGGTTCGGTCCCGGTCCGGTTCTCGGTTCCGGAGAACCGTTGACAGCCCTAGTTGTAGGGCATAGTAACTTTTCAAAATATGTTTAATTACTCGTATAATGGTAAAAACTATTTTTATTTTAGGTAATGTATTTATTTAATAAAAATAAGTATTTAAAATTACTATAATAATATCGACATTTCTATATAATTACGCTAAACGAAACTAAATTAAAAATAAATAAAAGAGATTGGAAAAGGAAGTTGGCTCATAAAAAATAATGTTAGATATATTTTATTATTGTTAATTAAATTCTTATATAAGAATTTAATATCACAGCAAATATTCTAATCATTAAAGAAAATATTTTTGGAATTAATTGTATCCAATTTTTTAAATTTTGAATTTTTAAACGAATGATCCACTAATGTATTAATACTAAAGAACTATTTATATCTTATCAATTAATAATATATATTATATATATATATAAAAGTTTGAATTGGGTTTTCGGGTAGAATTGTTTGAATTATCCTATAAGGACTCCATTTAAAATTGTTTTTAAAGTGTCCAAACAAGTTGCCTAAAGGTCATATCAGAAGATAATATAATTGTTTTTTTCTATTTACATTTTATTATTTTACGCATATTTATTTTGAGTCCTCTCATTACATTTGTTACTGTTCATTAAATTTAAGTTTACGGCTGGATAATATTTATAAACACGACCCTAGCATTATCTTCAAGTAAAGCTCGAATCCTCATCAACTTGTACGTGAGACAACGGCGTATGTGACACGGATTTTTAGAAACTGTTGAACCATGCTCAGTCAGGGTTCTATGAATATTCTATTATTATATACAGCTACATGCACCCCCGGTTTGGTGGGATAATTGAACACGGTTTATAAAAGAGTTGTACACGGTTTTTATGGTCATGCTGTGTGTGGGGGCAAATGTGGAAATTCATCGTAACCGTTGAATTTAATAATATGGTTTTGGTTTAGATCTAAATTAAAGGACAAGTTACTAGTTGGAGAGGGTTACTTCGGTACCAAGTTGTGTAGATAAATGTTGTTACTTTTTTTAGGCATGATATTTTCGTGAGACGTGGATTTCCAATCTTTAAAAGGAAAAAAGTTTACGTGTGTTAGAAGTTATATTTTAAAATATACGTTTCGGGTTTTTAAATTATTAATGTAACTGTATAGGTTAAGCTTGGTTTACTGGATACGACCTTGGTCAATTAGTACAATATTCATATATAAGTATTGAAGAAAATTGAATATAAAATTATTGATTTGTTAGATGAATTCCGATGTATATATTAAATTTTGTTCTATCTAAAATCCAAGTTCATTAACAACATATTATAGAATTGCAGCATTTGCCAACAAGTCTGTCAACAATTTTTTTGTAGATAAGGCACGAGATTGCAACGCCAGCATCCACGTCAGTCAATGAGAATCTCGTAGCATCTGCCGAGAGTTCCTCGACTGACTGGCAGATGGTCCTGAAATTTTAGTGTAGACTTTTGACATCTTTTAGAATTGAGCATAATATGCCCATTAGACCAAAGCTCACGAGGCCAGTGATAGTTGAAAATTATAGCTACGGGGTTGTAGATGCAAAATGTCAAATGATCGGGATAAGGTTCTTCCTTGAGACTCGAAGATCAAATGGGTACTAGTACTCAAACTCCCTCTTCATCTTTTAGAGAATAGAAGAAGATACTTCTGATTGCTCGGTCAATCGTTCAGGGTGAACTGAAGAAATGCGGCCTCCATTCCTGTATTTTTACTATGTAAACGGTGGAATTAGATAGCCACTCAATAAGGAACTTTTCATCCTATGCGTTCAGTGTTAAAGATTGCCTCACCACTCTCTACAAACTCGGTCTTGCTTGATCAAATGGTTCAACTTGCTGGACCAGCTTACCTGCAAAATCTCCCACGAGCAATGTTCCTTCAGTATATGTCCACCTTCTTGCTTCTGCAAGCGTATCTTTATCATTTTGGTTTTTTGGCAGCCTTATCCCCAAACCCTGGAATTTCAATGATAGGTATTATATCAAAAGGCATGACCCAATCATCCTTCACAACATTCTTTGCACGAAAAGCTGGCTTTCCCTTAAACCCTGCAAAGCCATGTAACCGTCAGTTGCTCACATTCCATGTACCTCTGTCTGTTAGAATGGTCAACATTGGAAGAGCATATATAATAGGAGATCGAAGAGGAACAAATAAGATCATAACCAGTCAGCTCAGCCAAGCAAGTAGGCGTCCCAGGAATCTTGAACAAATTCAGATATGCACAATTAAGAGCTGCTCTAGCCGTAACGATGAACACATCAATTTGATTGACTTCAAAAGCATAATTCTCATCAGGGAATACCCAAGCATTGGTTTGTCCGTACATAGTCTCCTGCCTCAAAGTAGCAGCAACCAAAAAGACCCGTTCAACTTTAGAGGGAAATGTGATGCAACATCCATCTTGATAATGTGAACTCTTACACCTTCGGCCTTGGAAACTGCCTAAGTAAACTAATAAACATATACAGACTAGTAATACCTACAAAATGCTAGAGTCAGGACTCAGGATATGAATAATCAATCACGCACAATTACAAAACTTGGTACACATGTGAAAAACCAAACACAATGTAGTATTCTGGTGTAGAACCAAGACATAAATCACACCATTGTCCTGCACCTAAAACTTATATCATCTGCAACGTCAGGTCTAAATAATCAAAACTTTGGCATACAGAACAGCTACTTAACATTACTGAGCCTTGTTTGGTCCCCCTAAAGTAGAGTAGAAGAAATCACTTTCAATTTAGAAAAACATTGAAAAAGATTTTTATAACAATTGGTTCAAACACAGAATCTTAGCACTATGATTCTTCCCTTTAAAAGTTGAACAAGTTAAACTAATATTGTAATGAACTCTACAAAACATCAGTTATGACTTATCTTGAAAGTTTTACGCAATCCATGTCGGGAACCTTTTACTTTGTCAAGTTCTATGAATGTAACAGGGACGCTCTGGAGGAGCGAGAGTAGTCGTCAGTCGACTGAGAGAAAAAGACGAGGTTGTGTTCAACTCAGGAGGTCTCAGACCCTGAGGCTGTTTAAATGTTAAAATTAAAAGTCAAGCTAGTAGGAGGCGATCTATGTCACCCATATCGTTCCCCGTTAAATCACCTCCAAATTTATCTCCCAAATCCAAAATACAATTTTACTTTTTATCTTATTAAAATAAATAAATAACTAATATTGGACTTTCATTACTACCAATCCAAAAATTACAAGTAATTGGCTCTATAAACAGTCCACAACTAATATCATTTCAATGCTAGCGACCGGGATCAAATTTAGAGAGAACCTAATTTACAGAGAATCGAAAATTAAAAATTAAAAATTAAAACTTGCACCAAATTGAAAACACGAATGAACCAGAGTTTTTATTCATGTCGCGAAGTTTAAAAGTACTCCAACACGCTATTTTTACATTCGATCAATTGAAACTTAGAGAAGAATTTTGATTTCGATATTCAAAATCTTGGCAAAATCTATACTAAACTATTTTGGGGCACGGAATGACTTTGCTTTCGGCCAAAGGACGAGGAGACAAAGCTCGTACTCAAGAGGACAACAAATATGAATAATACCATTAATTTGAATAGTTCCAGGACGAAGGATTAGTTAAAAAGTCGATCCTTAAACAGCTAGTACCCAAACCTTAAAAAAAAGGATCGCTATGAGGTAATTGGAAGTCTGAACTTGATTGAAATCCATGTTGTGCATTACTTTTAGAGTATTTTTAGCAATCCAGTCTGCTACCTTATTTTGTTCTTGAAAAATATGGGTCACAACCATTGTTGAAGAGATAAGCTTCCTGCAACAGGGACTAATAAGCTCTAGAAATTAGAGAAATCTCCCACGTAAAATCCTTTCAGTAAGGATGCTGAAATCAGTTTCAATGTTTAGGTTAGTCATGGATTGATACAAAAATAATCCATCGAGCAAAGCTCTACACCAAACAACAATAGGTAAATTCTTTCCATATAGTCTTCCAAAACCCAGGATTATATTACCATTATCATCTATGTCTAATCCACCTTCACTAGACTCTCCTGACTTGTAGCAAGCCCATCAACATTGAGTTAGAGAGAGAGGTAGAGAAAGAAAGAGAAAGAGAGAGAAAGAGAAAAAAAGAGAGAGATATTCTAGGCTTGTTTAGGTGATTTACACAACCTATTGAAGGGGCTATATTGCTTTCATATCCTCAATGAGTTCTCTTGAATAGATTAGCACTATCCAGACTAGAAAGGATGTGAATTACATGGTCTATCATTGATATAGAGTTAACAATCTGATCATTGTGCTTTCTTTTATTCCTCGAATACCTGATGACCTAAGATATAGTAGGAGGGAGGATAGATATGATGTGGATGATTTTATTTGTAGACCAAAACCAAGACCTTATAAAGTGTGTAAAGGGAAAATTCTTAGTTATAGGGATGCTGAATAGAGAGGCAAAGTAGTTCCAAACAACCCATGAACTTTGACAATGAATAAAGACATGATTGATACTTTCAGAATTGTCACAGTGCTGACACTTTGAGGCCAGTTGAAACTTTTTCTTTGAAAAACATAGTCAATAGGCAGCCAATAATAAAGAGTTCTCAAAAGAAGAAAAGAACATTTCTTAAGAGGGATTGAGTTCCAAGTCATCTTGTAAAGGTTGGATAGATTACCTTTAACCCTTATTTTATTAAAATTAAAAAATAAATGTTAATTTTTTTTTATTTACATACCTTTTTAGAGGTGGCGAAGGTCATCATGTTACGAAACACGACAGGATTCATGATATAGTATTATGGTTACGCTGAGAACATGATCAGGTTGAAAGCATGATCTCGGTCGTTAGGGTTACGACTGAACGCGATATGTACAATGTTACTGTTACGGTGAGAACACGATCACGTTGAAAACATGATCTCGGTCGTTAGGGTTACAAAAAAACATGATGTAATTAGTGTCACGGTTATCCATTTTATAGTCTTTTTATAATACAAATAGTATAAGTGTTCTTATTGTTACACAAATTGTTATATAGTTTGTAAATTATAATGTAAAAGTAGTATAAGATTATTATAGTTATATTATTATACTTGATTATTATTATGGTTTGATTATTTATACTACAAGTGTACTATAATTTGTTATAGTTTGTTTGTTTTTATAGTGGTAAAAAAAATTGTGATAAGTTGTTATATTATAAGATCGAATGATAGAAATAATTTTTTTTGATATAAGTCTTTCTGAGTTTATAATCTTGCGGACCATGAGTTGTACATATGTTCTCAAATTGAACTACCATATTACAAATGTTATTCATCTATAAAAAAAATCATCTTTAGATTCAAGATCTTCCATCTATAAGATCTTGTTCAACATAGGATCTTGTTCAATATCTTCTGAAAATACATTAAATATATTCATTAGATTCTCTTCAATTTTATACTATTCGTCTTGCATCCTATGATCCACCACAATTTAGTCATTGATTGCAACAAGTACTCCAAGTGCCTCGTTTTTCAATCTTGTTTGTTTAGTCATGTATTGCAACCTAGCTTGATTAAACACATATTAAATTGCCATTGTAGACATAGGTATTGAAAATATCTCTTGGTTAACCTGCAAAGAATAATAAAACTCGTCTTTTTATAAAAAACATCACCTTAAAAATATCAAAAGGGTTTTAGGGGTCCTATTTGATGTAACCCAAATGGAGTGTTCATATATATGGCCTTCATTAACAACTTGAGGAGTTTCTCTTGTCATTCCACTATTTAACATTGACATTTTCACATAGTAAGTGAGACTTATGTCTCTTCCCATATTACTGCTACTATTACTCGCTACATTTGAAGATCTAGCATTTTTATTTACTCCATATCTTTCAACATATTCATTATACATCATATAAAGATAATTGTCAATTACTCGAATATATACATCAAGATCATAAGTTACATCATGAAGTTGTGTGGATTTATAAAAATAAGTAACTAAAAAGGTAAAAACCTAATCGTTTTTGAAATGATAAAAAATGCACCCAATAACATAAGCATATGGGATAGGATGAAAATACTTAATTAATTTTTCTTTCATATCACCATCATTTTATGACACACACTTTTATCCTTATATTTATATGTATGCATTACAAGACTAGTAATTTCATAAAGGGACCAGTGAATGTTAGAAGTATATTGCATATAAAAAGTTTTAGTTACATCTTTAAACATCCTCAATTAGCTTAATATTGAAGCACAATAAACCCAATTTTACTTTTCAAGAGGTGTATTAGTATTATGTATATTATAAAAGATAGTAATCTCATATTTATACGTATAAGCACGCGCTAGAAGATAATATGTAAAGGTCATCTAGTTTTGACATCTAAAACTTGGTTTTTATATGTCTTTACACTAACATTAATAATCTCTCTCTATTATTTTTTTAGGACCCGAGGTCGAGCATAGTAGGAACCCATACTTAATAGGATTGATATAATCTTTAACTATCATACTCATATAATAGCTATATGATCTTTCACAATGAATACACTTAGTTGAATTATCTTCAAAATTATCTTTAAAGTGGTCTCATGCCTGGTGTGGTTTATTTCTACCTGAGGGTAATCTAGTAAAGTGTTTAAAAGGTGTTTTGGGTATTTTGTGGTGTTTTGTGTTTAGTGTGGAGAGTAGAGAGATAATTGAGCCGTCTACTAGTAATAAATTCCGATTACCCTCATTAATGAAAGTGGTTGGGGTATTTATACTTAATTACTGGCCCATGTGCTTATTAGGTCGGGTCAAGTTTAAGGACCCATTAGTAATATGGTTTGAAGTGATTAACAACTAGCTTAGTCTACACTCAATACATTTGTCATGTTCAGAATTTAATTGTGGTGGTTTGGTCCGAATTACCCTTCAAATTTAGTCAAGGCACAGTGACTCAAATATCCGAACTCATCAATAGCCCCTTTAGATCTTGTAAATGATCTTTGGAAGAGCTAAAACTCAAAAAACCAATACCAACATTTTCTGATATGTTTGTGTTGTTCGAACTATAAAAGTTTTTCTTCAAGAGTGACCATGTTCGTGTTTTGGTGGAACTGATTTCTCATCTCAGAATTCTAAGAGTTTTTCTTGAATTGTGGGACACGTGTCAGGCTTTAATTCGACCTTCCAGCCGTTTTCTCCTAGATTCTCGCACCCACTAGGCTAGAAAGTTACCTAGGTTTTAACTTTCACTCTTTGCAACTTTTAATCATTGCTTAAAATCGATTTACCTTCGCCTAGGTAACTGCCAGTTTTCACTGTTATATATAAACCTTTATACTGTTTCATTATCTTCACAAATCATAAACATTCTTAGAGAGAGAAAAATCAGTTTATCTTCAAATTTGTTCTTGAATCATATATGTTCACAGCCGGAAACACCTTAGTAAAAGGAGGTTGGTTGAATTTATCCGAGTTAGAGAAAGCAGAAAAATTAGCAAGGGACAAACCCATTGTTGTTGGTCTCCGTGCTTTACCAAGTGAAAAGAGTAATCAGCCACAATTGAATAATGATAAGGGTTCGTCTTCTTGAAAAACCCCCAAGGTTAGGAAACTTCCATTTCGAGCAAACCTTTCACCTCTCTTATCTGGGTCCTCAGTCCAGGAGTCCTAAAATCTTTTACCTAAGGAAAAATCTGTTTCTAGTGTGAGAAAGCCCTCACCTTTAATCGCGATGGGATCAAACACAGAAAATTCTCTAGACAAATTAACTCCTCGTTGGGTCACGCGTCAGTCTAAACCAAAATCCACTCCCACATCTTCAAAGCCCTCCAGTTCGGAGGCAATAAAATTTGTACCACAAGCTAAACCATCTGGGCAACAGACCCTAACAACAACTAGATTATCTGAATTGTCATCTGTACAACCCTTTGAACAACCATCTGCAAAACTATCTTAATAGCCATCTTCAAAGCCATCCAAACAACCTTCCACAGTGATGAAAGAAACTATGGAAGATAGTATAGACGAAGCCCATTTTGAGGCTGAGGCGTCCGGTCAAATAGGAGATACAGCTTCAGACTGGAAAGGCAAGACCAAGGTTGGTATGTCTCATCCGGATGCCCTTCCGGAGAGCTTGGAGGGCAAAGTGGGTCCATGCTTCAAGAAGGTCAACGTAAAATAATTGTTGGCCCTTCAAAATATTGCCTATATGTATATACACACAGTTGAGCTAGGTAGGATCCCCACTAGGTGAAGGATCCGAGAGTCTTTAAAAGTGAGGATTTTGATCACCCCGGAGACCCCAATGGATTGTAAGCTAAATGAAGTGGTGGTTTACATTAAAGTGTTGAACTGGGGACTCCAACCCTTTGGACCCGGAGATAGCCAGATACTTCCATCTGATTAAGTTGTGCCCCAGCCAACTGAGCCCTAATTCCCGGTATACCCTTCTGGCCTACATCATAGCGAGACCCCACGACCGATGGAACAGTTTGTTGTTATGGCAAGCTTGTGTAAAAACTGGTGTGGTTTATTTTGGTGTGAGGGTAATTTTGCCAGGTGTTTTAGAGACTTTCAAAGGTATTAAATTTGTGAGTGTTTTGTAGTGAGAGATTTAAGCTGTATGGTTGTATTAAATGTTCATTACCCTCATTAATGAAAGTGGTTGGGTATTTATACCCTTAAATATGGACCCATGAGCTTTCAGGTCAAGTTGCCAAACCGGGTCGAGTTTAAAGACTCATTAGTTTTTAAGTAGATTAGCACCTAGCTTAGTCAAAAAGTGTTTAATGTTTAGTACTTTTGTCATGTCTGGATAGTTCAGTGGGCACCTATTGTCCGAATTACCCCTGTCCGGTTTTCTCAGTGAGGAGTGGTGAACAATTTCGGACTCATTAGTAGCCCATTTTTTAAGTTTTGTCGAAGTCCTTTGGCAGAATTAAAAAACTCATTTAGCGAATAACGATATTATCCGGATAGATCATACATTCAGTTCAAGGTTTATCCGGACTGAATCTTTCTCAGAATTCCAAGAGTTTCGCCCTGGATCGTAGGACACGTGTCGTACTTTGATTCGTTCTACCAGCCATTTTCTTCCTAGAACGGCGCTCCCACTAAACTCAAAAAGCAACTCATGCATTTAATGTTTCTTACATCAGCACCGCCTTCAATCATTACCTTAGTCTTTTCGTTTTCTCATAGGTATCAGTAACTTTTTGCCTCACTAGTATAAATTATTTTCTTTTAATGTTCCACCATCTTCATCACTTTGCAATTCCTTCTTCTCATAGTTTTTTCATTTTCTTTCAAAACTTATCTTGGGTAGTTTTATGTTCACAGCGAGAAACACTCTCGTGAAAGGTGGCAGGCTGAATCTTTCTGAACTAGAGAAAGCACAAAAAGTTGAGCGTGAGAGATGTATTGCTGCTGGCCTTCCAGTCTCTCCAAGCAGTAAATCTGATTCACCTTCCTTAGAGGATGATCAAGGATCGCCGTCTGTTAAAAACACAAAACCTAGACGTTTATTACAACCAAAACTCTCACCAATCCTGGCAGGCTCCTCGGTCCAGGAGTCTCAGGCTTCTACTGTACAAGAGAAAGCAGTATCGAGTGCTAGAAAACCTTCTCCATTCATTGCTATGGGATCTGATATCGATAAATCCCCAGAGAAAGTCAATCCTCGCCGGACAGGGCGTCTGGTAAAAGGCCAAGCAACAGGCTCACAATCCAAATCCTCTAAATCTGCAGCCAAATATAAAGCCTCCAGATCAGAGGCATCCATTAGAGCCCCTAAGGACAAACCCTCCGGATCCGAGGTAACCAGGATCATTTCTCACACCAGGTCCTCCAGAGCTGAGCCCCAACCGGACACCAGACCTCTAACAGTAACTAACGCTCAACCGTCCGGTCAAGCTGTTGAGCTACAAACTAGCACTCTTCCATCCACAACGACTGATAAACCTTCCACAATGATGGAAGATGTGATGGAAGATAACATTGAAGAGGCCTGATTTGAAACTGAAGCCTCCGGACAAACTGAACACGCTGCCTCTGACAAAAAGGGGAAAGGCAATGAGAAAGTCTGCATGACCCATCCGGATCTGCCGAAGAGTTTGGAAGGCAAAGTAGGACCTTGTTTTTCACAGGGTTAACGTGAAATATCTGTTGGCCATGCAGAATATTAATTATGTCTATACTCACACCGCTGAGCTGGGCCGGATCCGAACCAAGTGGGGGCTCCCTGAATCAGTAAAAGTCAGAATACTAGTCACACCAGAGACTCTGATGGACTGTAAGATCAATGAAATCATCTTTTACACAGAGTTATTCAACTGGGGGCTCAGATTCCCCTTAGATCCGGAGATCGTCAGATATTTCCACCTCATCAAACTCTGTCCGAGCTAGCTGAGTCCAAATGCTTGGTATACTCTCCTTGCCTGTATAATGGTGTCAAGGTTGTCCGATATTACTCTACCCATGGAGCAGTTTGTTATTGTGGCCAGCCTATGCAAAAACCACCATATCCCATTCTATCACTTTAATATGGGGGACAACTTCAAGGTAGTAGATGACCTGCTGGAGTCAGAGAAAAATTGGAAGACCCAGTTCCTCTTCATCAGTGGGACGTGGGAGAATGGGAGAATGATTAAAGCCAAAGACAACCCCAGCATGCTCACCAGCAGGTGAAAGAGCACAAGTAAGTATTTAGTTTACTTGTCTCCCTTCTTTTCTTACTTTTATAAAAGTTCCACTTTTTAAACTACTCATTATCTTATGCCAGTATTGCTGAAGGAGTTCTCCGACTGTTTGGAGGCAAGGCAGGCCACATGTGCCAAGCTAAACGCCTGGGCTGTTGAACGTTGGGGCAATGCTTTCCATAATTGTTTCACCTCCGGTAACCTGGTGAGATCCCACTTGTGGAACACCACTGGTCAGAGAGATCTCACTTGGGAGGAACTTACTACACCACCTCCCCTAGTGGTTATACTTAAGATAACAGAAGAGAAGGATGACAAACTGTCCTTGCCTTCCAGAGGCAAAGCCCCAAGCAAAAGGAAGGCCAAGAAAAAGAAAGTTGTAGCAGAAGTAGTCCGGGGTGCTGCAGAGGAGACTGCTCCGGAGAATCAAGGAGGGCAAGCCCAATGAGGGATTGATGCTACTATGCTTAAAGTAGTTGAATATGAGTCCATTAAGGAGGCTGGTGTGCTCCAAGATCCACCAAGGCCTCCTAAAAAGGACCGAAAACGGGGAGCTAGCAGCGATAAGAGGGCTATGAAGAAGAAAAAGGTCTCTTTGGGGGACAAAGTAGTCCTCCTCCCTTAGGAGTCTTTACCTCCGGACTATCCAATTGACCCTACCCTGGCAGAGCAAATATCCACCGATCTACATACCGGAGAGGGTGCCGGAGGAGATTTAGAAGGAGTAGACATTAGTGGCCTTCAGAACATTGGTCTTTATTTTGGAGAGTTTGACAAAGACGACTTTGCTAGCCCCTACCTTCCCTCAAGCTCCTCAAATATGGTGACTTTTAATGGTAAGTATTTTACTGTCTTAGGGGAAAACGATACGGTCACTCACTTGCTGATGGGTCATATCCAGCCAGTGCTCAACTTGGAGAGGCAAGTAAAGAGTCAGTCAGCCCTTATCAACACCCTCAATACTGACAAGGAGAGTTTGTCCACTGACCTCCTTCATACCAACCAGAGTATTGAGGCATTGAAGAAAAAGCTTGAGGAGTTGAAGAAGGAGAAAAATGATATGGCTATTAAACTGGTTACTTCAGAGACAGCTAACATAGAGCTCCAGACCAAATGCTCCGGATTAGAAAGAGATATTTCCACCCTGAAGCGAGATATGAATCAAAGACGAAGCCATCCAAACTTTTTCTACTGATAAGACTTCTCTTGAAGAGACTGTGTCTAGGGTCACCAATGAGAAAGAGAACTTGGTGCAAGAGCAGGAAAAGACAATCTAGGCCAGGATTGATGCGTATACCAATAAGGTGATAGACTCCCTGGAAGTAAGAGATGCAGAAGTCAAATATGATATGGTACTTCTCATGTACCACAAATTTTCGAAGAGAACCCTTGGAGATTTATGGACATATGTAGAGTATGAGGACCTCCCATTCCACACTATGGTAGAAGGTGATCGACATGGCTATAGCAGTGGAATAGATTCTTCTACTGATGAGGAGGAAGGAACCGAAGAGAGTTCTGGTGGTGAACCCAAAGATCCTAAGAAGAAAGACGATGCAAGAACATCGAAGGGAAATTAGCCCTGATATCCTAACTATATTTTCTTATTTTGTTTTTCTTATCCTTCTGAAATACTAAAGTCCTTGGATGGCCAAGGCATTTTTGTAACTCCGGTTTGAGTCCGGTTAAGCCTCTCTTTTTTTTAAAAAAAAACTCAAAGTCCTTGGATGGCCAAGACATATTTTATATTTCAATATTACCATCCGGTCTTAGCCGGACGGGTTTACTTTGCTAAATTTTTGCTTTGTTTCATATTCACTCAATTTTAATGGCCGATGTTTAAAGAGCCCCTATTTATTTTAAAAGTATTTAAGATGAGAGCATTTAAAATCTCCGATGACAAATGTTAAATGGTCATCATTCCACGAGATCAATCCGATCTGCCAAAGATCCTTAAAAGACTTTAAATAAACTTTAAATCAATACCACTCCGAATATTTTAAGAAGGCATCAAATTTTATTAAAAAACCCGGACACCTTATTAAAACCTCCTCGCGCCACCAGGGTAGGAAAGAGTATGCCCCTCAATATTTACATGGACTTTAAATAGGTAAATATTTACACAGATTTCATTCCAGATATAACCGGAGGTGTTCGATGTTCCAAGGATGGTTCAAAATTCTCCCATCTTTGTCTCGAAGCTTGTATGTCCCAGGCTTAAGTATTTCGGAGACCTTATAGGGCCCTTCCCAGTTTGGAGATAGCTGTCGAACTTCTTCTCCTTAGTATGAAAAAAGACTTTTCTTAATACTTTGTCCCCTGGTTGAAAATCCCTTCTTTTGATTTTGGAAGCAAATCTTCTCATCATCAAGCCTTGATAATGGGTGGCTCGAAGATGGGCCTTAACTCTTTTTTCTTCTATTAAGTCTAATTGACCTCTGATTACAACTTCATTAGCCTGTTCGGAAATATTGTTGACTCTAAATGATGGAAGAGTTGCTTCTATAGGAGAAATTTCATCCATCCCATATACCAAGGCAAAATGAGATTCTTGTGTAGCAGCTTCAGGAGTAGTCTGGTATGCCCGTAATACTTCTTGAAAATAGCTTGGCCACTTTCCTGTAGCCCCTTCAAAATTCTTTTTAAGACCGGACAGAATAGTTCAGTTTTCCACTTCAACTTGACCATTCGCTTGTGGGTGGAAAGGAGAAGAGAAGCAATGTTGAATGCCCCTGGAGGCACATAAACTTTCCATATCATTGTTATCAAATTGTGGCCCATTATCTGTGGTTATCTTTTATGGAAACCCAAAGCTGCAACAAATGTTAGACATGATAAATTTATAACAGCTTTTGAAGTAGTTCCTGCCAAGGGAGTTGCTTATATCCATTTAGAAAAATAATCAATGGCCACAATAATAGTTATGCACCCTCTGGATGCCATCGGTAGTGGCCCTACCAAATCCAATCCCCAACGAGCAAATGGTACTGGCTCAGAAATCGAATCTAGTGGAACAGCTGATATATGGATTTTATTACCATATCTTTGACATGGGTCACACTTCTTTACCAATTCCTTAGCATCTGCCATTATAGATGGCCAATACTATCCGGCCAACAAAATCATTCGGGCCAAAGCTCTATAGCCATAGTGTGTTGATCCTTTGCCATCATGCAGTTCGGATAGCACAATTTGGGACTCTTCAATCCCAAAACAACGCAAGAAAGGTCTACTAAAAGACTTCTTGTAAAAGATATCTCTTATGATTAAAAATCCATGAGCCATGTGCTTTATTTTTCTTGCCGCAACTTTTTCCAGAGGTAAAAAGCCACTAGAAATGTATTGAAGAAGAGGATATCTCCAGTCTTTGGGTTGACCTTGGGCATGATGGATAAGAAGCTGAGAATCACTCATTAACTTGACCCTTTTAGCCCCACACATAGAGGCTAATTTCAGACCAGCTATGACAGCTTTATATTCAAACTCATTGTTAGAAGCCCTAAAAGCAAACCATATAGCCTGGTATAACTTATCGCCATACGGAGAAGTTAAACATATCCCAGCACCACAACCCATGGTACTTGATCCACCATCTGTCCGGACAACCCATACCTTTTTTGTTCTTTCATCTACATTGATTTGCTTCCCCACTTGGTTCAACAAACCTCCCCAAGTCATGGCCTTCTTCCTAGTTACCGAATCGACCATATTCCCAGGGTTTAATCTTTGCCTCAAAGAAGCTATCGCCACCTGCTCAAAGCAATCAGCTAAACCCTTCTTAGTATTCACGAATTGGCTTATATAGTCTATTAGTGATTCATTTGGCCCTTGGGCACAATGGATAATAGTGTCTCCATTTCCCTTCACCTCCTTGCTTCCAACAAGCAGCCTCCAAAAGGCAACCCAGAATGTGTCAAAGTTTGTGATACAACCCTGTGGTAGGCTGTTGTACCATTTCAAAGCACTCCCCATAAAAGATTGAGAGAATGCTCTACAAAGTAGTTTATCATCATCATCGAAATTCATCATAAAATTTTTAAATTGTTCCAGATGGTTGTCCGGATCTTTGCTCCCATCATACTTCTCTATTTTAGTACTGTCAAACCTCTTAGGAAGGTTTCTGGATAGTATTTTGGTTGACAATGAGGATTGTCTCCAATTCTGGCAACGACTAAAAACAGTGTCTTCATTTGGTGTTGCAAAAATACCTAGCTCATCATGAAAAGCGAAGGGATCCATCAGAAACCGATCCACATGCCTATGGCTATGGTTGTGTCTGTGAGACGACCCTTTCCCCAAATGCCTCTTTAACCTCCCATGTATATCCCTTTTTTATTGAATATTTTTTAACCAACTTCTATTTTTTCTTGGATCGGCCCTCATCACTGCTGGATGACAAGGACTCCTTTAGTCCATCCTCATTCGAGGAGCTACTAGAGGACTCAGACTTTGAGCTCTCCACCAGTTTAGACCGGTGAGACTTCTTGGAGCTGACATGGGTCTTTTTAGTACTCAAATGAGTCTTCACTGATGGATCATTCTCCCTTGGATTGTCAATATGGTGAATGGCTGACACTTTTGATTTTTCTTTCAACTCCGCCTTTTTAGCAGCTCTCAAGGCTTCTATTTCACCTTTCAACCTGTCTCGTTCTTTGATCGTATACTCATCGTTCTCTCCCACCATTTTTATCAATGGCAGTGGCACTGCTTGCTCGTCTGGATTCATCCGAACTAGTTTTTCTTGCTGGTTTTGAATGCTAGATTCAGGCACATTCTTCTCCCACTGTGGTCGCCAATTTGGTGGGGTTTATTTTGGTGTGAGGGTAATTTTGCCAGGTGTTTTAAAGACTTTCAAAGGTATTAAATTTTTGAGTGTTTTGTAGTGAGAAATTTAAGATGCCTAGTTGTATTAAATGTTCATTACCCTCATTAATGAAAGTGGTTGGGTATTTATACCCTTAATTATGGACCCATGGGCTTTCGGGTCAAGTTGCCAAGTCGGGTCGAGTTTAAAGACTCATTAGTTTTTAAGTAGATTAGCACATAGCTTAGTCAAAAGGTGTTTAGTGTTTTAGTACTTTTGTCTTATCCGGATAGTTCAGTGGGCACCTATTGTCCGAATTACCCCTGTCCGGTTTTCTCAGTGAGCAATGGTGAACAATTCCGGACTCATCAAAAACCATCACATCCCCTTTTATCATTACAACATGGGAAACAATTATAAGGTAGTAGATGATCTCTTAGAGTCCGAAAAACCCTGGAGGACGCAGTTCCTATTTATTAGTGGGGCTTGGGAGAATGGCAAGAAGATCAAGGCTGACTCAAACCCAAGCCTTTTGACCAGTCGTTGGAAGAGCACTGTTGAGTTCCTTTTATTTCTTCTTTTATCTTTTAAGTGTTAAGTTTTTAATTCGAACTGACTCATATTTCTTTTCAGTACTTCCGAAGGAGTTCTCGGATTACTTGGAGGCAGGATAGGATACTTGTGCCAAGCTGAACGCTTGGGCTTCAGAGAATTAGGGCAATGTTTTTCACAATTGCTTCAAATCGGGTAACTTTGTGAGGTCTCACCTGTGGAACACCACAGGTAGAAGAGATCTTACTTGGCAAGAGTTGACTACCCTTCCCCCCACAGATGTGATCCTAAGTTGGACAGAGGCCAAAGATGCCAAGTTATACCTGACTTCCAAGGCCAAAACCCTTAGGAAGATGAAGAACAAAAAGAAGAATAAGGTCACAACAGACCCAGCCCAAACGACTACTGAAGGGACCGGTTCGGAGAACCAGTGAGGTATTAATGTTGCTTTACTGAAAACAGTAGAAATGACTGTAAAGGAAGTTGGTGGGTCAAACAACCCACCGAAGCCTCCAAAGAAGGACAAAAAGCGTAAAGTCAGCAGTGTTAAGAAAGCTACCAAGAAAAAGAAAGTCACTCTGGGAGCAGAGATAATCCTTCGCCCTCCTGAAGTCCTCCCTCAGCTCCTACCGATCCTACTTTGCAAGAGGAAATTCCAACTGACCTTCATTCCAGACAGGTTGCTGGTGATGATAACGATGAGGTAGATCTTAAGGCCTTTCAAAACATCAATATATATATATATCAAAGACTTAGATAAAGATGAATTTGTGGGGCCTTACTATCCTCCCAGTTCCTCCAATGTGGTGCCTCATAATGGGGATACTTATGCAATATCTGGGGAGCAAGGCACTTTGAGTTATGCCCTCCTAGGCTATATTCGCCCAATGCTTGATCTAGAGAGACATGTAAGGACTCAAACAGGTACCATCAATTCTCTAACCACAGACAAGCAAAACTTTCCGAATGATCTTCTAAGTGCTCAACAAAGCATAGAGTTATTGAAGAGGAAGAAAAAAGAGCTAGCTGCACAACTGCTCAAGTCAGAAGCGGCCAACAAAGATCTCCAAACCAAATACTCCAACCTAGAGACCTCTTCTTTAAAAGACCTCATAGCTTTGAAGGAGCAATTGAAAACTAAGGATGGTACTATCCAGAATTTTTCCGATGAGAAGGCTAAGTTGGAGAATACATGTTGAAGAGAATACTAAAGCGAAAGAGGCCCTGGAACACCAAAAATCTCAAGCTATAGCTGCAGGCATAGAGAAGTATGCTAATGGAATAGTAGATTCTCTAGATCAAGTCTAACGTGGTCCTGTTGTCCTGTTGTTCTATGAGACCTTTCCTAAGAGGACCCTTAGTCCCCTATGGAACTATGTAGACTATGATGACATCCCATTCCACACCTTAGCAGATGGTGACAAGCATAACTACTCTAGTGGAATTGACTCTACTGATCACGATGAAGGAACGGGTGAGAGTTCAAGTGCTGAACTCAAAAGTCCCTGAAAAGATGGTGGTGAAGAAAAATCTGAAGGGAACAAGCCCTAAGGTTTCATTATGTACTTTTTTGTTTTGAAATACTAAAGTCCTTGGATGGCCAAAACATTTTTTTTACTATTGATCGGTTTGAGTCCGATCAGGTTTTAATTATCACATTTCTCTTTTTTTTTTAATTTTTTTAAAAATCTTCTATTGCCAATGTTTAAATAGCCTCTAATATTTCAGAAGTTTTGAACAAAAATATCCAACATCTCTTATCACATGCGTTTAATAATTGTGATCAAGTGTTAAGCATATCCGATCAACTTAAGAAAACTTGAGAGCCTGGGTGTTGAATAAGAATTTATATCCGAATTGAAACAAAATCACACCAAATTCTTGAAGAAGGCATCATACGTTATTAAAAAACCTGGACACCTCATTAAAACCTTCTCGCGCCACCAAGGTAGGAAAGAGTATGCCCCCTGATATTTACATTGGTATTTAAAAAGTAAATATTTCCAATAGAGTTCTATTCAAAATATAACCTGAGATGCTCAACGTTCCATGGGTGCTTTAGAGCTCTCCCTTCTTTTTCTTGGAGCCTACATGTTCATGGTTTAACCTTTTCACAGACCACATAAGGACCTTCCCAGTTCGGAGCCAGCTTATCGGACTGCTTCTCCTTGGTGTGTAAAAAAACTTTTCTTAAAAATTTATCCCCTATTTGAAAATCCATTTTTTAACTTTAGAAGTAAATCTGCTCTTCATCAAGCCTTGGTAGTGCGTTGTTCTCAGATGTGCTTTAACCTTTTTTTCTTAATCAAGTCCAACTGATTCCTAACTGCTACATCATTAGCCTGTTCGGAATAGTTTTGGACTTTGTGTGATGGTAAAGTAGCCTCTATGGGAGTAATTGAATCAATCTCATACACCAAAGAAAAAGGAGACTCTTGTATGGCAGCCTGAGGAGTAGTTCGATAGGCCCACAACACTTCTTGCAAATAACTTGGCCATTTTCCTGCAGCTCCCTCTAAATGTTTCTTTAATCCAGACAAGATAGTCCTATTTGCAACCTCAACATGGCCATTTTCTTGAGGGTGGAAAGGAGAAGAAAAACAATGTTGAATTCATCTAGATGTACAGAAGGCTTCCATGTATTTGTTATCAAATTGTGGCCCATTGTCTATAGTAATCTTCTGAGGAACCCCAAACCTACAACATATATTAGATAAGATAAATTTAATTACTGCCTTCGAAGTGGTTTCAGCCAAAGAAGTTGCTTCTATCCACTTAGAGAAATAATCAATAGCGACTATGATTGTCATACATCCCCGGAGGCCATAGAAAGAGGCCCCACTAGATCCGTACCCCACTTGGAAAAGGTATTGGTTCAGATATGGACTCCATAGATACTGCTGGCACATGAATTTCATTCCCATATTTTTGACAAGGATCACATTTTTCACCTTTTTTTAGCATCTGCCATTATGGTTGGCCAGTAGTATCATGCTAACAAGACTCTCTGGGTTAAATCCATATAGCCACAGTGTGCTGAAATTCCCCATCATGTAGTTCAGATAATACAATCTGGGATTCTTCAAACCTAAATAGCGTAGGAGAGGCATGCTGAAAGATTTTTTGTAGAGAACTTCTCTTAGTATCAAGAAACCGCGAGCCTTATACTTAATCTTTTTTGCCATAACTTTATCCTGAGGTAATATTCCATCGGAGATGTATTGGAGAAGAACATATCTCCAATCTTTAGGTTGAATAACAAGTATGTTCATATTTTCTTCATCGTATTTCTTCTGATCTGTCTGTACAGATGGAAATTCTTGTACGAGAATCCATGGGTAGGATTTAGAATAGGCTATAGTTTCCAAGGAATCTTCCAAAGTGTATTTCAATATAGGAATGTGCTCATAGCAAATATTTTTAAAGTTTGTTTCCACTTCTTTCAACATAAGCAAATATTTAACCAATTGTTCCTTCTTTGATTCAGATTGCCCTTGAGCATGGTGGATGAGTAATTGAGAATCACTCATTAATCGGAGTCTCTTAGATGCTTCATATTCAGACTCATTGTTAGAAGCTCTGAACCCAAAGCATATAGCTTGGTACATTTTATCACCATATGGGGAGGTTAGGCAAATTCCAGCTCCACAACCCATAGTATTTGATTCACCATCAGTTCAAACTACCCATTTCTTTTTTATGCGGTTTCCTAATTCCTGTCCGGAGGATCTGTCAGCATGAAACTCCACCAAGAAGTCCGCCATTGATTGGGCTTTGATTATTGTTCGAGGGGAAAAGTCAATATTGTAATCACCCAATTCCACTGACTACTTGGTAATTTTGCTTGATACATCAGCTTTTTGAAGAACAATTTTCAAAGGGAAAGACGTCCAGACAACAATGGAGTGAGCTTGGAAGTGGGGTCTTATTTTCATTGCTGCAATTACTAAGGCCAACACAAATTTTCCGATTTCAAGTATCTTCTTTCAGCATCCAATAGACTCTTACTGATGTAATACATCGGATGAGGGTAATTGTCCACCTCCCTTACTAGCACAACACTTGTTGCATATTCTAACACAACTAGATACACATAGAGATTTTCTCCCCGAATAGGTTTAAAAAGAGTTTTTGGTGAGGATAAATGTTTCTTTATTTCAATAAAATTTTGGTCACACTGTGGGGACCAATTGAACTCTTCAGCATTTCTCAACACTTGGAAGAATGGAGTGCACTTGTCTGATGACCTTGAGATAAACCTATTCAATGAAACCAACCTTCTTGTGAGCATTTGAACTTCTTTAACATTCCGAGGAGGGTCCATTGCTAGTAAGGCACTAAACTGATCCGGATTAGGCTGGATTCCTTTTTCACTTATTATGTAGCCCATGAATTTTCTAGATCGGACCCTAAATACACACTTCTCAGGGTTCAACTTTAAATTAAGAGCTTCTAAATTGGAAAGTGTCTCTTGAAGCTCAGATATATGTGAATATTCCTCCAGGATTTTAACCATCATATCATATTTGTAGACTTCCATGTTTCTACCAATCTAATTAGCAAAATCTTTATTCACCAGCCTCTGATAAGTCGCCCCAACATTTTTCAACCCGAAGGGCATCACCTTGTAATAATGAAGACCTTTGTCTATGATGAAAGTAGTGTGATCTTGATCCTTCAGATCTACTTATATCTGGTTGTACCCTGAGAAGTTATCCATGAAGGACAACAACGTTTTTCCAGATGTAGAATCCACTAACTGATCTATCCGAGGAACGGGATAAAGATCCTTAGGGAATGCCCTATTGAGGTTAGTAAAATCAATACATATACGCCACTTGCCATTCTTTTTCTTGACTAACACAGATTTGGAAGTCTAAAAAGGGTACTGAGATTCTTTAAGGTGACCTATCTTGGTTAACCGGTCAACTTCTTGAACAATCACATTGTTTTTTTCCTTAGAAAAAGCTCTCCTCTTTTGTATAACTGGTGCAATATCACTCCAGATTGACAACTTATGTGAAATAACATCTGCTGGTACTCCAGTAACATCATTGTTGCACATGCAAATACATGTTGATTATTCATTAAAAAGGACAACAACCGGTGCTTCAACTCTGGTGCCAGATTAGAACCAATCTTAACATTCTTGCCATCTGCGAAAGAGTGAGTTCTAACCTCTTCAATAGGTATTATAACAATGGGAGCCTCCCTGGGATCATCGATCTCATTCTCCTCTGAAAAAATCTCTGGTAGCTGTTAATCCTTGTTAATTCTAACTACCCTTAGATTTTTAGGGGAAATAGTTGTTGCATAGCACTCCCTGGCTATTTGTTTACTGCTTCGGACAACACCTACTTGTCCCTGAACAACATATTTCAAGCATTGGTGGACTGTAGAGGCTAAAACATGCATTTTGGAGAGCCAAAACCTCCCAAAATTGCATTATACAAAGTTGGGCAATCCACCACAACAAACAGCACTCTTACCATCTTTTTAAAGGGCCCCTTTCTCAATAATACTTCCTATTCAAACTCCCTGATCACATCTGCAGAACTTCCTGTGAAGCCTACAATGGTTCTGTTCGAATGTTGAATAACTGCTGGATTTCTCATTTGCTTGTAGAAGCTTAAAAACAGGATGTTTGTCGAACTGCCAGTATCAATCAGAATTTGGCATATATCGTTTCCCCCTATATAATCCCCTATGACCACCGCATCCTCATGAGGTCCGGCCATGTCCCTCAGGTCATTCTCATAAAAATTAAGAACGGGGATGGGGATTGGAACTGATGGGAAGACATTCCACCATCTAACTGGGTGGCCAAATTGTGGACATGACTCTTCCTTGATGAATTGGAAGGTGCAGTCATTGTATCTCTTCCAAATATAGTTAATGATTTGAAGAAGTTGATCAGTCCAGAAACTGTATGAGTTTTCTCTGTAATTACTCCCACCTGATTTCGATCTGGATCAAGTTCCAGATACTCAGAGTTTACATCAAATCTTTCAACAATCACCATTTCACCCTCTTGTGTAAATGTCCCAGGATATTCGAAGGGCCCGTCCGGGGAGCATTGTTTTGCGTATTATCCGGTATGTTCCCACTTAGCTTTTTAACGTAGGCTCCCAGCTTGCCTCTCTCAATAAGGTTATGGACCTCTTATTTCAATACTATGCAATCATGTGTATCATGGCCTATATCAATGTGATATTGACCAAAACGAGTACTCTGGTTATCTCTGGGGGACTGCAATGATGTCGGCTTTCTAAAATGCACCTCATTTTTAGTCTTATCATAAATTGTAGCCACGCTCCCCTCCAACTCAGCAAACCATTCAAGCTGAACCCAGGCCCCCCTCTTACTTCTTTTTGTTGGCTCTGAGTTTGGTTGGATTGATTCTGTCTCGACCGATTGGACCCTTGTCTGGTCTCTTTTGCCATATAAACGGATTGGTTAGTGGTTGGAGGAGTTGTTGTTGGAGTAGTAGACCTCACTTGACGGTGTAACCTTGTTTTCTTTGTCGCTTCTACATTTATCTGTTTTCCCACTTGGTTCAATAAACCACCCCAGGTCATAGCCTTCTTTCGACTAACAAAATCAGCTAAATTCCCTAGATTTAGAACTTGCCTAAGAGAAGCAATTGCAACTTGTTCAAAGAAATCTACTAACTCATTCTTCATATTCACAAAATTATTTATGTACTCCTTCAGGGACTCGTTCGGTTGCCGAGCATAATGGATAATGGTGTCCTCATTACCCTCCAGTTCCTTACTTCCAACAAATTGCCTCCTGAAGACAACCCAAAACGTATCAAAATTTCGTATACACCCTTGAAGGAGGATGTTATACCATTTAAGGGCACTCCCTGTGAAAGTTTACGAGAAAGACCGACGTAAAAGCTTGTCATTGTCGTCAAAATTCATCATATATTTTTTAAACTATTCGAGATTGTTGTCCGAATATCGACTCCCGTTGTATTTCTCCATCTTGGAGCTATCAAACCTTTTAGAAAGATGTTCGGAGAGTATTTTTGCGGAGAAAGGCGATTGCCTCTAATTCTTACTGCGACTAAAAATGGTATATTCATCAGGGGTTACAAAAATACCCGGTTCGGACTGAATGGTAAAGGCATCAATCAACAGTTGATCAATATGCTTGTGAGCTGGCCCCTTACCATGGTGCGTCTTGAGCTGGCCATGTTTGTCCCTCTTTCTTGAATGCTTTTTAGTTAACCTTATTTTCTTTTTAAATCTCCCTTTAGCACTACTTGAAGATAGTGATTCTTTAAGTTCTGCCTCATTTGATGAACTGGTGGAGGACTTAGATGCACAACTCTTAACATGCTTGGATCGGTGTGTCTTTTTTTAGCTGAGATGAGTCTTCAAAGATTGCTCATTATCTTTAGGATTTTCAGTGTGGTGAAGTACTGACGCTCCAGATTTCTCTTTAATTCCTTTTCTTGCTTGTTTTATTGCTCTCAACGCCTCAATTTCAGCCCTCAGCTGGTCTCGCTCCTCGATGCTATATTCCTTGTTTTACATTGCACTTTCCACCTCTGGGGTGGAACGTTCTGCTCATTCGGATCCATCCGAACTACTTTGCTTGCTGGTTTTGAATATAAAGTTCAGGCACCGTCGACCTCCCATTGTGGTTGCTATTTTGGTGTTATTTCTGCATGAGAGTAATCTAGTAAAGTGTTTAAAAGGTGTTTTGGGTATTTTGTGGTGTTTTGTGTTTAGTGTGGAGAGTAGAGAGATAATTAAGCTGTCTACTAGTAATAAATTCTGATTACCCTCATTAATGAAAGTGGTTGGGGTATTTATACTTAATTACTGACCCATGGGCTTATTGGGCTGGGTCGTGAAGTCGGGTCAAGTTTAAGGAACCATTAGTAATATGGTTTGAAGTGATTAGCAACTAGCTTAGTCAACACTTAATACATTTTTCCTATTCGAAATTTCATTATGGTGGTTTGCTCAGAATTTCTCTTCGGATTTAGTCAAGGCACATTGACTCAAATATCCAAACTCATCAATGCCAAAGTTGTTTTCTTAATACACCTTGAACCACTACTAGTACTAGTGTCGATGTTGGCGCTAGCATGGTAAAAGAAATGTTGGTGTAAATTGTATATGCGATTTGATCACCAATTTTTTTTTATCAAATTAAATATCTGATTTGATAAAAAAAATTAGATGTTTCAAATTGGATATCTGAAAGGCTCAATGAATAGAAGAAAAGAAAGAAGTTTTGGTTTGAAATGAAAGTTTTAAAAATCCTAAGTAGACGTCGATAGAGCATCATCAATGAGTAAAAGAAGAGGCAGGGGGTTTCATCGTTACATGAAGATATATCTTAGAATATTGAAAAAAAAAGTCCCGAAGGCGAGGTTGGCAGTTAATATGATCTGGTACCACGATAATCATTATTAGATCTCGTATGTATTTAGAATACAAATAACTTAATTATATGTCAGGTATAAATGCTTTTAGATAATCTTGATTGGGAAAGAGGTTTTGATTGGTTAGTTTTTTTCCAAATTTGATGTTAATAGTATATAGAAATAATAATTTAATTTTATAAAATTGGAAGACTAGCTTTTTCAAATAGTTGAGGTTTGGGAATGAGCTGCAAAATCAATAATTCAGATTATATCTTTTTTAAACCTGACCTAGTAGAAGAATTTCATCTGCCAAGAGATACGATGTATGGTGTTTTCTAGAGTCTTTAACTTATCCTCTAAATATATATCCTCAAGATTGGTATATGCTGTTAGATGAAGTAGTTGACGCACTAAATACTGGTAGAGAATAACCAATTGTTAACTATATTCGTAAAGCTAGTAGATTTAATATGGATGGATTGAATAAATTAGCTTTAAAATTAGTTAATAATTTTTTTGTTTCAACATATAATAGTTGAAACATATAAGGATCTACAAATTCCAACAACTTCTAAAATATTGTTTAAGGATCTAATAAATTATTAATTGAGAGACCTAATAAACGATTTAATATATCTGAATAAAACTAAAAAAAAATATCAAATATGTATCTCAAATATTTTGTTTATGATATACATATCTTGATATATGAAATACATATCTTAAATTATTTTATTCAACTAAATTAACACACAAATTAATTTTTAATAAACGTATTGAAAAATATGATAAACTATTAAATATGACCATTTTGTCTTCGTAAAAAACTGTAACGGCGTTACGTTATAACGATGTGAATCTGTAACAGCGTGAATATATAACAATGTGACTGTTTTAATGTGAAGTGTCATGTCGTGTCGTCTTATATTTAGGAAGATTCATTGATAAAATCAATAATTCCAACTCATATCTTTAAATAATTTTATAGATAAATCGAAAACAGTCTATCTTTTATATTTTTATTTATTTATTTATTCAAATGTGTTTTTTAATTTTAGTTATTATTTTTTTATAAACTAATTATATTTAAGTTTTCTTTGTTTATAAAAATATATCATTACAAAACTATAAATATAATGGAAGATCGTTGTGTAAAATCATATATTTTATAAACTAACATTTATGAAGAAAGTCCTAGATTTGTGATCATAAATTCAGTCTTCTTCCATTAATGTTGTTGACGGTTAATTCCTTGGGGTTCCTATTGGCCTCTTAGATTGTCTCTCCCGTTACCGTCGACTTAGCTCGGTTTGGGCTGCTCTGCTCCTCTCCTATTATCCTTAGTCAGTTTTCCAGTGGGCTACGTCTTCTCAGCTCGTCCTTACTGTTATAGACTTGTTCTACCTTGCTCTTTTGAGAAGACTTGATCTGCATGTCGGGTCAACATTCGACCACTTTGACTGCTGACTCATGTGCGGCTCTAACTGAACTTTGTTTTTAATAAGGATTCTTCCTATTTCTCCTTAATCAGCCCTCGGTGATGGATCTCTGCTATGTTGAAACCCTAAAGATACCTCGTTGTCTTAATCCTTTTAGTCGATCATCGACAATGGGGCTATATTGTACCAAGAGCCTTCGAGCCTCTTAGTTGGTCCTTGAAGATGAAACTTTGCCTGTTTGAAACCCTGAGGATACCTTGCTATCCTGATTCTCTTGGTCATTCATCGATGATGAGGCTCTGTTCTTCCAAGATCCTTTGAGCATCTAAGTTGGCCCTTAGAGCTAGAGCTCCACTTTGTTTGGACCCTTTAGGATACTTTCGCGTGTTACCCGTCTTATCACTTGCTTATTTCATTTCCCCTTTGTTCAACCATGTGAGGCAATGGGGATTCCCTCATGAGTGAACCTCCTAGTTCATAGATTGTGTGTAATATTACACGGAATGTATGAATTAAAAGAAAATTTTGTTAATTAGAAAAATATCGTAACATAGGGGTTTATAAAAATAAATTATGGCGTGCCGTAAGATGTGCAATTATGATTACGCTGACGAATCAGTCGTGGTAGGACACGTGGCTGTTAGGTAGTATTTTAGTCTGACAATGAAGCTGTTTAATCTTCAAAATGGCGTTTGGTGAATAGAGAAAACGTATCGATTTGTATAATTAAGACTGACAACTGTTATCCCATCATGCATGCAGCATAGTTTACTTTGAAAATTGGAACTAAATCACCAGATAAAGGGTTAAATAAATAAATAGTTACTGAAAGAAACATTATACCATTTGGCTTGGAGAAACATCTACTTGAGAAGAAATTAGTCTATCACTCCATTGTTAAGCTTTGTATTTTATCGAAACGGTAATTCGTGTTTCCCTTATATATTTACTTCATTTTTACATACTTTTGCGCGCTCGTGGATGAGAACCCTAGTTTCTCAGTTTTGAGACATTGAGCCTTAAGTTATTGCCTAGGAGATAAATTATTGGTCTGGCTATCGTTATTGTGCCAGAAGTATCTACCCAAACGTGTTTAATCTTACGCATCCATTTGGCTCATTGCAGTTAAGATGGCCCTTAAAATCGGATTTAAAAAGTTATTTTGACCAACTAGCACCCAAATACCGGTATTTGGATGAACCGGGTTTGTTGAGTTTTCGAGCTAGGTATGGTATCCCTAGCAATGTAACGATTATGATTCTAGAAGTTGGGGAACATCCATACCAAGCAATGGGAAAATGAAACTTGTCTCTGATGAGGGAGAATAAACGACATATAGAAAAATTGGAAAGAAGTGTTTTTATTGGGGAAATATTGTAAAAGGTATAATGAAAGAATTCATTATGAATAAGTGGTAAAATATATGGACTAAATGTGTAATAGTTGGGAATTAAAGCGTGTGGGGCCCATTATTATACTATAAAAGGACCCCACACGAGTTGATAAATCTGGTTGATTAATATAATATTACTTTCTCGTTCTACTTGGATTAGCTCTCTCTCTAAAAAAGAACCCTTACAAAGAATTTATTATAATTGTTAATACAAAATTACCATTGAGCTAATTCTTAATTCATCATTGGCGTCGTATGTGGGAAGCGAAGATTGTCCTGACGACAATTGCTTTCCGGAAATCGTTCTTAATCTGAGTGGAATTATGGAAGAGCAGGGGGATGATTTTGTTAACGACTGTGAGGAGAATCTTGTTGGAAATACTTATCGAAATGATATGGAATATGAAGCGCATGGTGGTCAGCGCGCTGGAGAAATCTTTGACGAGTCGGTTCTGTTGGCTCGAAGGAATGAGTTACTTCTGGAGATCGAAAAATTGAGGGCAGAAGAAGAAACTGTCCAAGCAAATCTTCGTTCTAAGGTTAGAAGAGAGCATGATAGCGGAAAAGATGAGCGTGAAGTCGACCTTCGTCCTAGAAACAGAGATGACAGATATAGAGGGCATGGAAGACGCTCTTCGAGGAGGAAAGGAAAGTGTCACTTGGAATCTTCTGATTCAAGTGATTATACTCGTTACAGTTCTCCAGATTCGTCACCTGAAAGGATTCATCGAAAGAAAAGACATGGAAGAAAGCACGTGGAGCATCGGAGGGGAAGAAGTTTGGAGAGAAAATCTCCGAGGGAAAAGAATTATCATACTCATGCTAATGAGCAAGGTTATAACCAAATGAACTTTCCTTCTGGGAATCAAAATATCGACCAGCGGAATTCGGAGTGGCAGCATCAGTATACCTTGTCTTCCGAGGAGGGTCTTTATTTTCTGAACCATGAAAATTCAAGGGCCAATGTTTATAGGACAGGTCATAACTGGAGAGCTTCTCCTTTGTCCTCAGAAATTCTAGCAAGCAACCTCCCAAAGCACTTTGATATTTCGAAGCTAGAATAGTTTGATGGAACCCAGGATCCTGATAATCATATCGAGCAGTTCAAAAAATTTATGATCAACTTTGATGACGATGATAAATTGATGTGCAGAGCGTTTTCTCAGACCTTCAAGGGGGTGGCTTTAAAGTGGTACAACAGGCTTCCTCAGGGTTAAATAAAGAATTTTGATGAACTGGTGGAGGACTTAGATGCACTACTTGAAGATAGTGATTCTTTAAGTTCTGCCTCATTCGATGAACTGGTGGAGGACTTAGATGCACAACTCTTAACATGCTTAGATCGGTGTGTATTTTTTTAGCTGAGATAAGTCTTCAATGATTGCTCATTATCTTTAGGATTTTCAGTGTGGTGAAGTACTGACGCTCCAGATTTCTCTTTAATTCCTTTTCCTGCTTGTTTTATTGCTCTCAACGCCTCAATTTCAGCCCTCAGTTGGTCTCGCTCCTCGATGCTATATTCCTTGTATTACATTGCACTTTCCACCTCTGGGGTGGAACATTCTGCTCATTCGGATCCATCTGAACTACTTTGCTTGCTGGTTTTGAATATAAAGTTCAGGCACCGTCGACCTCCCACTGTGGTTGCTATTTTGGTGTTATTTCTGCGTGAGAGTAATCTAGTAAAGTGTTTAAAAGGTGTTTTGGGTATTTTGTGGTATTTTGTGTTTAGTGTGGAGAGTAGAGAGATAATTAAGCTGTCTACTAGTAATAAATTCTGATTACCCTCATTAATGAAAGTGGTTGGGGTATTTATACTTAATTACTGACCCATTGGCCTATTGGGTCGGGTCGTGAAGTCGGGTCAAGTTTAAGGAACCATTAGTAATATGATTTGAAGTGATTAGCAACTAGCTTAGTCAACACTTAATACATTTTTCATATTCGAAATTTCATTATGGTGTTTTGCTCAGAATTTCTCTTCGGATTTAGCCAAGGCGCATTGACTCAAATATCCAAACTCATCAATGCCAAAGTTGTTTTCTTAATACACCTTGAACCACTACTAGTACTAGTGGCGATGTTGGCGCTAACATGGAAAAAATAGTTTTCAAATATTAGAGTTTATAAACTAATATCTACGGGATCATGCATATCATGAAGATAATTAGATTTGGATTAGTCGGAGGAAGAGGTTGGACATTAGCCTAACTTCCATGCTTATTTGGAGCATTTGCTCATTTTGGTGTCATTTTAAAGATTATTTAAAGTATAAAAAAAACTAGTAAATGAAACTAATATCACACAATAGTACAAACAAATAAATGAAAATAGTATATCAAGTACTTAAATCAACAATGATCCTTCACCTCCAAGAAAACTTTATTGAGTAGATCGATTACGTATTTTGTTCGAAGATTGTAGAAGAAATATATAAAATAAAATCTTGGTTTGGGAGTTTGTAGTAAAAACTGTAGTAATTAGTCTTGAGATATTTTGGAAGAACAATATTGTTTAGGAGATAATTAAAGAAATGAATAAGAAACGAATAAGTTTCTTCTCAATTTATAGAGAATAAACTCAAAAAATGTTGGTGTAAATCGTATATGCGATTTGATCACCAAATTTTTTTTTATCGAATTAAATATCCGATTTGATAAAAAAAATTAGATGTTTCAAATTGGATATCTGAAAGACTCAATGAATAGAAGAGAAGAAATAAGTTTTGGTTTGAAATGAAAGTTTTAAAAATCCTAAGTAGACGTCGATAGAGCATCATCAATGAGTAAAAGAAGAGGCAGGAGGTTTCATCGTTACATGAAGATATATCTTATAATATTGAAAAAAAAGTCTCGAAGGCGAGGTTGGCAGTTAATATGATCTGGTACCACGATAATCATTATTAGATCCGGTATGTATTTAGAATACAAATAACTTAATTATGTGTCAAGTATAAATGCTTTTAGATAATCTTGACTGGGAAAGAGGTTTTGATTGGTTAGTTTTTTTCCAAATTTGATGTTAATAGTATATAGAAATAATAATTTAATTTTATAAAATTGGAAGACTAGCTTTTTCAAATAGTTGAGGTTTGGGAATGAGCTGCAAAATCAATAATTCAGATTATATGTTTTTTAAACCTGGCCTAGTAGAAGAATTTCATCTGCCAAGAGATACGATGTATGGTGTTTTCTAGAGTCTTTAACTTATCCTCTAAATGAATATCCTCAAGATTGGTATATGCTATTAGATGAAGTAGTTGACGCACTAAGTACTGGTAGAGAATAACCAATTGTTAACTATATTCGTAAAGCTAGTAGATTTAATATGGATGGATTGAATAAATTAGCTTTAAAATTAGTTAATAATTGTTTTGTTTCAACATATAATAGTTGAAACATATAAGGATCTACAAATTCCAACAAATTCTAAAATATTGTTTAAGGATCTAATAAATTATTAATTGAGAGACCTAATAAACGATTTAATATATTTGAATAAAACTAAAAAAGATATCAAATATATATCTCAAATATTTTGTTTACGATATACATATCTTGATATATGAAATACATATCGTAAATTATTTCATTCAACTAAATTAACACACAAATTAATTTTTAATAAACGTATTGAAAAATATGATAAACTATTAAATATGACCATTTTGTCTTCGTAAAAAACTGTAACGGCGTGACGTTATAACGATGTGAATCTGTAACAGCGTGAATATATAACAATGTGACTGTTTTAATGTGAAGTGTCATGTCGTGCCGTCTTATATTTAGGAAGATTCATTGATAAAATCAATAATTCCAACACCCATATCTTTAAATACTTTTATAGATAAATCGAAAACAGTCTATCTTTTATATTTTTATTTATTTTATTTATTTATTTTTTTCAAATGTGTTTTTTAATTTTAGTTATTATTTTTTTATAAATTAATTATATTTAAGTTTTCTTTGTTTATAAAAATATATCATTACAAAACTATAAATATAATGGAAGATCGTTGTGTAAAATCATATATTTTATAAACTAACATTTATGAAGAAAGTCCTAAATTTATGATCATAAATTCAGTCTCCTTCCATTAGTGTTGTTGACGGTTAATTCCTTGGGGTTCCTATTGGCCTCTTATATTGTCTCTCCCGTTACCGTCGAGTTAGCTCGGTTTGGGCTGCTCTGCTCCTCTCCTATTATCCTTAGTCAGTTTTCCAGCGGGCTACGTCTTCTCAGCTCGTCCTTACTGTTATAGACTTGTTCTACCTTGCTCTCTTGAGAAGACTTGATCTGCATGTCGGGTCAATATTCGACCACTTTGACTGCTGACTCATGTGCGGCTCTAACTGAACTTTGTTTTTAATAAGGATTCTTCCTATTTCTCCTTAATCAGCCCTCGGTGATGGATCTCTGCTATGTTGAAACCCTAAAGATACCTCGTTGTCTTAATCCTTTTAGTCGATCATCGACAATGGGGCTATATTGTACCAAGAGCCTTCGAGCCTCTTAGTTGGTCCTTGAAGATGAAACTTTGCCTGTTTGAAACCCTGAGGATACCTTGCTATCCTGATTCTCTTGGTCAGTCATCGATGATGAGGCTCTGTTCTGCCAAGATCCTTTGAGCATCGATGAGGAGACCCAGGCATCAGAAAAAGGATCAAGTGATCAGCTAGACCAGAACCAATTTCAGAGGTCTGAGTCTAATAATCAGGGGTCTCGTGTAAATGCTCAAGCTAAGGTTGTGGGACAGTATCCGCTGAGGCCGAGAGCGAACCAACAAAACTATAACAATCAGCAAGGCTATAGCCAATGAGCTAGGCCTATTTCAAACAAATGGATTCGTCCGGACTATTTTGCTGAGTTAACGGAAAATGTGGCTACGATATTTGATAAGGCAAGGTTTACAGTGCAGTTTAGAAAACCATTTCCTATTCAAACTCCGGGGGAAAGCAGAATTGCAAACAGGTTCTGTAAGTACCATGCGGATATTGGGCATGACACCAAGGAATGCACCGCTTTGAAAAAAGAGGTGCAAGATTTAATTGAAAATATAATGTTATTAGAATTCGTGAAATAGCATACTCAGAAAAATGTTGCAGTAAAGGCTGTCCCGAAGAATGCTGACACGGTAATGGTGATTTCCGAAGAAGACGATGCTTTTGATATTGCAATAGAGTATTTGGATCCCAAGGTGGGGAGAAACAACGTGAATATGGGGGAGGAAATATACCAAGGGGGAAAGTAAATGGCATGTGTGTTTTTTTCAAGTCGCTAGCTATTTTTGGAGGCGATACTATTGCAGGGAATTCCAATAGCTCGAGAAAGAGGCACATGGTAAATCTGACTACGCATATTAAGGCAGGGGTTTCAGCGCAGATGCATCGTTTTCCCTCCCCCATTATATGTTTTGACGATTATGACATGAGGATGCGGTGGTAATTGCTGCAGGGATAGCTGGTGATCAAGTTCAGAAAATACTTATTGATACAGGAAGTTCTACGAATATTTTGTTCATGAGTACATATAGGAGAATCTCCGACCCACCTGTTATACGACGGTCCGACAGGACTATAGTGGGATTTACAGGAGCAACATCAATTGTCGTAGGAGAGTTTCAATGCGTGGTGGAACTTGGTCGGGGACCATTCAAAAATGAGGTCGAAGTTTTGTTTATAGTAGTAAATGCACCAACTTCTTATAATGCAATTTTGGGCCGTTCCTGTCTGTCGAGAATGCATGGTGTTATTTCAACGGTACATCAATGTTTTAAGTATGTGGTAGGAAACAATATAGGGACAATTAGGAGCATCCAGAAGATGGCTCGAGAATGTTATCAGATAGCTTTATCCTCAAAGGGAGTTCGGGGAGGAGCGTCGGAAAAAGCATAGCAGCTAAAGGGGACTTCTTCCGCAGTCACTCCCTGTGATGATCCGAGGGAGTCCCCCAGATTTCTGATTCCAGATGATGATCATGAGGAACACAAGTTTCAAGATGGAAAATTTTAAAAATTGGAGTAAAGCTTTCTTTTGAGATTAGGGAAAAGTTGATTGCATTTTTGTCGACAAAATTAAATATCTTTGCTTAGTGTGTAGAGGACGTGACAGGTGTGTCTCCAGAGATAATTTATCATAAACTAGCTGTGCGACATGATGTTCGGCCCATTGTACAGAAAAGAAGACCGGTTTTTGAGGAAAAGTCGGCAGTTATTATTTTGAAGGTTGAACGGTTATTGAGCATAGGCTATATTCAACAGTCACAATACCCTGTATGGACCTCGAACCCAGTCTTAGTCAGAAAAAAGAATGGCAAGTGGAGGATGTGCATGGATTTCACGGATCTGAATAGAGCTTGTCCGAAGGATCCTTTTTCGGTACCTCAAATTGATCAGCTAGTTGCCTATAAATTGACAGAGAAAAATCATGCACGCTATGATACAAAAGTGTCAGACCAATAATTCTAATGTCGGTAGTTCTTCTCATCAATCTCAAGGGATGTCCGACCGATAATATATGGAATGGATGCATTCTAAAAATGTAAACATGCATAATAACACCAATACTCAACTTCTTGAATTATGTACACTCAAATGTGACATGACCATTACATACTGCTAAATGAAACAAATGATGACTTGGATGGATGCATAGATCTTCATTCACCATTATATGACGGTTATGACCCAACTATAGCACCACAGTTATAATAGATTTAGTTTTTTTATATATTTGATTGTATTTTTTACGTTTTTCTATTTTATTGTATTGAACATCGTTATTATTTAGTATAATAAATATATTGTTTATATATATATAATATATAATATATAAAAAAACTAATTATATATATATAGTTTCTAACAACATTAAAGATATATTTTGAAAGATATAATAAACGATTAGATTAGTTGAAAGATCTAATAAACGGTTTAAAATATCTAATAGTTAAAACATATAATAGTTTAAAATTTCCAACAACTTTTAAAATATAGTTTAAAAATATAATAAATTATTAACTGAGAGACATAATAAACATTTAGAAATATCTAAATAAAACTACAAAATAATATCAAATATATATCTCAAATATTTCTATTATGATTTGTCTATCTTAATTTATTTTATTCAACTGAATTAACACATACAAATTAACTTTTAATATATAACAACATGATGTTTTAATATAACGTATTATAGTGAATCTCTTTTTGCCTCCAAGGGGGTAGCCGAGTTGGTTGAGTATGGCATTCTTATGACCAAAAGATCATGAGTTCGAGTCCCTCTACATACACTTTCTCGGCTGAGCCTGTCACCTTGTGTGGTTTACCTTCTGGCGTTGGTTTGCAGGCTATCGCGTCAGACTGAGGGTTTACCCTGTGCGCACTCATTGCACTCTGAGTAGCGGCTGCGGGTTCCTTCCGAAAAAAAAAACCCATATCTTTAATTACTTTTATGGATGGATTGAAAATAATATATTTTTTGTAAATAATTTATATTTAAGTTTCTATTATTTAATTTTTCAAATGTGTTTTTTGAATTTAGTTATTTTTTTTTTGTAAAATATTTTATTTAAGTGTTATTTGTTTATAAATGTATCATTTTAAAATTATAAATATGACGAAAGATCGTTTTGTAAATCCATATAATTTTGTATTTAAACATTAGTTTGAGTTTTAGATTATGGTTGATAGTAAGGTTGTGTTTCTAATAACGTTAGTACTACGGCAGACATATACAGCCCAAAAAGACAAATCAACCATGCACTAAATGATTCATCTTGTTGTAATATTTTGTTGCGCTATTATTGTAACGCGATATTTATGCACTATCATCCTATCGACAGTTTTAAATGTTAGGAAAAAAAATAATTTCAATACAGCAAATAATGACTCTTATTCGCATCATTTGTTCTATTTAAATTATTTGTTCGTTGTTTTTTTAGTATTTAAAAATTATGATTTATTATTTGGTTTTAGTTTTAGGTTATTTAACATATTGGTCTACGACTTTACGTGTAGAAAACTTATATCATCGGTTTTAGAAGTACGAAAGATGCGGTTGAGGCAAGTTCGACTACACGGATTGGACATACCCAACATAGTACAGATATTGTACCAATGGGGATTACTGATTAGCCATGTCCTTACAACGGTTTTTCCGTCGCACCAAATTGGACGAGAGACCGCATTCCGGTCGAGATTGACATAGTAGACCTATCTGATATTGTCTTTCCACTTTGAATTAGCATCCCACAAAAAATTAGTGACGCATTGAAAATTCTAACGAAGATTTGCCCCAATCTTTGTCTTCTTCAGGAGGTGTAAAAAAACAAAAAATACGAACAGATTTTTTGGACGGCAACAACATCTATATATACTCTCAAATTATGTGGAGCATAATACATTTAAACCTTCATAGGAAGGTTAAGTATTTTATTACTTATAATTATTTAATATATTGCTTTTATTTATACTTTATAAATTGTTAACTCGTTTTCTTTAAATTTATTATAGTCTCGTACAAGTTTACGACTATTACTCCTCATAGAAAACATGTCATATGTGGACACAAAGAGATGTACAGCTAGGTAAGACAATGGTTCGTCTGTTCGTCAGGTTCGGGCCGGTCTGTTCGAGCCCGCTTTTTAGACATTCGGATCCGAACCTAGCACGACCCGTTTTTGAGTTTATATTTTTAAATCCGAGTCCGTCTGTTCGTATCCGTCGATCAACCCAGTCCGATCCACGAATATTAATTTTAATATTTTTTTAATTTATTTTAAATATATTAATTATATATATATATATATATTATTGTTATTATATATAAAAAATATTAATTTTTATATATTTTTATAATTTACGGACCGCACCAGGTCGGGCCGGACCGGATCGGATCGGACCGGACAACACCCAAATTGCCATCCTATGCACAGGTGTTGTTATTTGAGACCTCATTTGGTCTTATGTTAGATCACCTCAATCAATTCAATATATTCATAACGTTGACTGAGGTTTTATCGAGAGTCGCATCAAAAGATTGACACATTTAAATTTAGTTTCAGAAAGATATACATCAAGTTTGATGATGTTTATGTTATCACTGGCGAGTTATTTAAGTGTTCTTTGTTGCAACTCGGATAATAAAACAACAAGAATTAGTTGTACACGAATACGAATAATTGTTAGGAATCGGTATGTTTAATATTCTCTAAGAAATCAAAAGTCACAGAGGGCCACACTTTGGTCTAAAATGGTTGCGGGAAACTTTTATTGGTGATAAGTATTTGTATTTGAACACTTTTTCTATGGAACTCATTTGTGTTTAAACTGTCACTCTCTAAAATCTCTCTAATTCTTTCTCTCTTTAGAATTGCTTATAACAATTTCCTAACGCAAAATCTATACTCACCAAATTGGCGAATCTACTGGGACAGAATAAAGAATGAGTGACTTTATCTATTTGAATTTGATACAATCTTGTTTTATTTTTCTGTTCAAATTTTATACAATGAATCCTGAAAACAATCCTTCGCTTCGATCGGTGATGGAAACTTTAGAAGACGATTTACAGTGAGACGAAAATAGGCTAGATGGATCATCTTCGATCCAAACTCAATCTGAAATTGAGGTGTGAATGAACCAGCTTTTAGACAATATAAATGCGCTAAATGAAAAATATGAACGACGAGAACAAGAAATTCACTCGACGAAGCTCAAATCCGAGGTTAGGAAAGAAACAAAAAAGACTGATATGGGAGACCAATATGATCGATCATGTGTTGATCGATGAGCTAAAACTGAGCATAAAAAAGTGTGTTTCGTGTCTCCTAAAGAGCGGTATTCCTCTCGCAAAGGGAAAAAATACAAGCAAAAGTATATAACCTCTAGTGATGAGGAGGTAGAAAGCTCAGTTTTGGGTTTTAAAAGATACAGGGGTTCTTCGAAAGAGGAATCAGACAGAGAGGTGTCGAGGAAGCATAAAAAGGAAAAGAAATCTAAAAGGGACAATATTCTTCGTTCTACATGGTGCGAAGAAAACACTTCGAATCAGCATGCTGAGACTGATCAAAATCTATATGTTGTAATGGGAACAGATGATCAGTTTGTTGAAGGTATCGACTGGAGAAATTCTTTGTTGACAAGTGAAATTCGCTCTATAACGCTTCCGAATCGTTTTGACATTTCCAAAGTAGAAAAGTTTGATGGGATGCAAGATCCTGATGACCACATCGAACAATTTAAGAACTATATGATGAACTTCGAAAATGATGACTGGCTGGTGTGTCGTGCATTTTCGCAGACTTTCAAGGGAACAGCTCTAAAGTGGTACAATCAGATTCCGAGGGGGTCCATTTCAAACTTTAGGGATTTTTATACTGCTTTTCGAAGGCAGTTTGTGGGGAGTAAGAAAATGAGATCAAATGGTGATACCATTATTCAGTGCGAACAGGAACCTGCAGAGAAGTTGAAGGATTATACGAAGAGATTTGCTTTGACCAAAGCTAGTTTGGACAACTATGAAGAGAATGTGGCGATGGCAGCTTTTCGCCAAGGATTATTGTCAAGGGATCTGGCTAATAAGACTACGAAGAGAAGAGCCTTAACTTTTGGAGCTTTAATGACTCAAGTTGAGGATCAGATTAAATTTGATGAGTCAACTAGAGTCCGAGGATGACCCGTTAGCAACCCAAAGAATTCGAGTCAGGGGGGCAATAACCAAGGGCAGCCCTCGAATGGAAATGGTAATCAGCAATCAAGACAAAAGAATAACAATTTGCCTCCTCGGAGTGGTGGATATTCAAATCACGCTCCATCTAACAACTATAACAGGCCAAGGCCAAATCAATGGGTTAAACCAGAGTATTTTTTGATCTGATAGAGAATGTAGCTGTGATTTGGGATAAGACCAAGAGCTTCGTAAATATTTAGAAGCCAGGTCCAATTAGTAGGCCAATGGAGGAAAGAAACAAAAAAATTGCAGATATCATGATGATATTGGACATGATACCAATGACTGTATTGCTCTGAAGAAAGAGGTCAAACTTTGATAAATAATGGGAAGCTCCTGACTTATATAAAGTCGCAAGGGAGCGGTTCGAAGAATAATGTTGCATCAACTTCGAACGGTGCACCAGTTGATAATTTGATGATTTTAGATTCAAAGGTTGAACCATTTAATTCTTCTTCTGAATATGTGGAGAAAGATTCGAATATGTTGCTTTTGATGGTAGACGAAGAGCCCATAGAAAAGGGTATGTGCGAGATTTATGTAAATTCTTTGAATCATTAGCCATTTTCGGAAGTGATTCGATTATTGGTAGTTCGGATAGTTCGAGGAAGAGACATGTTGTCAACCTGACATCTCAAATTGATGGGAATATGTCTACAAACTTGTATGGAAATAATGCTATTCCTTTCATTTTGTTTGTTGAGGATGATCTACGAGGTACAGCAGGGCCACATGAAGATGTTGTGGCTATTGGAGCAGAGGTGGCTGGCTTCGAAATTCGATGTGTGCTTATTGACACTGGTAGTTCTGTTAATGTCCTTTTTAAGTCCACCTATGATAGAATGACAAATCCACCTCGGATTTCTCAATCAGATCAGACAATTATAGGATTCACGGGTGTAACAGCTCGTATTGTTGGGGAATTCGAGGGTGGAGTAAGTTTGGGAAAAGGACCATTTAAGAATAAGGTCCACGTACTTTTTATGGTGGTAGACTGTCCCATGAGTTACAATGCTATTTTTTGAAGATCATTGCTTTCAAGAATGTATGGGGTTGTGTCAAGAGTTCATCAATGTTTTAAGTATGTGGTTGGAGATCGGATGGGGGTCATTCGATGCGACCAGAAGATAGTTAGAGAATGTTATGCCACTTCACTTCGGATCCGAGGATCCAGTACTAGGGATGTAATGCATGAATAGAAATTAGAAGGGGTGCCCTTGGATTTGGAAGAAAGGGTTGAAGATCCGAGGGAAACGCCATGGTCTTTAACAGTGAGTGAAGAAATTGAGGAGTTTACTTTTTCGGAAGGAAGGGTGCTTCGAATTGGAACCTTATTAGCCCCGTTTTTACGTCAACAACTGCTAGATTTTTTATCTTATAATTTTGATGTCTGCGCTTGGAAGACAGAGGATGTAACAAGAGTACCAATTGAGGTAATTCGTCACAACTTGGCTATTGATCCGAAGGTGAAGCCACTTATTCAAAAAAGAAGAAACTTTTCCTCAGAAAAAACAGAAGCAACTGTTGCCAAGGTGAATCGATTATCTAAGGTCAGACACATAAGGGAATCAAAGTATCCTTTGTGGACGGCAAATCCGGTTGTGGTTAAAAAGAAGAATGGAAAATGGAGAATATGTGTGGATTTTACAAATTTGAATCGAGCTTGTCCCAAAAATCCATTTCCTGTCCCTCGAATAGATCAGTTGATTGATTCTACCTCAGACAATAAAATTTTAACTTTCATGGATGCTTTTGCAGGACACAATCAAATTCAAATGGATCTAAAAGATCAAGAATGCACAACTTTCATAACTCATTGGGGCTTACATTGTTATAGGGTTATGCCCTTACGATTGAAAAATGCTGGAGCCACTTATCAGAGGTTGTGAATAAAGCTTTTTCTACTCAGATCAGAAGGAATATGGAGGTATATATAGACGACATGGTGGTAAAAAGTTCAAAGGATGAAGTGCATCTTGATAATTTAGAGGAAGCTTTTTTAATTTAAGGGCAATCAGGTTAAAATTAAATCCTGAAAAATGTACCTTCGGAGTTTGGTCAGGGAAGTTCTTAGGTTTTGTCATCAGTTAAAAAGGAATAGAATTTGACCCATAACAATTGAAAGCCTTGATAACAATAAATGTGAGATTTTCCGAGAATTTAGAGCAGCACTTAATCGATTTATTTCTAGATTTTCTGACAAATGCTTTCCTTTCTTTCAATTTTTACGAGGACCCGGTAGGTTTGAATGGACATCATAATGTGAGACAACATTCACAAACATTAAAAACCTGTTATCATCACTAGAAATTTTGTCAAAGCCTCGAAATAAGGAGAAACTCTTTTTGTACATTGCGGTATCGGATTTTGCACTAAGTGCAGTGTTAATCAGTGAAGATTCAGGAATTCTGAAGCCGATGTACTACATCAGTAAAAGTTTAGTGACGACAGAAAAGAGATATTTGAAATTGGAAAAATTGGCATTAGCACTGGTGATTGCCGCTAGGAATATGCGTCCATATTTCCATGCTCATACTATTGAATTCTGAACTTCATTCCTTTTAAAAATGTTCTACAACGACCTGATATTTTGGGGAGAATGACCAAGTGGTCAGTGGATTTGGGGGACTATGACATTTTGTTTACACCTCGAACAACAATAAATGCGCAAGCATTGACATATTTTTTTATTGAATTCCATTTGAGCTGATCAGATGTGGAAGACAGTAAAGAAAATGAACCAACATTTTTGAGGTGGATTGTTCGAATAAATTGAGGATCTAGTATTTCAGGGTGTACAGTTGGGGTTCAGTTAATAGCTCCAATTGGAGAAACGGTGATTCAATCTATTAAATTTGATTTTCATACTTCAAATAATGAAGCTGAATATGAAGCTTCTTTGGTAGGGTTAAGATTGGCAAATATTTGTGGAGTAACCTCGGTACACTTGAAAACGAGTTGTTAGCAAATCAGGTATCTAGATTTTCCGAAGCAAGAAATTATTGTTTTTTATATCTTCGAGAACTTCGGAATTTAATGCTTCTGTTTGACAATGTTTTTGTGGAATATATTGGTCGAGGGAGTAACATAGTGGCTGATTCTTTAGCAAATATCGCTTACAAGGAAGAATATCCTTGGATATTGTTACAAGAGAATCCTTCGATTTTTACTCAATCTAATAAGTGTGAATGTATAGAAGAGTTCTTTGTCACATCTGAAGTTATGCGAGGCGATTGGCGATCAGAAATTCTCAGTTTTTTTACTCAAGGAACATTACCAGATGATTCAAGATTGGCTAAAAAATTGAGAAGTAAAGCCTTCGGATATATAGTACTGGATGGAATATTGTATAAAAAGGCATTGAGTAGACCATTATTACGATGTTTAAGCAAGTAGGAATCACAAGAAGTGTTATCAGAATTGCATGATGGTGAAGGGTCAGCTCATTGCGGGGTCAAAGATTTATCACGTCGAGTTTTATTTGCAGGATTCTATTGGCCTACAATCATGAATGATGCTAAGAATTTAATTAGAAGTTGTGATACTTGTCAAAGATTTGCTAATGATATTCATAGGCCAGCGGTGCCACTTATGTCTATAACCGAAGCGGTGGCATTCGATAGATGGGGAATTGATCTGGTGGGTCCTTTGCCAATGGCTTCTGGAGGAAGACAGATGATAATTGCAACAGTGGATTATTTTACAAAGTGGGCCGAGGTAGAACTGTTATCAGGGACAAAGGAAAAAGATGTATTGTGAATAGCATTTGTTGCCGTTTTAGAATTCCTCGGAGGATTACAACAAATAATGGTCTTCAGTTTAATAACAAAGAGATGGCTTTATTTTTGCACCTCAAAATGAATTCAACAATGTTTTTCGACGCCTTTTATCCTCAAGCTAATGGACAAGTGGAGGTAACAAACAGAACAATTTTAAATGGCTTGAAGAATAATTTGACGGGGGCAGCAGGAAAATGGCCAAACTATTTGCAAGAGGTGTTTTGGGCTTATCGGACAACTCCTAGAGAGGCTACAAAAGAGACTCCTTTTTCTTTGGCATATGGAATGGATGCAGTCAGCCCTATAGAATCTACGATGTCATCCTTTAGAATAAATCAATATTCTGAAATATCCAATGATGAAGTTAGAAGGTAAAATTTATATTTGATTGAGGAGAAAAGAGTTCCAGCTCATTTGAATATAATCCACTATCAAACTCGTATGACGAATAGATATGATTCAAAGGTGAAGAGAAAAGATTTTAAAGAAGGTGATAAGGTGTTGAGAAAAGTATTCTTGCACACAAAGAAGAAGAACCTTGGAAAAATTATTCTAAACTGGGAAGGGCCCTATATGGTTGTTGAAAGGATAAAGTCATGGTCTTATCGTCTTTCTGATTTCGAGGGGAGGATGCTTCAACATCCATGGAATATACAACACTTGAAGCTTTATTGGGAGTAGATATGATTTTTTATTTTGGAATTTTCACTTTCGAATGGCGTACTCTTTCCTATCCTGTTGGCCCAAGAAGGTTTTAACGAGGCGTTGTGTGCATATTCAATATTATCAATAAAAAAATATTTTGGCCAATGGTTGTTTACACATGTTTGAATAAAACTATCTTAACAACTTATCAAAGACTGGTCATCTTTGAGGTTGGTTAAGAGTAGAATGTTCCGAAGTTTTTATAACACTTTTCGAAGAAACAACCATGTTTATTAAACACATTACAATTTTTGTGAAGTGCAACGCTTAATAATGCATTGTTAATTTTTTTCTAAGCGCAACCATGTTCACAAATTTCACTAAGGTATTTGAGGTGGTAAGCTTACAGTTTATAATTATATGTTGAACATTTTATCATCGAATTTTATCATCGAATAATTTATGAAGAGAATAAAAATAACAAGGCAACCATTTGTCAATTAGATTAATTCTTTGAAGTACAAAAAGAAAATTTCTAATCTGACAAAACAAAAGTCCAAATAGGACGAGACAAGGCCGAGCAGGGCGGAACAAGGCCGAGCAGGATCACATAAAGTGGAACAAGAGGAAAGACCAGAAAAGTAGAGGAAACATTCAATCCGAGCAGGAAAGATGTAAGGTTGAGCGCAGTTAAATTTACGCTAAGCAGAGCACTGCTAGAAGTACGCACGTCCGATCAAAGCAAACGCATAGAGGCTAGTCCGCACTCAGCTATAGTCGAGCAGAGCATGATCAGAAGTAAGCACGCTCAGCTCGTACCAATAGAAGAATTTAGTTTGCGACATCAAGCGGAACGATAAAAGAAGGATCAGTACAACAAGTTGTAAAACTAACTGTTACATCAACAAACGTTAATGAAGTCGTAAACTACATTAATGACCACTAACCAAGGAGAGACAGACAATGGTCAAATATCTCAGTCGTGATTAAGGAGAATTTGTAGCAATTAACTTAATGATGGTCACAGTCTATTAAATATTTGTAATTAATAGGGGGAGGGGGGGGTTATGGCCAAGAGTAGTATATATACGGGGCCAAGGTTTTTTGTAAAGGGATATACTGAAATTTCTTCTCGAATCAATAACATTACTACCTTGGCAGTTCATTGTTTTAGGTTTTCCCAATAACATATTTGGCGACGTCTGTGGGAAAGATCAAAGCAAAAAAAATACAATGGTAGTAACTCGATCCGGGATCGATATTGAAGCAAACGAAATTTGCATCATCATGACCAATCCTAACCATGTAACCAATCCTGCCACAGGGTCAACACCACCGCCTCCACCCACCCAGGACGGCCTAAAAGAAGTCCTACAAAGAAACGCTCCAACCTCGGTAGACCCACCAGTGGCACCCGCCATCGTAGCACTGGTTACTAACCTGGCAGACCGCCCCCTACCACATAGCCTTCCCGAGGACGCAACCAAGGTTCAGCGGTTGGGGCTACAGATTTTGGAGATGCAAGCAGCCCAAGCCGAGGCAGATCACGACCCGGAAGCCAGGGAACTGTCAAACAAGATGACCATGGCAGAGTTGCAGGGGACTGTTAACATGCTGACGTCGAAGATGCGTTCGAACGATCAGCAGTTTCCACCCAAGTCAGTCATCGAGGTAAGTCGAGCTGCTGGTAAAGACAGGTTATGGGGCAACAAAAAAAGAGTTCAACACCATCTTCCTCACTTTTGAAAATCCGAGCCCGTACCATGCAATCATAGGACGATCATGGTTACATAGAATAGAAGCAAACCCATGCACTTTTCGCCAATGCGTTAAATATCCAGTCGTCAATTCAATAGGAATCATTCGTGGAAGCCATCGAGCAGCACAGACGTGTTATGCGGTAATCGTGGATCCCAGCAAACCCATCAGATAACAATTATCCGACGAGGGAGATGCCGATCAAACAACCAACACCCATCGCCTGACCTTATAGACGACCCCCGTGACAGTGAGTCAGGATACCGAGCTCGGAGACATCATCAGCGAAGCACTTGCGAATGACCGCGTCCTACGCCTTGGGGAAAATCTTGACACAGGTTTTAAAACTTTATTGGTAGCTTTATTATGTAAAACTTTAGATTTTTTTGCATGGACTGCGCAGGACGTTACAGGCATTTACCCGGCCATCATATGTCATGAATTGAACATCGAAAAACAAGTCAAGCCACTGCGACGGAAGCGTCGGGCAAATTTTTGGGATATGTGATCAGCAAGAAGGGCATAGAGGCCGATCCCGTGCAATTACAAGCTTTATTAAAAATGGCGCCCCCCTTCCAGCATCAAGGTTGTCCAATGCCTAACTGGCCGCCTAGCGGCCTTGTCCAAGTTCATATCCAAGGCCTCAGACAAAAGCCACCCCTTCTTTGAAGTATTGCGAGGCGCGAAAAAAATTTCTTGGAATAGTGAATGTGACGCGCCTTCACCGCTTTGAAAGCATATCTCACCTCTCTTGAAATCCTTACTGCCCCAGCGTCCGGTGATTCTTTACATATATACTTGGATGTCTCTCCCCATGTCGTCAGCGCGATCTTAGTTAAGGAGACAAGAAAACTTCAACTCCCGATTTACTACACCAACAAATTGTTAGCCGACGCCGAAACACGCTACATGGATCTGGGAAAACTTGTTTTGGGTCTGGTGGTAGCTGCACGCAAGATGCAACCATATTTTCAAAGTCACACCATCACCGTCTGCATATCCTCCAAGCTACGCACCATATTGCATAACTCCAACACTTCAGGACGTTTAACCAAATGGTCCATCGAACTCGGGGAGTACGATATCCGATTCGAACCACGTCGAGCGATCAAGGGCCAAATCGTAGCCAACTTTATAACCGAATTCTCCACCCCCCCGACCAACTGGCTGCACCTCTGGTTCCCTCCTAGGAAGGAGTTCCTGGACCCTAGAAGTAGACAGTGCGTCTTCTACCTCGGGTGGTGGAGCCGACATTCTTCTACGTACACCGGTCGAAGAACAAATTAAACAAGCTATTTGTTTCAACTTCCCAACTACAAATAACGAGGCAGAATATGAAGCAGTCATTGTAGTGATGTGTTTAGCATATATCTGCGGTGCAACCAACCTCCACATGCGCTCGGATTCCCAGCTAGTTATCAATCAGGCTAAGGGTATTTTCGACGCTAAGCAGGAAGCCACCAAAACTTACCTCACCATCCTCAAGGAAGTCGAAACCAAGTTCCACTCCGTCCAATACGAACAAGTACCCGCCTCGCAAACTCTATCGTCGATGCCTTAGCCAAAGCGGTCGCGGCCGCCGACCACCCTCTCCTTATCACCCCGGAAGTTCCAAGTATGGCTTATTTCAGCCAGGCATCTCAGGTATTTTCGGTCGACAATACTCACGATTGGCGTAGCCCCTTCATCGAGTACCTCACCCACGACAAGCTACCGCGGGATAAAGATCTCGCTCGTACATTCCAGGTCAAAGCGGCCAAATATTTCCTGTTTGACAACACCCTATATAGGAAGAGAACCAACAAGGCACTTCTCAGATGCCTAAACAAAAAAGAAGCTTCATTAGTCCTTCATAATTTACATGCAGGCGACTCCGGGATGCACTGCGGCCACCGCAGCCTCATCCGTTGTTTCCTTCTTGCAGGTTTTTATTGGCTCGAACTTGCTGCCGATGCTGAACACTTAGTCCAACACTATCATGCATGCTAGCAATATGCCAACTCTGCTCATAAGTCGGTTGAGCCAATGACAGCTAGCCCTATTCCCTACCCTTTCGACAAATGGGGCATCAATCTCGTTGGGCCTTTGCCGATGGCTACATGCAAATGAAAATTTCTAATCGTTGCAGTAGATTACTTTACTAAGTGGGTCGAGGCCAAAGCATTGGCGCGTACCCGATCCCAAGAGGTATGTGACTTCATAAACAACCAAATACGCACACGTTTTGGCATACTACAAGTTCTAATGATGAAAAACGGGCCTCAATTTCAAAACAAGGCATTCTCCATCTTTTGTGATAAATTTGGCATCATGCAGCACTTTGCTACCCCCTACTACCCACAAGCGAACGAGCAAGTCGAGGTCACCAACCGTACAATCCTCGACGACATTAAGAAAAAATTTGATGGGGCAAAAGGAAGCTGGCCGGATAAGTTAGCCGACGTGTTATGGGCATATCGAATAACACTAAGGGCCACCATGGGCATGACTCCTTTATCCCTAGTCTATGGCACCGAGGTCGTCGTGCCAGCTGAAATTCTGGTCCTTTCTCATTGTATCACTGCTTACTCTGACAACGATAATGACGTCGGGCGAGCGGCAGACATCGATTTGATTGAAGAGGGGAGAGACCAGGCGCGCATACGAGCAGAGCATTACAGAAGTCTCATGCGAAGCCGCTTCAACTCCCGACTTTGGCCGCAGACTTTCCACGTCGGCGATCTCGTTATGAAATTTTTTTTCCAAGGAGCGGGCGACCAAAACTCGGGAAGCTTGGTCCTAATTGGGACGGGCCTTACACAATAATTGCCAAGGCCGTCATGGAGAATTCTGCCTCGCCGATGCCGAGGACAAAGCCGAAAAACACCAATGGAATATCAGCCATCTTAAGTTATACCATGTTGCGATGTAAAATTCTCGATGCGTTTTTTTTCCCTTCTGATTGCGCGAAAAAGGTTTTTTAATGAGGCATCTGCATATCTATCATCAATACATTTATTGTTTTCGCCAAACTTGTGTTTATACTTATTTTCTTTAACTCCGCCACAGGGTCACGGACCACGCCTAAAAGGCTAGGCAAAAGGGGCCACATTGTGCCACACTTAGACAAGATCTAATTAATATGACAAATGGGCTAATTGGTCATGCCCGTTGGGCTATGTTAACGGGCTATACTGTGCTCAATACCACACTGAGGTATTAATAAACGCGAACTACTCCAAGCCCACTGGGTTACGCAAATGGCCGAACCGGTCACTCCGCGAACTTAACTATGTCCATATCCGGATTTAGGGCTTTCAGCTCAGCCACCAGCTTCACTTTATCCTTGTGAAACTTTCCTAACGCCACTTGCATTACCTGTCGTTCCCTGGCTTCTAAGTCTGTCGCCGTCTTTTTCTTCAACCCCATCACTTTGTCGCGCCTTTCTTCTTGTTCCCTCCGCAGTTCTACCAACTGAATTTTCACATCAGCCAGCTCCACTGAGATGTCAGGCACTTTGGAGGCTTACTCTTCCACCTTGGCCGTCTGGTGCACATTTTGCTCCATCAGCTGCGAGTTCTGCGCGATGAGGGCCTCGTTCTTCTTCAACAGGTCATTATTCTGCGACGCCAACAGCGTCGTGCTCGTCATCGTCTCTAAACACTGCTTGCTCCCTACATCTCTCTCTGCACAGGCCTTGCCCAGTTTGCGCAATAGCTCCTCATTCTCCTTTTTTGCTTTTTCTACCCGTTGTTTAGCCAGCCCATATGCATTTTTGAACCGAGCCAATTCGGTAGTTAGCCCTCGCACCGAGTCGAAAAACATGGGCTCCGGTTTCCACCTCTCCATTTCCTGGACATTTAGTGAGGACATACGTCAGTACGTTAGAGCATGTGAATTATATTGCATTTGCACAACACACGTCGATCAAGCACTTTTTCAGTAGATACATATCACAATCAGCTGAGTCAATCATAGTATAATACAGCACTTACCTCCATAGCTAACTTCAACTAACGCTGCAAAATTTCACTCATCGGCAGTGTATCATAGAATGACAAATCAGAGCCATGCCGGACCTGATCAATGATCATTTGGGAAGCCGCAGGCATCACCAGTTTCACTGAAGGCTCTGGCAATGTTTTAGAGTGCTGAGAGAGTTGCTGGACCCCATTCATGTTTTCTTCTAACCTCTCCGACTATAAGGCCTTAGGCACCACGACATTTACCAACGATTCCCCTGACCCAAGGCCATATACGAAGTTATCATCCTTTGTGCCACATGGGGTGGCGTCTTTTTTCTTTTCGCCCCACTATCTGCCTCTGGCGTCTTATCATCAATCACCACTACCTCTAGGACCTTTCCAGGGGATCTCTCCTTCTCCTCTACCCGTACATCACCAGCATCTGTCACCTGACCTTCAATTTCTCCATCTACCTCGTCTTCATCAACCAGCACCAGTTTCCTTTGTGAAAAGGGGGCAGAATTAATTACCTCATTCTTCTTCCTTTTTAGTGGGTTGACCGCTTCCTTCGAGTCTTCTTCTCGCGACCTCGCCTTCTTAGCACTACTCTTCACTTCTTTAGTAACAATATCTTGTTGCCTTTATTTCCTCGGCATCTCCACCTCCTCCCCCTTTTGTGTCCCTTTGAGCGTAAAAGATGAGCTGCTCACCTCTCTTGCCCTTCGCCCTGCCACCACTGATAAACCGAGCCCATAGAAATCCCTCTCTTTGTACCTTTGCTCCAATAGCGCTCGGAGCCTCTCCAAAGTGGCACCTTGTTCACTACCCGCCATTATCAACCTCTCGTCTTCTGCCACCACAAGTTCAGGAATACGCCATAGACCGGCCTTTAAAAAGTTCACCGCAGAGAACACTTGCGTCGGCTCGTCTCCCCAAGCAGCGTGCACCGCGGTGGAAAACTTTACCAAAAGATTCACTGACCCCTTTGGATGACCCTCCTTGCACCACTCTTGGTATTTTGTTTCACGTGCATCAACACATCATAGGTTACAATCAACTTTACAAATCAGTCTACATACTCGAACATATAGAAAACCTTACATTTAGACTTCCAACGTCTTTCTAACTGGAGATTCATCTTACCACTTTCATGCTCCTAATTTCCAGAAACATAAATGAACCTATGCTTTCAAGTTTTATCAGAATTGGGCAGGTCCACTATATGTCTTGCTCCATTTAACTGCACATAGAAAAATAACGACCGTGCCAATTTGGCCAACTCTATCCCCGCTAATACGTCGGCCAGACAAAGAGGTATGTTGAAGTATTGCGAGCTAAGGACGATGTTCAAAAACTTCCTCCACCCATTAACTGTTAGTTGGGTGGGGAAAATCCCAATGAAACTAAAAAGTTCATAATCAATGGTGGCAAAGGGAACCGCAGGCCCCAATCAAACAATGTCGTAAATAAGCAGGTCTCCCCCTTCTCTGTTGTATAAGGTTGGTCCCCCGCTCGAGGCACCCTAACGGTCACATCGTTGGGAAACCCATACCTATTCCTAAACTTCATTAAGGACCCATCAGTCAGGTACCCATACTTTGGAGTATTTTGGAGAAATACTCCTCTAACACATACAATTTCTCATACTCTGATTTCAGTTCCATTATTTTCTTCTTCATTGATTTCTTTGGCGTCATGGATAAAACCGACTGCAATTACCCAACAGTGGTTATAAAATTTGGGTTCCACCACATGATACATGGCCTTACTCTCAATAAACCCAATATTGGGTACAACATATCATGCATTCTCAGAATTTTAAAAGCCCCTAAAACTACTTGAATCTTCCTTTCTCTTGGACTATCTACCCAAACTACAAGTAGAAACCCACAAGAGAATACATACTTTCTTTAATACTCCGTTATCCGATGATATCTCTGGTGTCCTCCCAACGAGTGTGTCAAAATTCTGATTAAATCACGACGACAACCTTGGTTCTCATCTACAAAATATCTATCAAGCAACGTTCACTAAAAGTATTTTTGCAGAATAAAGATTTAAACTTTTGAAAAAGAAAAAAACCTCTAAGTACTTGCCCAAAGGGTTCACTTACTCAACTGTCACCACAATGATGACATCTGTCGAATCATTCATCGAGAACTCAAACGTCTAGCACGCTTCTCTACAGTATTATGTCAGAAAATCAGACTTAATCGACACACGCTATCAAATCAGTGACTGACACGTCACCCACATCTTTTGTCATTTTTTAATTTCTTTTTATTCCAATCAGTAATTGTTTCACACTTACTATTTGGAGTAGGGGAACCCTGATAAAGGAGTAGGTACCCACAATCAATATCAAGGATACACATTGAAGTCGAGCGGAATTAGGCAAAACAGGGTCAAGGAAAGCAGAGCAGAGCAAGAAGAAACCAAGCAGGATCATATATAACAAAACTAGGCAGAGCAGGGAAGGGCATAACAAGGCCGAGCAGGATCACATAGAGTGGAATAAGAGGAAAGACCATAAAAATAGAGAATACATTCAATCCGAGTAGGAAAAATGTAAGGCCGAGCGCACTCGAATTTACGTCGAGCAGAGCACGGCTAGAAGTACGCACGCCCGATCAAAGCAAACGCGTAGAAACTAGTCCGCACTCAGCTATAGTCGAGCAGAGCATGATCAAAATTAAACACGCTCAGCTCATACCAATAGAGGAATTTAGTGTGCGATATCGAGCGGAACGATAAAAGAACGCTCAGCACGACAAGTTGTAAAACTAACTGTTACATCAACAAGCGTTAATGAAGTCGTAAACTACATTAATGACCACTAACCAAGGAGAGACAGTCAACGGTCAAATATTCAGTCATGATTAAGGAGAATTTGTAGCAATTAACTTAATGATGGTCGCAGCCTATTAAATATTTGTAATTAATAGAGAGGTTATGACCAAGAGTAGTATATATACGGGCCTAAGGTTTTTTTCTAAAGGGATATACTTAAATTTTTTCTCAAATCAATAACATTACTACCTTGGCAGTTAATTGTTTTAGGTTTTTTCCATAACAAGTTACATTGAAGCGTATATGTCAGAGAAATTTACGCATCAGTTTGGAATGGTACATGATGTACATATGATGTATCTACAAGCCACCGCGTTCTCAAAAAATAAAAAGGATACCATCTGATATAATGGGAAGGAATCCACTTGGTTGGATTGGCGCAGGCGTTTGTTGAGTACCGACCATCTGACAAAGCGCCTTGCATCGTCTTCACATCTGATGAAGGATATGTACGTTAACAGCGTAATGAAATATGTATGGTATATCATTTCGAAATGGGATGACGGTGATGGAAGAGCTTTGTTGGTGGCGATTTAGCGGATTAACATTGTATATCCATGTAATAACACCTAGGTACCCTCGGCAACATTAGGGAAAAAAATTAGCGCATGTCATTTCTCTACAGTTGTTTATTTGTATTTTGGGACTTATTTTATTTTGCTGTTTTTGGATTTTTATATATCATAAGATGTTGTACTTTTATGTTTTTACGAAGATGATATTTTTTTTTGTACGGTTGTTTAACATTTGTATGGGATGATATACGTATTTTTTTATTTTTTTTTTATGTTTTTTATATAAAAAAATTATGTTATATTTGAAATTAACTTCAAATAATTAAATAATTAATAATTAAATTCATATAGTTTAACTTGAACTAAAACTATAGTTTTTTTACAAAATGTAAAAAAATATAATTATTATATTTATAACCGTATTTTATTTGTATTCGCAAATTACGATATTTTTAACCAATATTATATAAATAGAAACATTATTCATGATTAAAATCAACCATAAATCTAAAACATGTTATATTTGACGAAAATTGTCAAAACAATAAAGAACATCACGCTGGAATAATGCAAAGGATTTTGGAATGCATTGGTCTCGAAAATGTACTATATTTATGTTGTTCCGACCGAAGACATCAAAATTAGGTGAAATATTTGAAGGAGTAAGGATCTTCTTTATAAAAGAAAGGGCAAAAAAGTAATTTAAAGTGTTCGTTTTGACATCATACCCGCTGACGTGAAAGCTGGATTTGGTAGTGTGTTCGGGTCGAGTTCGTTATCGAAAACAGTAAGGCCGTTTCAGTTTGATTTTACGCGGTAACCCGAGAATAAAGGAAAAGAGAAAGAAAAAAAAAAGTAATCGAATTAAGGAAAACCCTACAGTTACTGTGTATCTCTTTAAACGGTAATCGTGCTTACATGATTCTCTGTTTCTCTTTTCAAACTTAATTAAAACATAAAAACAAATGAGAGAGCACAATGTTTTTATTCTTAAAAAAGGAACGACCTTTCTTCGCCGATCATTTTTTATAACCGTATTTCTCTCTCTCTCTCTCTACAACACACTTCCAGAAAATTTGTTAATGGTTCGCATTTTCTCTCTCGCTCGTTCCAGCTAATTCACAGGTTTTGATTTCTTCTTCTTCATCATCTTCATCTTCAATGGATTGATATTGATATTGTCATATTGATATCATATATGATATGCTTTGTTTGTGTTGTTTGGTTGCTTGATGTTACAGATTCATTGATCATCGCCATTATCTGTTTCTTTCTTATTGTTACGTTGAAGAAGGTTGAATTATTGTTTGAGGAATATATAGTGCTGGAATTAGGCGATTGAGAAACTTTTTGTGATTTGAGTAGAATTTTGGATAAACGAGAATTTAGAGACTAGAATCGTGATTTGAGATTTAAGAAAAATGTCACACTCGGCTGAAACGCCGAGTAATTCGACGCCTGCGCCCACTAGTAACGATAAAGTAACCCTCGACCAAACCTCACCGCCGGCACCACCGGGTTCGAGTTCTCCTCCTGATTCGGCACCTCCGCCTACTTCGAAACCGTCAACATCAGCTCCACCGCCTACTCCGTCAGCTCCTCCACCCTCATCATCACCACCACCTTCATCGCCACCGCCTTCCTCACCCCGTCCTTCTCCTCCTCCTGCAGTTATACCTTTATCCCCACCACCATCTCCCAAAAGTTCGCCACCACCAGCCCAAACTGACCCTCCTCCCCCACCGTCGACACCTTCTCCCTCCACCCCACCTGAGTCGGGAAACAGTAGCCCTCCTCCTACTTCTTCTTCCCCGCCTCCCCCTGCAACTCCTACTCCACAGTCTCCACCAGCGACGCAGGCCCCTCCACCATCCACACCACAATTTTCTCCACCCCCGTTAGTCTCCGATACACCACCAAGTCCTTTACAAGCTTCACCCCCAAAGCAATACCCAGTAGGGGGAGCTTTTGTGCCACCACCTCCTAAATCAAGCATAAAAAGCGCTTCGGCAAACCCCGATGACTCACCTGATACATCATCGGAAAGTGGTAACCAGAATACTGTAATTGGTGCTGCCGTAGCTGGTGTTATAATCGTTGGAATGCTTGCAATGTTGTTTTTCGTGATAAAGAGAAAAAAGAAGAAGGAAAGCAGAGGTTACATTAACCAGCAGTACATGCTCCCCCCTACCTATGCTATGCAATCAGGTTGGTGTTCTGTGGATATATAATGGATTTAGTACTTTATGTTCCACTTTTAATTATTTCTTTTTCCATACAGATAGATATTACTATGGACAACAACAACCCCCGATCTTTTCTGGACAATCTGATTCCATGTCCATGTACAACTCTCAACATATGGCAAATAGTTTCGGGAGTCAAAGAGGCCCTCCTATGACACCAGATTCTGGTCTTCTTGGCAGTTCCCAGACACATTTCACCTACGAAATGCTGATGGAAATAACCGGTGGCTTTGCTCGACAAAATATAATCGGCGAGGGTGGGTTTGGATGCGTTTATAAGGGTACTACGCGTGATGGAAAGGTAGTTGCTGTCAAGCAGCTTAAAGCCGGCAGTGGACAAGGGGACCGGGAATTCAGGGCTGAAGTTGATATTATTAGTCGTGTACATCATCGGCATTTAGTCTCTTTGGTTGGCTATTGTATCTCCGACCAGCAAAAGTTGCTCATATATGAATTTGTTCCTAATAGTACTTTAGAACATCATTTGCACGGTAAATTTTATATCTATTGTCTATTTAGAGTTTCGTTCTTGCATACAGTTCTAATAGTGATCTTAATTTGTCTCCTCAGCTAAAGGACAACAAGTTCTGGATTGGCACAAAAGACTCAGAATTGCTATAGGATCTGCTAAGGGTTTGGCATATCTTCATGAAGATTGTAAGGTTTTCTTTATCTGCATTGACATTTGATTTTGATTATACATTAGCATACCACATTGCATCATTAAGGCCTCGGTATCATTTCACACAAGCTTTAGATATACATTTTAACGACATCCAAACTAAACTAGTTATTTCGTTTGTTAATTACACTGTTAAAAATAGTGCCCAAATACGATCCAACTGATAGCATTGACTCTCTTCAAACTATGTTAAGGAGAACAAAGGATAGGAACACTTTAATATGGATTCTTTTTTTACGATGGGAGAAGATCCATATAGTTGAAATACGACTGACTAACTGCAGAAATTTATAGGAATAATCACTTGATATTCTAAATAGTTTCCTAATCACCTCTTCTTTTGTTTGATCTGTTATTAGGTCATCCAAAAATTATCCACAGAGATATTAAGTCTGCAAACATTCTGTTGGATGACGAGTTTGAAGCTCAGGCAAGACCACAATTCAACTAATATTTGTTTTGTTTTCTCATATCATTTCTTTTTTGGAGTTGTAAATTCATTGATGGAAACTTACTGAAAGTAGGTTGCAGACTTTGGACTTGCAAAACTAAATGACACCACACAGACTCATGTATCAACTCGTGTCATGGGGACGTTTGGGTAAGTTTCTCTAATTGCTATATTGCTCGTTGAGCCTCTTTCTCTCTCTCTCTCTCTCTCTGTACAAATACACATGCATAGTTTCTAGGAACTTAGAGGTATAGGGCCTCCTTTGGCTTCGCTCTTGACTTTATGTATTAGAAAAAGTATAAGCTAAGCATAATCATTAGGGTCGAGCTTTAGCCTAAACTCACTCATGCAGACTACTATTTGAGAACTACTTCTCGAGTTAAATTGTGTCTATGAAAAAAGTTAATGGAAGATAATCTGTAAGTGTATCAGTTTAAGGATCTACCATTCAAAAGTAAGTTCATACAAAAGCTGTTTTACGAGGAAAAAAGAGGTGCATAACCGAACAGTGCATTCGTGATTTGAAATCTCATAAGCTTGTGTTAGATAAAATACCAGATAAAATCATTGAGACATCTTATGCTTGTTTTATGTCTTGGTTCAGTTTTTGCGCCTTTGTGCTTAGAGATATTTGGCCCCAGAGTTCAGTGCTTATGTCATTTTGTTTCAGATATCTTGCACCGGAGTACGCATCTAGTGGAAAATTGAGTGACAGATCAGATGTATTCTCGTTTGGAGTTGTACTATTAGAGCTTATAACTGGTCGTAAACCAGTTGATCCAGACCAGCCTCTGGGAGAAGAAAGTTTGGTTGAATGGGTACGGACTCATATACATAACAAATTATTTAGTCATAAAAACTCAAAATATAGGTTTCTTATGCTCGTTTTTTCTGTTTCTCATTTGGCCTTTCTAAAGTCCGACCTGAGAATTGAGCTGAATTATGTGATGTTTCCGAAATTTAAATGGAGAATCAAAGCCAATCATCTAAAAGATTTAGTGTATACATATACAAGAAACTATTGTTATAAGACAAATGTTCATGTAGTCCTATAATAGCTTCGTACATGTTCACGTTGGTACAAAAATCTTCCAGGTCGGACTTTGATAATGTGATATCTGCATCTCATCAAGCATGTATATTTCTATCCCGACAAGGCGGTCCTCATTTAATTACTCTTTTACCGTATAAATTTTAGTAGTAGCTAAAACATAATGAATAATGGTGATTCTGCAGGCTCGCCCACTACTTATCCATGCCATCGAAACCGGTGATATTAGGGAATTAGTTGATCCTCGGCTTGGTAGCCATTATGTAGAGGCCGAGGTGTTTAGGATGATAGAGACTGCTGCTGCATGTGTTCGGCATTCCGGTCCAAAACGACCCCGTATGGTGCAGGTAATTTTATTTAGTTGGTTTTTGCCTTCTTTCCATACTTATATGTTAAGGCCACCTTCTCTTTACGTATGAAATTATTATTATCAGAAGATTGTACTTCTCAGTGTTAGTAAGGGTACCGAAGGGTGGCTTGGAAAAGTAAAGTAGTATAGTATATAGTATCCTCTCATTGATTTGCAAGGAAAACATTAGAAACAAGTGCTTTCTTTTCTTCAGATTTACGCGTTTTGTAACTTTGCATTTTCTGTTATTCAAACAGAATCTAAGAACTGCCTAGATAATACATTCCTTGATTTCGTACGTCACTTAATTGAACAATGTACTTTGCTTCGTTATTTCCTTATAGGTAATGAGAGCACTAGACAGCGAAGGAGAAATGTCAGACATCAGTAACGGTGTAAAAGTTGGTCAGAGCACTGCTTATAATTCTGGGCAGTACAACCAAGAGATTATGAAGTTTAGAAGAATGGCACTCGGCTCTGATGACAGCTCAGATTACGGCTACAGCGGAGAACAACGATCCGTCAGAGGTTCAATGAGGTCCCTTGAAACTTCAGGTGAGTACACAAGCGGCAACGAATCTGAGAGCCGAGCCATTAACTCACAACGGTACAGATAATATACAAACCTTGGCACGACATGCATGGAGGATTTTCCCGAAACATACTCTAGCAAAACAATTTGTTTTTTTGTGTGTAAAATTTTGCTACAAGGCTGTAGTTCGCTCCTCCGGCTCATCAGCTTATGAAAAGGGAGATTTGTCAAGAGTGGATATGCATATTGATTCGGTTTGTGAAGAGTTGTCAAAGCTGTTTGGATGGATCGCTAATTTAAACCTGAATTGATGAGTACTTGGTTTGAGCTTTAATTCCGTGTTCTATATTGCGTATATGTATGTATATACTCAAACATATATAAACAAAAAGTTTCCGAATCTTGATTTGTTGTTATTACTTTTACTTAAGACAGATTTACTTTTTACGAATTTGAAAACAATAAGATGAGTCAATTAGACAAATTGATTCATGTCACAAGTACACCTTACACGGTTACATGTTTCAAAGTTTCTAGTGGAAGCTCAAGATCAATATGGTACTAAAAAAAAGCAGAAAAGTAAAGCAATAAGGTGAATGAAATCCTAATATGATTGTGATCTTTTCATGATCCGGACTTGAATTGTCCATTACCAGTAGGCCTGAAATCGCCTTTAAACTCTCGACTTCGTCCAGTTTTGACCGATGGAACTCTTTTCTCGAACCCAAACTCCAAATCTTCATTTCCAGCTTTCTTCCCACTTGGATTCCTCTTCTTATCAAATCCAAATTCCAAATCCACATTTCCAGTTTTCTTACCACTCGGATACCTCTTCGGCTCGAACCCGAATTCCAGATCGACGTTTCCAACTTTCTTACCACTTGGAACCCTTTTCGGATCAAACCCGAACTCCAAATCCCCATGTCCACCAGCTTTACCACTCGAAATCCTCTTATCAAACCCGAACTCCATATCTTTATCTCCTCGCGGTTTCTGACTTGGTTTTTGGCTCTTTTTAGTAAAATCTTTCTGTTTCTTGCCGAAGAAGCGACTGCATAGTTTTTCAAGCATGCAAGCCAAAGAACACAAAACAACAATGATAGCAAGAACTACGAACACAGTCCCAAAAGAACCATTTGAATGTGATGGAGCAGATGGTTGGGCTTGAGACTGAGTAGTAGAAGCAGTAGTGAACGTGTTTGGATAAACAACAGGAGGTTGCTGATATTGAGGCATCTCTTGTACTTCACTTGATGACATTGTTTGGTTTTTTCAAGAAACGGGAGATTTGGTTAATTTAGTTTAAACTAGTTCGAAGTTTTGTAGTAGATACAATACAAGTTTATGTTATGAGGAGTTTGGTTCCTTTTAAATTCAAACAAGCAAGGAATGAGAAGTCTCTTTAATAAAGAAAAAGGATAAGAAAGAAAAAGAAACAATAAAATTTGACCTCTACTTTTGTCTACTTTTTCAAATAGCTCCTACTTGTGTTATTTTGTGTCAAATAACCTCATTAGCTATCCACTAATATTAGATTTGATTCCAAAATAATCCACCTTTCAGTTAAAAAAATTGAATAGAAATCTTAGTTTGAGTCTAAAAATTTGTGGTAAGGAGAATATATTAAGAGATAATTTAGAGGATGAAATTAGATTAGAGAAAAGTTATTTAGGGTGTGATGAGTTGAAAAGAATAATGGAGGGGTATATGTACATTGAAAGAAAATGTTGTACCTAAAAATATTGTTCTTGTAATGGAATTGGGTTTGCTTTGTAAGAAGAGAAAGTGAGATTTTGGGTGCTTTGGAACAAATACTATTGTAATTCCCACTAAAGATTTTGTTTGATCACTAGACGCTCTACTAATCATTGGCCTATTTTTAAACTAGTAACATAAACCAAATTAAGATTATAATCAATATTTTTTTATGATTTTTTTTAAAAAAGAATACTTCAATATTGTGAACCTTGAGGATATAATGTCATTTGATTGTTCAATTTTAATTAAATGGTTGATATTTATAAAAAGAAAATTCGAAATTCGAAAAATAAAAATAAAAAGCTTAACCTTCATCATTTCAATAATGTTAATATATTGCATTTGTAGTATAAACAAGTATATATCAATATCATGAATCTAGTTTCATGATATAAGTATCTTGTAGCAGCTAAAACAGAAAAACATTAGTATGTTTTTTTAAGAATGATTTATGTCCGACATGCATTTAAATTATCATTTCTAATACAGTATACCAGTACTACCTTTGAAGATAAAAGACTAAAACATCAGTATCAATGTTTGAGACATTTGGTCCAAATTGCAGAAAAAATTGACAGAAATGATTATGTTTGAGCATAGGGATCTGTGTAAAGCAGAGTGTGAACCAGTCTTCCATGTCTCCACAAAGCTTTATCTGCTATGGTAGGGTTAGATTCTCTCACTCTTTACTCTTTATTCTTTCTTCTTTATTCTTTTCTGCACATAAAGAAGCAAATGGATTCCATTCTTAGATTTATGAGCTTGAGCCCTGAACTCCCCGATCTGTCTTTTATCGTTTAGAGTTGTTTTATTACACACCATTATTCAAAACATTATGCAGTTCTTGAAAGTGGTGCAAGACCAACTTTACACAGAATATCTTATACACTACTACTGTATTATTTTCATAGCTATTACCACTTAGAACCCTATTTGGATACATTACAAGTTCTTCTCTGCAATTCTGGTTAACAAGAACTTACTATTTTGAAGTAATTGTAATGATGTTCGAGGTTTATCCGATTTTTGAATGTTGTTGCTAGTTAGTTAGTCATATTTGCATTGCATTACAGGCAAACACAAGCAAAGTCTAGTTCCAAAAACAATCTCTTAGAGAGCATAAGAACTGGGTCAGCCACTATACAGGAATAGAAGTTTGAAGTAACTTTCTATATGGTGTATGTAAGAATCTCTAATTCTCTTTGAACAAATAAGGTGTTACAAGCATCTAATGTAGCAATATCTACATGATCATCAATATAATAATGTTACAAATGAGTGAATCCTGTTTCAATAGTCACTCTACTTATTGTCCTTTTATATAACTTATCTTCTTCCTATAGAATCTTTGTTTCTTTAAAAAATCGGAGGCTCTACATTTCATAGTTCAAACCCCATTAACCATGCAACCACCTTTGTCTGCTGTGCAACATGGATTTAATGATGATTTATTTTGCTCATTGTGGCCTGCTGTGCAACATGGATTTAACGAGGATTTATTTTGCTCATTGTGGCCTGCTGTGCAACATGGATTTAACGAGGATTTATTTTGCTCATCGTAGCTAGTAAATGCACCAAGTGCCCCAAGAAACCCTTCATGTCGCAAAAACATAGCCTTTGCTTCCCCTTTAGACCTAAACAGACAAGGAAAAATATATTATCTCATGGTGATTAACTAGGTGAAGATTAGCAACAAAACATATTGCCTTTTTCTAGGGCTTTTGACTTCGGTCGCTAACACGCAACTGTAACTGAAAAATATTGAATAAATGGTGTCCTATATTTTCCGAGATTGAAAGCCTTTTCTCTTTTTCTTGGATTTTACTAGAACAAAACAGAAGTCTTATGATTACCAGAAATCAACTGCAACAGCTATTGTGTCCATTGTATACAACTGACCACGAATGAAAAATCCACCAAAAAAGATCCGTTTGAGACCAAAGCGAAGGGCATTCAGATACGCGATCTGCAGACGAGATTAGACAACAGCTTTTGTTAAAAGGGATTGTCAATTACTAGGAAATTCAAAGAATGTCTTCGAGTTTAGTCTACGAAGGTTGTTTGGAACATAGAAAGCACTAGTTATAAACCCTAGTAAAAAGCTAATACAGAGTTAACCAAATCGTGGAGGCACCACATTACACATCAGTGACATGCAGCGTTAATATTTTTGTCATGAATGTCTAATCAGCAATTCATTTTCGAAAGTTAATCTTAAAGAATTATGTAAAGAAGAAAGGAGAAAAAGTTTATCATGGCTCTGGTCCAGTCAGAATCCCGACTCTAACTCTAAAATGTATGCCATTTGTGCAACTCCTTCCAAAATACAGTTTCTAGGTCAGTTACAGAAATTCTAATTGAGCCACTTGATTATTAAGAGGCCAAAAATGATACATCAGTTGGGATAAACTAGTATCCAAGGACTTGGAAGTTTCAAACTTAAAGATAAGATTTTAAAAAATAACCCAACACTGGGACATTCTGTATTTTTTCACATACAATGATAGGCCTTGGAGACGTTCAAGTCGATTGAAAAGATGGAACTGCTTAAATCAGTAACTGACCTGCCCAATATTGTTCGAAATCATTCTCAAAAGGGATCGGGAAATATCTTCAGCCTTGTAATCTTCAAGCTCTTTTTTATCAGAGATAGTTTTACCAAAACTGGAGGCAATAGCTGTTGAAGCAAGACCTATCTGTGATAATACAGTGCAATTTACAATTTAGGTTAGAGAATTGATGGAAAGAAACCTCTTTTTTTTTTTTGCTTATTTCTTTTGATACTGAAAAGGGGGAAATTGCTTTCTAGTAGACAAAGATATTGAAGCAATGGAGTCAATTCGGCCTAAGGACCTATCTTTACCTTTGTATAATCTAATCCACCATAAATGTCACCAACAAGCATGTCTATGACTCTGTTATTTCCTTGATCGCTCAACTCCAGCAACTCATCAAAACTGCGATAGAAGAAAATAGTTGTAGACCCGAACAGAAACTGCACGGATGGAATTATTGGATATGTAAATAAAGAAAAATAGCAAAATTACTTCTTGCATTTTGTTAAAAGCCTTCCCAACCCCCAAAAAGTGCCTCCACCAAGATTTGTTCCACTGACTCTCTCATAGTTGCCATCTCCTTCCACCTATACGATAAAAAAAAGGTGTTTAAATGCTTATTGGGTAGAGTCTAGTAGATACAATATTAAACATCTGACAAGCTGACTATTGGTTGAGCAGGATGTTATTATGCATTGGATCATTCCATTTAAGACATACTTGAGCTCAGTGCATGACTTATGCTTAACAAGTTTGAAAAGTAAATCATTTGAAATGGTCTAGTCTCACATACTAAAGTTAAAAGGTGCATTGCTAACTGGTTGCCTCTAAACCACCCAATTGAAATGGCTAACTAAGTAACTAAACATAAAGTAATATACCTTGATCATGCTGACACCAGATCCAATATTAACAAGAAGATATGGAAACAGATCATTATGGTCTATCTGCACAAATTCCTTCCGGCCATCCATGTATGTAAAAGCCTCCTGGTGGGCTGCCTACGACAAGAGAAATAAGAACGCAGACCAAAGATTTGTAAGTAACCAGGGATAACAAAAAAATGCAATAATTGTAGTGATAGTTGAACACCAGAACATATCTACCAGCAAAAATAATCAGTGCAGTGCATAACCTCACATCCCTGAGAAATCATAAAATAATCACATACACTCTTTTCTTTAAGAAATGTGTGTCTAAGATCAGCAATCAAATGTCATACTATATTATGTCTGCTGTATAATATAAAATTAAACGACTCCTTTGTTAGTCTCTTGTAAAGGTAAGAAACGGGGATGGTGTATGTTATTTAGGCAAAGCCAAATTGAAGGTAAATAGTAATTGAGACAGGGAACATGTCACGAGAATCGCACCTTAAGAAGAAAATTTGCACCGGCAACAAGACAACTCATCTCCTCTTCTTTTTCGAGAATAACTCCAAGCTTTTCTTTGAAGAGGTCCGGAAACTTGTATGCTCCGCCACCTGTAGCCTTTCAATAGAATATAGATATCGCAAGTTTATAAATTTGCTTACAGGCAGTCATAGTTGTTTTGCGAGATTATAATAATCTGAGAAACTTTGTTTATTTTTGTGCCCCTCCCATGAGAAAATCGTAGAGGAACCAAGACCTTGGTTGGGAGGTACCTTTCTCAAAAACCCAATCTTTTATGTGGACATAGACACAGGTACAAGAGGATTTTACCAAAAAATTATTCTGAGGAAATTTATGATTGCAATGGCTACATTATTTTGAAATTATAAGACCATAACATAGTTCATCAATATACATCAATTGCATCTCAACAAGAAGAATCATGTCCGGATTATAAATATAATGCATCTAGTCTCCAAAAGTTCAATTTCTTTATGAAGATTCAAGGGAAACAGTTACCTTAATAGAAACTTTGTTACTGGGAAGGGCGGGATGGTGCTGAACACCTGCTCCAACATATTCGTACATAAATTCATAAAAAACAGCACAACAATACAGTGTTTTTGCAATAAGTAAATTATAAACTATGGACAATGGACTAAGGAAACGTCAAGGGAACTCTTTAATTGTAACCTTAAAGCTGCCAGTTTTTTAGCATTCGTTAGTGGTACATGAGAGCTGTCAATATATAATTAAATTGCTCATAAATGATGTGTAGGTTCTTTAAACGATTGATTTGCTAAACAAAATATGTAGTTCAGAGTCAAGTCAAAAAGCCATAGCTTTGACTGCCAAGTTAGACAACCAGAAGACCCGGTTAAACTTGTTCCTCATGTTCTATCACAAGCAGAATACAAAGTCAAGGAGCCATGCATGGATTTAATGTGATCTCAGTTGGAGGAGGTTCCCGCCATTGCTTTCGTGATATCCTGGCTGTATATTATATTTCTACTGTTGAACTAGGAAATACATAATGACATTGTAAGTTGCATATGTCTGTGAAAGTTATTTGCTCACGCGAACAGTACGTCCTAGACCTGTCCCTCTACGAGGAGCTACAAGCATATACAAAAGCAATTTCCCTATACATATGGCTGTACCCTACCTATGAGATTATTGCTACAAAATTAACTCATAGGCATCATAATGAATAACAATTAAGAGAGGACACTTACTACCAACGAGAAGTTTCTTGGATTTAATGAACTCCAAACAATCATTTATCTTGCCGGTTTCAAAGTTTGCAAAGTGCAGCCTCCCTTTTATAGCGGGGCAACCTTCACTAAAATTGTAAACTTCAAGACTTTCATCGAAAGATTTATCCTCCTCATCATCCGCCTTACTACCACCATCTCTCGAGCAATACACCAACTTTATTAGAGAGCCTGCCAAACATCAATACGTCAACACAACCAAACTACACATAGTGTAAGCTGGTGGTCAAACTACAAATCTCCAATCCACAGCCTAATTTCAATTCCTTTTAAATCAACTGAATGGACATCATTGAAGATAATTTTTCGCATTCAGGATGTCCATTTTACACGTTCTATCGTATATTTTCATAATCATAAAGCAAATTGGTTCTTTATCTGAGAAAAACAAGCGAAATTACTCGTATTCGTATTGAACAACCAACAGTCAAATTCAACAAGGACAAATTGAAGCAGAGGTAGCACGAACAAGCATATACAATCGAACGATGAATCTGAATCCACATTAACACGAAACAAGCAGGAACCGGCGACCAAACTTACCTCCAATGTCGAGTGCCAAATGCGTGAATTGACTACCGCAATGAGAGGCGGGAGAATCGGTGTGGGGATTAGGGTTTCTTAAATCCATGAATGGGCGTGTTGTGATCGTCGATGGTTGTTCGTGCCTGGTGATTTGAAACAAATGGAGGGTTTTTGCGTATCGTTGTTTTCACCGTCTACCTACTCTGCACCTACCGGTTCTAGGAGCATCCCAACACCTGATTTAGATAAATATAGATCGTAATTATGACATTTTATGATTTTAGATTTACTAAATAATAGAACAAACTAGAGCAGTGATAGTTATGTTAGTTTTTTATTGTTATCCAAAGATAAGGAGGGAATTTATGCAGATTTATATATTAATATAGATATTCCAAATTTTATTTCGTAAATTTATATTTTATATTTGAGAAATTGCAATTAAAGTATCTATTTCAATTATTAAACTCTCACGTATTTGTAACCAATATTTGTCGTTTTTTTTTTTTTTTTTTTAAATTCATATCTTTCAAACTAGTGTTTATAAAAAATATATGAAAGTATCGTCGTTTTTATATTTTTTAAATGAACAAAAATAGATTCATTGATATGATATTTTTCTAATTTAAAAAAAAAAATCACCAGTAACATACAAGTTTTTTGAAAACAACTCTCAGAAAATAAAGAGAGTTGTAAACAACTTCTAAATTATAGAATTGCAAACAACTCTCAAAAAATCGAGAGAGTTGCAAACTTTCAGATAAGAGAGTTGTATACCAATCTTAGGAAATAGAGACTTGTAAGCAATTGTCAGATTATAGAGTCGCCAAACAACTCACAGTTATGTTTTTCGAACAATTCTCAAGTTAGTACCGGTGAAGGTACAAACGGATATATATTATCGGAGTATTTTTGTCCAAATTTTAGATAAATATACCAATTGACACTATCCAAATTTAAGATAATAGTGGTAATTAGGTAGTTGAGTGGGTATTTATCCGTATTTTTTTTATATTTTATATTAATTTATTAGAAATACTTTTTTAAAAATAATAAACATTTTTGCAATCCGAGTGTGAAATAGCGTATATGTTATGGGCTCTAGCTTCTTTATTGATTGTTTCGTACTGTGTATATATACAGAAGTAGAACACGTGCCTCCACTCAGCGTAAAGCATTGGAATTCAAATACTCCTACTGTATTGTTTTCAGCCCACCAAACAAGAATAACGAGGGGGATCTTTTTACTTTCTATCGCATCCAAACCAGCATTGATTACTGGTTCAGGTTGGTTTCTCCTTATGTTGACTTTTTCGCATTTTTACATTTTCTCGAATTGATTTTATATTTATATTTTTAATGATTTATATAATTTATAATTATGAATTATTTGTTTGTAGATTTTTTGTATTCCAAAAAACGACTCAAAACCAAATCATACAATATTTAATTAAATTTGATAAAAAAGTGAATTTTATTTGGTAGAAATTCATACAAAACAAAAAATTATAACCGAATTTGAAAAAAATCAATCAATCTGACTTCTATTTAAACAATAAAAACAGTACCAAAACAAACTTTTATATTTTAAAAAATAAAATAATTAATTATAACTAACGTGTTTGACTATTTGTTAAAATTTAAAAATTATACGATTAAAATTAAACTATAACTATATTATCAAATATTTAAATTTGGACAAAATATATTATTACTATCCTAAATTAATTATATAACCGGATACATCAATATAATTATATATTAAAATATTAATCATTTAATACATGATTTTAAAAAATAAAAATAAAAATTTATGTATAACTAAAATCAATCGCCTTTATTAAAAGTTAATACACGTGTAAGTCCTAACACCTTACAATACAATTTCCAACAAAAATAGACCGTCAAACTGAAATTTGAGAACTTGTCAAACATTTTGATAAATTTTGAAACAAAAGCTTGTAAGGTATTTAGTCAAACTTTGAGATTTTTTATCTAGATCTTACTCTTTTTCTTCCCCTAAAATATAATTGTGACTTTATCAGAAATTTCAATCTTCCAAAAAACCATAAACAATTAACTTTTCATTCCTCAGCATGAACATTTTCAGGATCTACTAAGTTTCCTTTTGCATTGTTAATTTCAAAGATATATTTGGAATCAGTATCATGAATCTTTTGTTTTCCTTCTGCACTCTATTCAAGACAATGATTTCTTTAAGCTTTATTATGGCTTTGTTCGTGTTCCAACTTCATTAATCTTCATTGGAGCCATAGCTATAGAAATACTCTCATTGAAAGAGAGCAAAGCCATCTAAATTACCTGTTTATGAGATAGTTAGATAATAAAATGGTTTTCAGAGTATTTGATAAATCATACAATATTTTAAAGTTTGAATGTTTTATCCACAATGAAGAAATCGATTATATTTAAAAGTGATGCATAACTCTGTTTCAAGTTTGCAAGAAGCTACGGGTACTCATTTAGTTTATTATTAATCATATAATCTTTAATACCCAGTATTTAAGCTTTATAGAAATAGAATAGCTCTTAATTGAGGAAGTAATTGGCTTTAATTTAGTTCTATATTTTTCATATTCTTAAGATACCATTTGGATAGCCGCGACCTGATTTTATTTCATAAATATATGTTCAATAGTTATACTAGGAGAAATCAGTTTTCTACAACAATTAATTAGAGGTAATAGGAACGAATGAGCCTTATTTTCCTTTAACATTTCTAATATAATTGCACAATCTATCTTAATATCTAGTTGATTAATATTTAATTCTTTGTCGAGAAGCAAACCATTTAGTGAAACCCTACTTTCAACAATTATATAAGTTTATTTTTCATAGATTCCACCATAGCTGACTATCATTTCAACTCGATTATTTATTAAGAGTCCCCTCCGAACTAGATTCACAAAAAAGATTACAAGCCCCATCGGAGTTTAGCTTATATTTACCACATGTAGCAAGCAACCATCTGGTGAATAAGCTTTTATGGGTTTGGTTTACGTAGCCTAATTCAAAAATTGGTTTAAGATCATTAGACCAATAAGATATTTTGAAAAGAGAGCCACTATCTAATCGAAAAGTTATGTGTTTGATATAGTCAATACTGGAGTTAATTGTAATTTCAAAACCATGAAATTTTGCTTCGTTTATAGAATTCCACGACACCTAAAAGATAATTGTAGGTAAGATTGTTCTCATGTGGATTAACTTGTTAGTAGACCAAAACCAAAGCCTAACTCGATAAGATATAGACATATGCCTTCTTATATAATTGCCAAATAGCCCAACAAAGTACTACCAAACCTCCCAGAAAAGATTACAATTGACAAATAAGTGACCGATAGACTTTTATGTTGCTACATAACTGAAATTTAGAAGCAAGATATATGTTATTTTCCTGAAGAATAATATAAATAGGGATCTAATTTTTTAGTAACCTTTATAATAGAAAAGATAACTTATTAAGAATAACATTATTCTAGTTTCTCTTATAGATAAATTCATAACCTTCTTTCGTTGAATATATTTTAAGTTCACGACACTCTTCACTTCGTCTATAATGAGAGGATTTTTGCCATAAAGCATGATGTGAACCAAATGCTCATACAATTCTGTTAGAGAGCTCACGAGGATAATTGTTAGATCATCATATTTTACTTTGACCCTAACTGTATTCAAATTAAGAATGATTCCATTGAAATCATCGAAGTGTATTCAGATATCTCTGCTATCATCCATCTATAACGTATAAAGCTACTTATTTAAATACAACACGTTCACAAAATATTTATTCATGTAAATAGATTTCATCTTATTCCATATCCTTATGGTCATAGGCTCTTCGGACAAATCTCTAAGTAACTCATCCCATAGGCTTAAGATCAACATACTATGGGCCTTAGACAGTACATCAACATCAATCTCAGTTGTATTATTTTCTTCAATAGAAGTAAATATTTCCATCTTTACAAGAAATATTTTAAATTTAATTATTCATAGGTTAAACTCATTATCTGTTGTGAATGTCTCAAGGTTAAACTTCATAAAATTCATCATAATTATTACGCTTGACTTCACTCAAAGATTCATGATTTTTACTTTATCTTTTTCACCAACAACGAATATTAATATTAGATCTACATGCTCACCACCCCACTTGTCATGGAAATTAACAATATTTGAGCAAGATTTTGCCCAAACCTAACAAGATTCGTTAAGACAACAACTTAGCTGAAATAGTGACCAACAATTGGTAAAAACCTACCCGAGAGGTTGTAGGAGGTAATCATTTTTTTGGCTCGTACCTTATTTCAATAAAAGAGTTAATAAGAATTAACAAAAAGTAAATCAATCACACAACAAAATATTTAACATGGTTTGGATCGTGAATAAATCATACATCCACATGTAATAAACATAATCATATTTATAAGAGATTGCAAAAACTCTTAAACATTAAACATTTAGTTAATCATTTGCTACAAAAACTCATTTATGAGTTTAAAAATAATCCATGAATCTCATAATGCATATTCAAATGCTAATATTCTACTTCACTACATTATATATAGGCATACTCGATTATCTTCTTTGTATCGTCGCTTGTCTTGCTTTATCGCGTTACGCTTTTACCAAATACTATGATTCTTCTAATATAGACTTAGGGTAAAACCCTAATTCTCCAAGAGACGCTCCGGATTAAATCATATTAATCAAAGGTTGTAACAAGTTTTAATCATATAATAAGAAACCTAATAAATTGGAATTCCAAATTAATAGGATACCTAACTAATATATAATACCCAATTAATAGGAAATTAAAATAATATAAGAATATCAAAATAAGAGACCAAATTAAATAAGAAAAATACAACAAATTGAAGAAGCTCAATTCGATAAAGAATTTAAGCCTAACTCGATCAAATCAAACACAATGTTTTACTGCATTGGCAAACTATTTCGAACTAGCTTGTTTCAGATATACTCTATTTCAGACCAATCTGCTTTGGACTAATCTGCTTCGAACCAGCCAAATATAGTCCAGCTTTCTTTAGTCCAACACATATATTTCAGTTCAGTACATATGTTCGGCCCAATTCGCTATAACTATACTTAACTCTTAAGTTATAATATAATTTCTTCGATATTTAAGTCCAACTAAGCATCCAATCACATAGAGATTCCTCACTTCCATTTAAATTGCTCCAATCATATTTTTTTATCTAGAACACTTAGTTTCAGTCATCGGCACCTAGTTTGAGTGTCATCCCTCAGTTACAACTTCATCATTTAATTTCATTGCTTCAACACTTAGTCATTGCTTCAACATCCGGCTTCAACTTTAAATTATTGTATATAATACTAAATCATAGCTTTCACGCCAACTTACATCTTTCATACTAAGTTACAACTTTTGACACCAAATGAGGCCTTCGATAGTGATATTGACACCATCACATTGAGCTTACACTGAAAATGCGATGTATTCTCATACATATTTAAACCATCAATAACCAAATAATTTTATGTTGGTGGTGCAGTAAAGACTTATATGGATTTTTATATTATCGTTTTGGTCTTTATTTCGATGAGTATTCTAATACGAAGATACCCTCATTATGTGGTATCATGTCCAATTGTTTGGTTGTGTATATTATTCGTTTCTATTTTTATTACATATTTAAGGTTGGTTTATAGTTTTCCTTTTATTTTTAGTTTTTATGATTATATGGCTGAAGTCTTTGGGTTGATTTTTGAGTTCATATGACTTTCTTATGCTGTATCTTAAGTTTACGTCTATGTAAGTCTGGATTTGTATATTATATCTCATCGTGTTTTTTTAATTATATTATGGGTATGCTTGAAATAAATACTATTTGTATTTACTTTATGGAGACCATATTGATGTTTTAGTTGTTTTCTTTCTTCTTGTATATGCTTTATATAACGTGCAAACTTTTTTTTTTATTTTAATATAATTTATTTTTAAACCAAAAATATATATTAATAATTTTTTTACATGTCGTCTTAAAACCTCATTAGGTTAATCTTGTGTTAAGATTAATGCATAACTAATAAAAAATACATGTTGATCGACACAACATGAAATGTGCAAAAAATAAAATAAACGAGAACATGTAAACTAAATGAATACGTAAGTTAAGAATGTTAAAAGTTATATTTTTCAAGTAAGCTTACATGAATGTTAAAATTTCAATGTCTTTTGAATCTTTAAGTACGTAGGCCTCAAATTTTAAAATATTAATAATTTCGTATAAATTTTATTAATTAAAGTCTCGTTTTTTTTTTGTTTTTAACCTAGGTGTGAACTAAAAAACAGCAATGGACCACACCATCACTGCTAAATCTATGATGTTTGACTCTTTTGTTAATATGTTTGATGATTAATTGATTGATATACTTTTATCAACCATACACAGTTTTTTATTATCTTTAAAAAATTGACATGTTTTTTATTGCAGGTTTTGTAATTTGTTACTTTATTGTATATTTTTATACGTGGTGTTGGTACTCTAATTTTTGTTAGTATTAATGTGCTAATTTATCATAAAATTAATGCAAATGATGTTTTGTTTATAATTATTCGTCGTGTGGTTAGATAGACGTATAATTTATATGGGAGATTGTTTGTCAATTGGTCTTTAGTTTGGGCAATACTTACTTTTAATTCTTCAAATATCATGTTCGTGAGCTTTGTTTGGTTTTTCTTCGGATAAAAAAACAAATAGAATATTTTATGATGGAAGATTTTGAGAGTAGATCTTTACAAGTTCATGTTGAAATTTGTTTCGTTTTTAAATATAATTTTTTGAAAATCCCAAATCGCTACATGATATTTTGCTGTATAAATAAGATGATATCTTCTTTTTTAATATTTTTTTTGTATATGCTTCCACCAACTTGTAAAGTAATCATTAAATATGATCATAAACTTTATTTTGTATTGATATTAATAAACCGAACTCGGAACGATCCATCTAGATACAACCCTGACCTAAAATTTTAAACAAGAAATTTGGACTCAACTCGTCTTAGGCGAAAACCAAAAGTTTTTAAAACTCGTACACGACCACCCTAGTGCAAGTCGAGATGTTAAAACTCAAACTCGTCCGGTTATTTATTGAATCGACTTTCCTACCCTAAAGATCTCTAATATTTTCATATCTAATACGAGCTAACGACCTTAACCCGAAGAATATAAATTTAAATAATTGAATGATTTTATTTTTATTTTTTATAAGTATATTATTTTTAAAGAAATAAAGTATATTTATTTGAAGAATTTTTTATATATATATATATATATATAACTTTATTATCATCATGTATATTTATAAACTCTATTATTATCGTGTTTGGGTTAGGTCAAATCAAATTTTAGGCTAGGTTATTTTTTAGATTGATAGAAGTTTACAAAAGAAAAAATAATATATGACATTTTTTGTATAAATGTCAATATTTTATAGCTCGAATAAGATCCATATTTATTTAAAAAAAGACAAGAGGATAAGAAATGTCATTTATGATATTTTATGTCATCTCTATTTACTTCTCCTCTACATGGTATAAACGATCGAACAATATCAATTATTATCTGATTAAATAAGCATGGTGTCATGAATAAATTTTCTTATCGGTGTATGGATGAGGTTAGAATATTTTTGATATTTATCATATTTATTCGCTTAATATGTCGTATTTCTTCATTATAGATCAATAATAACATATGTTAGTATTTCTTGTGTCAAGTTGTGCAACCTCATATGGTAGCAACAAATATCTTAATAAATCTGGTCCACGACGTACTATACATCAATAGATGAAATGCATTGTAGTAAGGCTTAAGTGAATGATCTTTTATATATAACTTTATATGGAGTTTCATATCTTGATATTGCTACTTTAGATTCTATGATTTTTTTATTGTATGAGATTATTTATTATGATATCTATTAAATGATTGGATATTTTCATTTGTTTATCAACTCAATTTCCATGATTGACAAAAATATAATGTTAAGGTTAATCTGTTATCAATCTTTTTTTATTATACAAGACGAATGATCTGGTTATATTATTACGTTTAATAAAGTTTAATATCGGTTGTTTCATTTGTTACCTTGGGCTCTGGGTAACAATGATGTTGCATATCCGGTAATTATTTTGCATATAAGTCATTGTTCTTTCATCCTTAGTTTTGTATTCTCTCAACAATAACTTAATCATTAATTAAAAGTTTATTTTCGGGTGTTGCATGTTTGATTTTCATAACTCCAATTTCATTATTGTTTCTTCAAAAAACTATTTTGATTCAAATTTTAAAAGGAATTATTGTTCAATAATATTTATAAAATTCTTTGATTGCAACCTTTTTCACTATGTCTATAAACATATTCCAAGTTCTAAGTTAAATAATTTTTACTTTTGTTGTATAGATTTCTGATTATATTGGTCTGTGAACTCCCCGGTAAAATGAATGAATGTTTTGATCTTTTTGAAGTATTTATCTCATGGAAATTTCAGTGCGTGCGATGATTTAATATTATTGGAAATATGTTCTTAATTTATGAGTGTTTATGATAAATGTAAAAATAAGTTTTCAACAGTAAAATAACACATTTCTTGAATTTCTATTATTCAGGTGGATGTTGTTGTCGTTTTTGTTAAATAGTGAACAAAAGAGAGAAAAGAGAACGGCTAGGGTTTTGTATTATTTTGAAAGTGTATTACAAAGAGTCTAAATCTATTATTCATAGATAGACTATATGGGCTAATGGGCTTAGGCCTTATATCTCTAACACCCTCTCTCAAACTAGCAATGCTTATTCTTGCATTGTGAGTTTGTTACACAAAATAAACCAAAATTGAAACATCAACGAATCAAAACAAAACATCAAAACCAAAATCGAAACGTCAAAACCCAAAAATCAAAGTCCAATCTTCATGCTCCAATCTTCAAACTCCAATCGTCAAGCTCCAATCTCCAAACTCCAAAACTCAAAACTAATCCAAACGAAATCCAAACACCAAACGAAATCCAAACACCAAACGAATCTAAACGAAGTCAAGCAAAGCTAAACAAAGCCAAAACAAAACCAAACAAGTCCAAACTAATCCAAACAAGTCCAAACAAAGCCAGAACAAAGCCAAACAAATCCAAACAAATCCAAACAAATCCAAACAAATCCAAACAAATCCAAAACAAAGCCAAACAAGTCCAAACGAAGTCAAACGAATCCAAACGAAGCCAAACTAATCCAAACGAAACCAAACGAATTCAAACAAGTCCAACCAAGTCCAACCAAGTCCAACCAAATCCAAACTAAATCTATACCAAATCTAAATCTAAAAGAAGAAATAAATCTAAACACCAAAACGACAAACGTCGATCTAAGCAAACGTCAGACAAAGTCAAAACGTCAAACAAAATCTAAACACAAAAAAAAAAATCCAAATGCCAAATTCAAATACTAAATCCAACTCCAATCAAACCCAAAATCCAAAATCAAACCAGGTCCGAATTCCAAATCTCAGTGGTCCAGCAAAATCAAATCCAAATCCAAATCCAAATACCAAAGTAATATCCAAAAACCAAACTAAATTCAATTTCCAATTTCTAATTGCCAATTTTAAATTTCCAAAATCAAAATCAAGATCAATTTGAATTCACGGTTTTACCAACAAGACTGATGCACTGTTCTAGTTGCGATTTCTCCCAAACCGTAGCACCGAATCATAATCCGACCGGTCATATTAAAGGTTTAGATGTCCCGAACATGCTCTCCAAAATTCAGTAAAAACGGACATCGTTTGCCTTTCGATCGGACCGTTTTATTGGTGTTGCACACAGCAGATCCGAAAACCAAAAAACTATATCTATTCTGACGAAAAGCAGATCAAAATTTCCAACACAAATCCAAACGAAAAACAAGATAAAAAATTGGAAATCACACAAAATGAGATCCAAAACAATATCAAAGTCCAACAATAATATAACTCTCTATCGGATTTTAACATGCTCTGTCAAGATCAATACCAATACATAATCCAAAAATTGTCGAACAGATCCAAGATTTCCAAATAAATCCAATTCCAAACCGAAATCCAATACTACTACGAAATTGAATACCTGGTAGATCTACAAAACAGGGGGATCGCGACGGTTCCCCGATCAGATCAACCTGGCTCTGCTACCATGTTAAATAGTGAACAAAAGAGAGAAAAGAGAACGGCTAGGGTTTTGTATTATTTTGAAAGTGTATTACAAAGAGTCTAAATCTATTATTTATAGATAAACTATATGTGCTAATGAGCTTAAGTCATATATCTCTAACAGTTTTGTACGAATGTTCCTTTTACGACATGATTACACATAACTAATACTCCCTCTGTTCCCAAATATAGGTCGTTTTAGAAAATTGTTGAAATTTCATATTATTAGTCGTTCCCGAAAATCAAGATGATATTAAGCCCCCAAGAGGGTAGCCGAGTTGGTTAAGTATGGCATTCTTATGACCAAAAGGTCATGAGTTCGAGTCTCTCTACATACGCTTTCTCGGCTGAGCCTGTCACCTTGTGTGGTTTACCTTCTCGCGTTGGTTTGCAGGCTATCGCGCCAGACTGAGGGTTTACCCTGTGCGCACTCATTGCACTCTGAGTAGCGGCTGCGGGTTCCCTCCGAGAAAAAAAAATGATATTAAATATGGTTTTATTAAAACAATAAAGTACAACCAATAGATTAATTTTGTTCTCTACATTTAAAAAAAGGAAAAGCATATTTATTAGATTTGACCAATTAAATACGATTGCCTTTATTCTTTACAATAAAAGAAAGTCATGATTATTTTTATTAATATGAGTGTTATTACCTTAAACGTCAAATATTATGGAACTGAGAGTATAAAAATATAATGATTGTTTGGTATTGGTTTTAAAAATATCTCTTAGATTATCATATACTTGAGAGAATATTATTTTGATTTTTTCATTTAATTTTCATTTTATTATATTTTTAATATATTGAAGAAGATTAAACATTTACCAAATATTTTATAAACTATTTTCTTAATATCGTTTTTTGCTAGATGTTAAATATTATGAATTGTAGTAGGATAAATTATTCTTGCAGAATCTATAAATATTAATTAAGTATTGTGTTAGTGTTTGACATACAATCTACACTAATACAGTTCCGATACATTTCTGAGTAACTTATATTGATGCATTACTGAATTACGACTCAGGTTATAATAGTTAAGGGATTGACTTTTAATTTATTATTTACATAAATTAAAAATAAATTTTAAATCCAATTTTAATTTTAACTTAAAACACTATAAAATATAATCATAACTTGAGCGAATTCAATATTATGATTTTTTTTTTAATTCTTATAAAATAATTATAATATTTTTTTATGTAATATACCGAATAAATGAAAATATAACGATATTGAATAGTTTGTCTCTTGTCCATCTAATAGTATTTTTGCTTTAATTTGATTTTTATATTAAAAATATAAGTTAAATAAAATTTATATTAAAAATAAATAAGGAAAATACATGAGTTCCCAAAATAAATCAAATTGATTTGTTTGTCTCTTGTAAATCTAATAGTATTTTTGCTTTAATTTTGAGGGAAGTACCAGTAAATATTCATTGAACTACCTAATTATCCACTAGTACCCGAAATTAGGACAATGTCACTTGGTATTTCCATCTAAAATTTGGACAAAAATACCTTCGACTATATATACATGTTCGTACCTTTACCAGTACTAATCTGAGAGTTGTTTGAAAAACATACTTGAGAATTGTTTGTGACTCTATAATTTGACAGTTGTACAGTTGTTTACAACTCTCTCTATTTCTTGAGAATTGTGTGCAACTTTGTTATCTTGAGAGTTGTTTGCAACTCTCTCTCGATTTCTTGAGAGTTGTTTGCAACTTTATAATCTGGAAGTCGTCTACAACTCTCTCTATTTTCTGACAGTTGTTTTCAAAGAACTCGCATGTTACTGATGATTTTTTTATAAATAAAAAAAATCATTTATAGATCTAGTTTTGTTCATCTTAAAAAACAAAAACGATAGTACTTTCATATATATTTTTCCGAGCTCCGGTTTGAAGATATGAATCTTTAAAAAAAAATAAAAAATAGAAATTTTGGTTACGTGGTTGTTGATGAAAAGTGAGGATAGTTAGAGTATTAAAATAATGTTAGGTATTAAATAAGAGTTTAATAATTGAGATCGATATTAAAAAATAATAAAACCAAACATGAATACTTAGATGACCAAATAATAGTTGAGCGGATACTTTAAATGTAATTTCATTTTAATTTTTATATATAACGTATTAGATGTCAGCATAAAACAATTTCACGTTAAACTTTTTTACAAATTCGTATGCATTTATAATATGAATTTAGTTTAGAAAATTAAAAACATTTTAGTAAAGTAATATATAATAAAAAAACAATAAAATATCATTAATAAATGAACACTTCATCTCATAATTTAATCAAGATAAAATTAAATATGATGGAAAATCAATCACAAGACTCATACATCAATAGTGTTATAAGAATTATGGATTGTTACTAAAACAATCCACGTGGAAAGTGAGGCGTATGGAAGCCGTTCTTATCTAAAACAAAAACAAACATTTAAGACCATACATGGTGTGGTCCATATAAGCTAAACACTTTCATATCTTTACATTTTTTGCTATTCAAATTCCAACTGATACCAACCTAACAATGTATATTTATTACTAATTAGTTTTGGATTTTTCTGTTTGGTAACACGTTTTTAATTAAAAAATATTTAGGTTTAGTTTAATCATTTATTTTCAATATATATAGTTTACTGCTTAAAAAATATTTAGTTTTAGTTTTTTAATTTTTAATTTTAGATAAAAATTTGTTTTTTTATATTTATTTAAAAACTAATTTTATTAAATATATATTTTAATCTAACATTTTAAAATTTCATTGAATATGAAACTAAATTATATTGAAGTTAGAATGGATTAGAAACTACTGAGTTTTCGGCTCTTATCTTAAGTTAGCCCAAGTTGTTAGTAGTAATATTTTTTTTCTTCGAATTTTTTTCTAAAATACTAGTACACGCATCTTCTCTTTTGCTGTCAAAACTTTATTTTTTCCTATGGGTGCATGTGGAAGAGCTTCTAACACGATTAACCGATCTATCTTCATGGTTCATTTCTTTAACTTGATTTTTTATTTTCTCTCAAAATAAAGGGTACTTACGAGTGAGTTTCAAGAATACGACTGAACATAATATTGGTGGTGGTCATAAGAAGACACTTCAAGTTATCTAGTAAATAATAATACCTCAGAAGATTGGTGGTGGCCGTGAAAAGACACCTTCCGGTTATCTGGTAAATAATTATACCTCAGCTTTTGTATCACTTGATCATGATAAATCCATGTTGATTTTGAAAAGAGCCACCGTAGATATTCTAACAACATGTATTTTTTATCTTCTTCTTTTTCCCTTGACTGAATGATTTTTAGTTTCAAATTTTGCAACTCAGATTGACTTGCACATCATATAGAAAATCGTTTTTAGCCAAAATCCACATCTACCTTTGAAATTAGATTAAGTGGAAATTTATGAATCTATAGTGTAAATTGAGAGTATTTCTTCTTTATCTTCGATGAATTGTCAATTTAGTTCCTTAACTTCTTCTTATAAATTTAATTTTCTGAACATGTAAAAAAATTAGTGAGGTAAACCTGCTTGATGATGTTAGTTTGTATCAGTCAATAATGATACGACATGAAGACATAATTTTAATCTAAATTAAATTTGATTATTAGTCTAGTGTATATATCTTAAATGATACTTCATTCAGTTTAAGTTATTTTTTACACTGAGAGGATCCAATTAGAATATTTTGAATACAGTTAACATGTAATTTCTTTCATTTCAATTACTAGGAGTACTTATTCTACTCTTTGAATTAGAGATAACAGTTTAAAAGTCCAAGCACCTAATTTGATTTAGATTTGTTCCATGATTTGCTTCAGGACTTCTACATAACTGGTGATTTTGTATTTATTAAAGTTTATATTCAGCTTCCCTTATTTCTTTGCTGTTTGATTACTATAACTTGACTTCTCATATTTATGTGAACTTATCTGCAAAACTAAGTTGATTTTAGATAGATAGACTCTAGGTAGATATACTTTAAAACCTACAGTGCTTAGCTACTTTAATCATCTAGATTTTTTAACCTGATGTACCATGTTCATAAGCTTTCGAGATATATGATTGATCGAAGAGGTGCAGGGGTCTAAAGCTAAATTTTTATTTTTTTAAGCTCATTTTGGCCAACCATTCTGCTTCTAGTCTCTAAAAATATGTTTAATAGTCATATTAGGAGAAATTACAGCCCTCCAACAATTGGGAAATAAATTCTAGATACCAAGGTCCTTTTCCCGTGAACAACATATCAATTGGAAGCATAAAGTTCGTCTCCATATCTACCCTTCTTACTTCCATTTGATTGCAAAACAAAATACAATCTAGTAAAGCCCTACTTTCAGCAATCTAGGTCACCGTTATCATTCTTTAATAATCCACTTCCACTAGATTTTCCAAAGAAATTACATGAACCATCTGTGTTTAATTTGTGTCTACTAGTAGTAGGGGGGACCCACTTAAGTGCAATACAAATCCTATGATTTTCTAAATTATGGACTCAACTTAGGTCTGGGGCAACCTTAAAATTCTGGCTCTATTAGGATCACTTTAATTTATTTTTCATGTCTAAAGAAGATAACATATATATTATTTAATCAATCATAACCTTTGCATTATAGAGAATGCTTTGATGCTTAGATTTATTCATGTTATCCCAGACTACTAACAGATTATAAGTGTTAGAATAGTTTTTAAATGAATCTCCTTATTAGAAGCCCAAAATCAGTTCCTAATCATGTGAGGGAGAGTAATGTTTTTAGCTATTACAATTCCAAAAATACCACCAAACTACTACCATACATCCCATACTAAGATACAATTTACTTAGAGTTGTTTGGTAGTTTCTAAGTTATTAAAGAATTGACACTTAGATGTTAGACTAAAGTTCATTTTCTAGAGTATTGAATCAACTGGAATCCAGTTGTTCAATACTATCTGGAGAAGGAAAGAACATTTCATATGTGTCAAGGATTTTTAAATTATGGTAAATATGTTAGATTTATTTCTTCCTATTTTTTCTTAATTTTAAAATTCCCAGTAGTAGAGAATGACTAGATGATTAAGTCTATACTAGAAAGTTTCACACTAAATTTGATGATTTTATCTATATTATAAGGTAAAACTTGATTTTTAAGAGAGTTAGATTCCATTGGTATCCAACCCAATAGTTTTTTACTTTACCAATTTGATACCAAGACGTGTCATCATATTCTAGAAAATTATATTAAAAGAGTTTTAGAGAACCATTTCTCTGTCCATAAATCTATATTTCATTCTCATATCTTCCAATTAATAAAAGATTCAGCAAACTTTATGATGTTCAAAATCATTTTCTAAATCTTTGAACATTTTCCTTACATATACCTAACCTAAAGAGAGCTTTGAAACCTGATTCTAAACCATAGTTTATAAGAGAAAATTATGTAAAGATCCTTAAATTTCCTTACTTTTGGCCCCCTTCTTCATAAGGTTTATAGATGCTGGACCAACTAGTCCAAGTAAATGTTGTATGTGGTTACTTAGTTTCTTAGAGAAATTTATTACATAATTTCTCAATTATATGAAACGCAACTTTATGGATTGAACAACATTGAATATGGTAGTTAAGAATTGTAGTTACGAATGTCTGGATTAGAATAAGCCTACCAGCAAAGGAAATGATCTTTGAATCCCATTCTTGGATCTTAGAATTAATTTTAGATACTAAATTATACTAATTCCTTGTATTTTTATTTGAGCTAACTGAAATTCCAAGATAGGAAAAAAGAAGATGAGTGTGTTTAAATACAGTCAAATTTCTAAAATAATTTGCTCTTGCAAGAGAAATTCTATATCTAGTATAGAATTTTGTTTTCTTTTAGTAATGATTTTTCATGATACAAATTGGTAATGTTGCAAAATTTGGATAGAATCTTGAGAATCCATTCCATTAGAGAATATCATATAGTTATCAATAAAATCTAATTAAGAGATATCCATGTGACTTCTTGTTATAAATCTCAAACCAAGTTTAAGAGCATATAGATTTTTCAATACCCTTATCAAATATTCTTCAATAATTATAAATAGGTTGGGAGAAACATGATCTCATTTCCTGACCCCATTTTAAGATTTAAAAAATCCATGCATTTCACCATTTAGTAAAGTAGAGGACCATATGGAATCAATACTCTTAGAGACCAATCTTAGAATAGATCTATTGAAGCCCAAAGCTTCCATAATCTTAAGCATGAAACTGAAAGAGAACATGTTAAAGGCTTTGAATATTCCCATCTTAAGCATTAGGTTTGCCCCTCTCACTTTTTTATGCAGATCATAAGCTAATTCTTGAGTAAAAATGATATAGTCATTAATATTTTTTCCCTTAACAAATCTTTATTGCTCCTCAGAAATAATTTTGGGGAGAAGAGAATATATTTTATTGTTTATAATTTTAAAAAATGTCTTGTCAAGCAAAATCCATAAGTTTATGGGTCTAAAATCATTCAAAGATTGAGGACGATCAATTTTAGGAATGAGGCAAGTAATAGTATCATGAATATCAGTAGGTATATGATGGTTTTTGAAGAAACTATGAATTACTTCACATAATTTTTCCTTTTTATAACAGGCCAACATATATGGAAGAACTTTGTGGTAAAGCCATTCATTAAAGTTGAGATATTAGGGTAGAGATATGATTATATCATGAATTTTCATCCTTCATAGGTAAGTCTAAGAACTTTATATTATATTCCTATATAATTAATTTTGGAATGATGTTATATATCTCTTCAGGACCTTCTTGAGTAGATTGATTTGTTAGAATTTATTTGAAATAATATACATTATAGGTACCAAGTTCCTTTTGATATTCTATCCAATTTACATCAATATTTAAGCCCTTTATAATGTTTATCCTTCTTTTCTTGTTGACACAACGATGGAGAATAACTAAATTTCTATCTTTAATTTCCAACTAGTTTATATGATTTTTTTTCTCACAAAATACCTCATCTCTAGCTAATAATTGAATATGAGTGAGTGTCCTTAGCTTTAGAAAGACTATTTTTATCCTCTAGACAGAGAATTTTCAAAATTACTTCTCTAAATTTAACCTCACCTTCAATTTTTCTATTTGCTTCTAATATGTTTCCAAATACTTATTTGTTCCGGTTCTTAAATATTTTCTTTAATCTTTTTAGCTTATACCATAAAGTATGGATAGGAAGAGTATATGTGACCTCATTCCAGTTACCATTTACAATAGTTAAAAATTCAAGGTGAAGAGCCCACATATTTTGGAACCTAAAAGCTGATTTAACTTTGTGTTTAGTCTGATTACTAGAGATGCAAATAGGGGTATAACCTGACCTATTTCTAGAAATATGTTTAACAGTTGTAGCTTCAAATTAGTTATCCCATCTCCCATTGTATAAAACCTATTAAGCCTCTTCCACTTCCTATTGTTTGTCCATGTGAATTTAGATCCAATAAAACTATCATCCTCTCGGTGAGAGTCCTAAATAACCTCATTGAATTCCTTCATACTTCTTAGACATAAATTGGACCAGGTAAGCTTCTCCTGAGGGTTAGAGATACCATTGAAGTCCCCAAAATAATATTCACTCATTAGTTAAAATAGACAGATCCCTTAAACTATTCAAGATATCATTTCTTTGAGATCTTAGACATTTTCCATATATTTATTGTGATCCAAAACTCTTTAATCAAATATTTATGCCTTACTTTCAGATGCAAAATCTGCTCTTGTTTAGATATTTCCTTAATTAAAAACTATTATATAAGACTTATATTTCATTATTTATATTTTCCATACCTTGTTGATATCCAAGCTTTTTAGATACCTTTCCAATATTATCAACATAGATCACATGCTCTTGCAGAGCCATAAAATCAATACTTTCCAAAACAATTTATAGATTTAAGCCTCCTTAAAGTAGCTTTGTTGCCCAATTCCATGACATTCTAGTTCAGGATATTTACTATCACTTATGATGTGATTATAAAGTTTTGTTAAACCCTTTAGATGTTGAGGCTTTGATAACTATATGTCCTTTTATATTATTTGTTCTGGATCTTTTCAACTTCATATTTGTTAATTTCTTAAAATCTTTGTATGTCTATAGTTTGCTAGTGGCAGTAGGCAAGCTTCCGATGGTTTCTTTAGTTGGAGAGTTGGATTCCATAAGGATTAAATCTGAGTCTTTATTTTCTGCCAGAGAGGTTACTAAGTCTATATCTTGAAGATATTTTGTTATTTCTTCTTCTTTTATTGGATGATTATCTTCGTCTGTGTCTTACTTTAACTTGAGAACTTTTTCCATAGTATCATCTTTTGAGTTACATAAAGATCTTTGAGTTAACTTATCATTGTTAACTATATATGTTTAAGGTCTTACTTGGTTTAGAGCATTCGATTCAGGGCTAAGCTGATTTTTTTTAATTTGAGTTATCTCTATTGGATTATAATGTAAAGTAGATGAGTTTCTTTCAGTTACAATAATATATTTTCCCTTATGTATCCGAATAGGTTGAGTATTTTGTTGATTGATTCTAGAAGATTGATTATTGAGGTTTTCTTAAGGAAGGTTAGTGACCTTATGAGTAAGTTTCTTACGACTCGATTGATGATAACATAGGTGATAACATTGACAACTATATACTGTTATTTCTCTGTATATTATATCTTGACAATAACCCTCTTTATCCCTAAAGTCAATCATAACTTTCTTTATTAGATCCTTAGCAACATTTAGCTCCAACCAAACCTTATAATAGTTGAAACATACTCTATTTTTAAAAGAATCTAGAATGTAAGAGGATTCCATATAGAATTTGCTATAGTCTCAACTGTATCAAAATTATACATATGCTCCGGTAAGTTTGGCAAAAAGATTCAAACTGGAGTTAGAGCTGATTTTCTTTTCTGATTGAGTTGAGGTTCCCCCCTTAGAAGTCTCATTATTTTGTTACATATTGTCCATATATTATGGAGCCATAAATTTTAAAGGTATTCTTTCAAATCAAACTCAATTAGTACGGTTCTTTGATCCCAATTTGAAATTGATACTTCTCTAGTGAAACAAAATCTTTTTAGAAATTTGCATAAGATCTCAGACTTCGGTTTCCCTAAGAGAATTTTCCAATCAATGTATGTTTAGAAGATTCCTTCAATTGTTCTCTATATTTCATTAGGAATTGAATGTGTTGCAGATTGTCTTTAATCATTATCTTGACATTTTCATGTTTTAGATCCTTAGGCTTGGATCTGGTGCAATCCACAAATAATTTTGAACAAATTCTTGTATTTTGATCCATATCTTTTTCTTAAAAAATATATTTGGTGTTTGTTGATCAAATGTGATAGGCGCGTATTTTTGGGGGTATTTTCTTTGGTAGGTTCATATATTTTCGAGGGGCAATACTGACCGAAGAAAAATACTACATTTTCACCTTTTGACTTAGTTACTTTAACACAAGTGTATTTACTACCTTATCATTTATTACATTGTATTAAATAAATGAATGGATAATGGTTAATGAGCTTTTCCATCTATGAGCTTGACCCATAACCATAATTTGACTTGTTAGGCCCATTAACTCAAAATCAACCTATAAGAGTTTTGAATAGAGCCTTTAAGAGGGTTGGACTTTATCTCTCAAAACATTAAATATAACAGCTCCATTATCTTTCTACTTCCCATATTATATTTATTACTCCATTACTAAGTTAATAAAATACTCTCCAAACAGATTTAAACCATAGTGGAAGCAATAGTGAAATCCAAGACCTGACGTGAAAGAGTACCCTTCAAAATTCTTTAGAAATGGATCATGAGATGCAAACACACCCTTCTCTTAAGAATGATAAATTAGAGTTGAAAATGTGCATGAATTGCATATGAATAATGACATTGGAGAAATGATACTCATGCAAGATGAACGAGATCAACTGCAAAGAGAAATTGAGGCTTTGAGAGCCCAAAAACAAACTGAGAAGAGTATAGAGGGGAAGATTCCTTCGGAGTACCAAAATTTTGATGAGCCATATGATAACACAAACCATAATCCAAAGTGATGCCAAGATGACAATTTGCCTAAATTTTGTCAAACTTCTAAAAAAGAGCATCAAGCTAAACATAATTCTAGCACTTTGGAGTCTAGCGAGGGCTCTATAACAGAGTAAAAAATCCAATCATCCTCTTCGAGCAATGATCATTATTGAAAGATAAAGAGTGTATAACGTCAATCTAAGAAAAATTCAAAGAAATACCATAACTCAAGTAAACAATATTATTTGAGAAAGAAAAAAGATGAAATGTAAAGAGAAAAAGGAAAAAATATCAAGGAAAGATGAAAAGATCAACTGATTATAGCATCGATCGCTTATTGAGTGATCAATTCACTGTTCAATCTGAGACTGAGATTTTTGCCACTTATATTAAGGATCACATGTTCAATTAAGTAATAATATGAGATATTTACCTTTATCTTTAAAATTCCTCTCCGGACATGTAACTAGGCGCTTTGATATCTCAAAAATAGAAAAATACGATTGGAGCCAATATCCTGATAACCATCTTGAGCAGTTCAGGAATTTTATGATGAGTTTTAATAACGATGACAAGTTACTGTGTAGAGCATTTTCTTAGACCTTTAAGGATATCGCCATGAAATGGTATAACAGATTAATATAGGGTCAATCAAGAACTTTGACATTTTATGGATGACCTTCCACAGATAATTTGTATGAAGTAAAGAACTTAGAGTGAATGGGGACACTATAATCCATTGTTAGCAGCACCTTAATGAATCCTTAAAGGATTATACCCAATGTTTTTTGAATACTAAATATGGATTGATGGACTCTTTCAAGTAGGTATAGCTACACTTTAACAAATGATGTTAGCTGACAAATTGACTAATGTAATTACCCGTAAAAAAACAATGGCTTGGGGGTTATTTGTTGAACCAAGTTGGAAAGAAAATCACATTAGAGGAAACTAAAAGGGTAAGACAACCTCATTGAAATAGAATTATCCATTTAACCCTTCTTCAACAAGCTAATAGCCAGCCACAAGCTACAGTTAGTAATTATCCAATAGACTTTAGACAAGTTTCTCATCAACCTAGATAAAGCCAGTCCATTTAGGGGCCACAATTTAGACCAAGAGGAAATCAATGGGTTCAATCCAATTATTTTACAGAATTGATTAAAAACATTGCAACTATTTATGACAAGTCGAACGTTTTTTAGTGCAATTTCAAAGGCCTCTACCCATCCAAACTCCAAAAGAGAATTTAAATAGACGATTCTATAAATATCACAATGATGTGGGACATGATACTAAGGATTGTATTGATTTGAAGCAAAAGATGTAATCACAAATTAAAAATGACAAGCTAGCTACCTTTGTTAAATCAGAAGTGGGTAACAGAAAAATGGGTGATTAGTCACAGCCAAGCACGAGTGGGGTGCAAAAAACTTTAGCTAATGGTCAAAGGCAAGCCATAGAGGCTCCCAAATAGGAAAGTACGATTGTAATTATTGAACAATTCAACGTGGATTCAGAATACTTGGATCCCAATCCAGATCGGTGTCGAGTGAACATTCTGAAAAGAGTGGAAGGGTTTCCAATTTGTTTCAATTCTTTGAGTCATTGACTGTTTTTGGGGGAAAGATGGATACAGTGACAGCTCCTTTAAGTTGTTCCAGCTAAGGCACGCAATTTGTATGACCACATAGTTAAATGGAAATATGTCTATTTATTTTTAATAGGATCCAACTTCATTCATAGTTTTTGATAAAGATGACCTAAGAAATATCACGGGCCACATGAGGATACTATTGTAATTGGGATTGTTATCGAGGGAACAAAAATCTGAAGGATTCTAATTGACACATGCAGTTTAGTTAATATGTTATTTTTATCCACTTACAGGTTAATAAAAACCCCATATGTCATTATCCGACCAAATAGGACCATCGTATGATTCATATGAAATTTTACTCATGTTATCTGGGAATTCGAAATGGAAACTATCTTGCGCAATGGACCATTCAAAAAGACTGTGCGAGTTTTGTTTTTGGTAGTTGATTGTCTGACCCCTTATAATGTTATCTATGATAGATATTGACTATCAAGGATGCATGTTGTTGCACCAATGGTTCACCGGTTCTTTAAATACGCTATAAGAGGCCAAGTTGGAGTGGTTCGCAACAGTCAAAAGGTGGTTAGAGAATGTTATGTCACTTATCTTGCTCCGAAGTCTCCAGAAAATATGATAATTAAAAATGAATAACAATTAATAGATTCTTCTTTAGATCCCAGCAAGATAGATGATCCAAGAGAGAATTCTAGTACAGTTATTCCTATTGAAGAGGTTGAGGTGCATAATTTTACAGAAGGGAAAAATGTCACAAGTGGAACTAAATTACCATCGAAATTGAAAGAAAAGTTGTTGTCATTCTCATCCAAAATATTTCATGTGTTTGGTTGGTGTAATGGAATGTAACAGGCATACCTGCTAGTATCATATGTCATAATTATCAGTGCGATCTGACGTCGTCCAAGCGATACAAAAGAGAATTTCTTTTTCTAAAGAGAAATACAAAGCTATTGTCAAAGAAGTAGACATTCTAGCAAAGGTGGGGAATATGAGGGAATCTTAGTACCCATTATGGACAACAAATCCAGTGCTCGTGAAAAATAAAAATGGTGAATATCGGATGAATATTGATTTCACTGACCTAAACAAGCCTTGTCCCAAGTATCCTTTTCCTGTCCCTCGGATAGATCAGTTAATAGATTCAACTTTTGAAAATAATTTGTTATCTTTAATGGATGCATTTGCTGGGTACAGTCAGATATAAATGGATCTGAAGGACCAGGATCATACTATGTTTATTATTGACAAAAGGTTGTACTGTTATAAGGTATTGCATTTTGGTTTGAAGAATGTTAGGGCTACTTACCAATATTTAGTGAAGAAAGAGTTTGTCAGTCAGATTGGAAGAAATGTAGACATTTATGTTGATGGCATGATGGTAAAAAGTATAAGGGAAGATGGTCACTTGTTCGATCTCAAAGAAACTTTCTCCAACCCGTAAGCCATTAACTTGAAGCTAAATTCGGAGAAATGCACCTTTAGCACGCGATTGCTAAATATTTTAAGGTATGACATTAATGAGAAAGGAATTCAAGCTGACCCAATAAAATTATATGCATTGCTGGCTATTGACCCTCATAGATTCAAAAAAGAGGTTCATGTTTTAACTAGATGACTGTAAGTTTTGAACAGGAACCTGTCAAGGCCATTAGATAAATGTGCACAATTCTTCCAAGTGCTGAGAAATGCCAAAGAATTTAATTGGTTTGGGCCCAAACTATGATAAGGCCTTCTTCAAAATCAAAAAGCATATATCTTCACCTAAGACTCTATTTAAACCCGTAATACGAGAAAGACTCTATGTGTACTTGGAAGTATCCGATCATGTAGTGAGTGCAGTTTTAGTGTGACAAGATGAAAATTACCCTCGCCCAGTTTATTATATTAGTAAGAGTTTTTTGGATGCTGAGAAAATACATCTAAAGTTGGAAAAGTTAGCCTTAGCCTTAGTAATAACAACAAAAATAATAAAGCCTTGTTTTTAAGCGCTTTCTATCATGGTTCGAACTTCTTTTCCACTCAAAAGTATACTACAAAAATCGGATGTATCAAGTTGGATGACCAGTTGGTCTGTAGAATTGAGATATTATGATATCAAATTTTCTCCTCAAACGATAATAAAGGCACAAGCAGTGGTAGATTTCTTGGTTGAGTTCCATTCAAAGTGCCCTTAAGTGGAATCCTCTTTTTATAAGCCTACAAAAGAATGGGTAATCCAAATAGACGGATGATCTAGTATGATGGGTTGTGGGGCGTGAAGTTTTTTTCTCTCCCCTTTTTGGAGACTCAATATACCAAGTGATAAGTTTTGGTTTCATGACATCAAACAATGAAGATGAGCACGCAATAATAATAGCTGGTTTAAGGCTCGCTCAAATATGCGAGACCAAAATAATTCGACTGATAAATGAGCTCATACGTCAAGCCTAGGGAAAATCTGAAACAAAGAATGAACAGTTGGTGAAATATTTTCAAGTATTAAGAGAAACTTTTACCTTCTTTAAATGTGTAGAGTATGAGAATGTTCCAATAGCTAAAAATTCAATGGCCGACTCTTTAGCCACTATTGTACGTACGAAGCATATCCTTGGAGTTTGGTACAAGAGTGCCCTCAACAACCCTCGAAAAGGGAGTTGAAATTAAGGAAATATTCCAAGTATCTAGAATGACAAGCCAATATTGGAGACATGAGATCTAATAATTTATTGCTAAATGAATCTTTCTTTAAGACAAAAGCCTAGCTACAAAATTGATGTTTAAAGTACATGGGTTTTTGGTTTTACGAGGGGTCCTCTACAATAAATCCTTTAGCAGGCCTCTACTGCGCTGCCTCAGATCTAATGAGTCTCAAGTAATTCAGTCAGAATTACATGATGAAGAAGGCTCCGCCCATTGTGGCTACAACGCTTTTAACTAGAAAGATCTTACTAGGAGGATATTAGTGGCCCTCTATCATGATGAATGCTAAAGAGCTAGTCAAATGATCTTATCTGTGCTAAAAGTTTGGAAATGCAATACATTAACCAGCAGTCCTGATGGAGTCGATATCCGAAACTGTGCCATTTGATATATGGGGGCTTGATTTTGTGGGACCCCTATCAATGGCTTCTGGAAGGTGTCGAACCATAATACTAGCAGTGGATTATTTCTCTAAATGGGTATAAGCTGTATCTCTCTCAGTAACTACTTCTAAAGTAGTAATCAAGTTTATCATTTTCAACATATGTTGTATATTTGGAAATACTAGAGGTATTACAACATATAATGGTCCTCAATTTGACAACACGGACATGAAAAATTTTCAGCACATTTAGAGGAATTTTCCATTTTTTATCTTCACTTTTTCATCCCCAAGCTAATGGATAAATAGATGTTGTGAACATAACTATTTTGATGGGTCTTAAAAATAATTTAGAAGGGGCAGTAGGCAAATGGCCAAATTACTTACAAGAAATATTGTGGGCCTATCGAACTACTCCTCGTACTACCACACAAAAATCTTCTTTCTCTTTGTTCTATATGATGGGTGCAATAACATCTATATAATATACTCTTCATTATTTTAGAGCTCAAAATTATTCTAAATAGGATAATGAGAAAACAATAAGAGCTCAACTAGACTTTATTGAAGAAAAAAGGATCAAATCTTATTTAAGAACGGTGCACTATCAAGGTTTAATAAGAAGCGCATCTAAAATCCAAATAAGAGAGTTCAAAGTACAAGATAAGGTTTTGAGAAAAGTATTTTTACACACTAAAGACAGGAAATTCGGAAAGTTGTCACCGAACTATGAAGGTCCATATATTATTAGTGAAAAGATTAAATGAAGAACATATCGGTTGGTTGATCAAGAGGGTAGTCCATTGAGACATCCATGAAACGTTGCACACTTGAAACTTTCTCTTGAGTAAAATATTTAAATATTTACTTTATTTTGGCTTAATGTAAATATTTAGGGGCATACTCCTTCTTAACTTGGTAGTCGGGTGGTTGTAACGAGGTGTTCGATTTATTAATCTACCATATTTTCCTTAAACATTTATGCATCAATATACTTGTGTGTTCATTTTATTTTTTGTCGAATGGATTACCTTCGAATGATTTATCTATTAAATTTATGTGCCTTCGAATGGTTGTGTGCTAATTTTGTGTACCTTCAAATGAATTACCTCTGAATGAATTGTTTGCTAATTTTATTTTCCTTCGAATGGATTACATTCGAATACCTTGTGTGCTAATTTTTTCCCCTCAAATAGATTAGCTTTGAATGGCTTGTGTGCTAATTTGATTTGCCTTCAAATGGATTACCTTCAAATATCTTGTATGGTAATTTGTTTTCCTACGAATGGATTACCTTTGAATGGCTTATGTGCTAATTTTATTTTCATTCGAATGGATTACCTCCGAATGTCTTGTGTAATAATTTGTTTTCATTCAAATGGATTACCTTCGAATGGCGTGTGTAATAATTTTGTTTTCATTCAAATAGATTACCTTCAAATGGCTCATACATTGAATTTATATGCCTTCGAGTGAATTGTCTTTGAATGTCTTGGGTATCAAGTTCATGTACTTTCAAGTAAAGTTTTTAAATGATTAAATGAATTATTTCTAAATATATCGCATATTAAGTTATAAAAATAAAGAGTTGCAAGGGAAATAGACAGAATCATTGAGTTAACAAACTAGTTCAAAATACATTGGATGTTCTAAGGACTTGATCCGGGTTACAAAAATGGCTTGGCCGTGCCAATGAGTTACAAAAAAACATCTGAACATAATAAACAAAATTCCTTGTATACAACAAGGACTTGCACTGTACAACAAGACATAAATCTATTTACCTTTGGGTTCGTTCCCATCGACATTTCCTTCTTTTTCTTCTCATTCCGAACTCTCACTGTTGGAGTCCTCTGCATTACTGTCATCGGAGCCATCGTTGGGTGAGTTCTCAGAAATACCCAATTGATCAGCTATTGACATATCATGGGGTAACAAGTTCACTAGAACCAATTCCTACAAAGACCCGATGACTAGTGTATAGAATATATTGTGGAATTCCAAGACCATATCGGATTTGATTGAGATGTCCGTTTTGTTTAATGATTCTAAGATCCCACCACTATATACGTCCAAAGTTTCTTCTCTCTCTTTAGCATTAGTCTTAAGAGAAACTACCTTATCTTCGTATTCTTTTTAATAAGGGCCTCATGATCAGTCTCTTTCTTCGACAAGTTTTGAATTCTAAGCTTATCGATGGTTTATTGATTCTTCAACAAAGTAATCTCTTCAGAGCTAGAGGACTTAAGCACTTCGAAAGCCTCATTCTTCTTTATAAATTCTTCTTTGAGAAAATTGGCCTTTTCGGATAAGCGGTCGACCCTAACTTTTTCTTCTTTACGAGAAGTCTTTTGATTCTTGTTCTCATCCTGAAGAGAAGTGATTGTCTCACTGTAGGATCTCACTTCCCTCTCCAGCTCGACATATTCCTCACATAACTCAGCGTCGAATATCCTAGTACATCATTTTTCTTTGACAACTCAAATGGTTACCTTCAAAAACCACACTGGTGGCGTTACTCGTAGATTCCGGGAAGTCTTTCTCGAATGCATCAAAGTTAAATCCCCTGATAATATTGATTAGTTGACGTCTCCGAAGGTCTGCCTCCCAAGTGCGAAGAGAAGTAGAGAAGGAGGATCGGATACTGAGGTTGGTAGAAGTTTAGCAACATGGGTCGTTTGAGGAATAATCTTCGAACTGAGGACAAACTCCGAACAAGTCGAGGTTTTCTTTCTCTTATTATCTCTTTTGACGCTGCCTTATTTGCTTCTCTTTTGTGTTGTATGTTTCTTGGAGACAAGAAGATTCATGGGCACATCACTTCCTTCAACAGTGACAACAACAACAACTAACAAGGCCTCGTCAATTTCATGTGGGTGCTTTTCGGTTCTATCTTTAGTAGCAGTCTTTGATGATCCTTCTTTGTTTTTCTTATCCTTTTTGTTCTGATGGCTGGGGGCTTTATTCATGGTTGGACGATATAGCTTTCCATCAACAACTGTAACTCTCTTTAGAATGGCAGACCTGAGAGCTTCCCATGTTGAAATAACAAAAGGGGATCCAAGAGTTGTGAGACAGACCTGCAATAGCAGCAAGTTGTTCCATTAGCATCGAGATTTTGGTAAGCATAATGTTATGATGTGTGCCATTAATGTGAACCAAGCATTCAAACTAGCATGGCTCGGACACATTCAACTGATATAATTTACGATCTCGGGGTCAAAGGGAAATCGGAGGCCCTAATTGAGAACATCTGTATATACAACAAGCTCCCTAGAATCATAGCTCATCAAAGTCTCTCGGGGTTTAGGCAGCCTAACTTTAACCACTTTGGGGAACCCCCACTTAACAATATCTTATAGTTCTTTTCTTGAAAACAAATATAGGAAATTTTGTCTAGGGCTAAAACTTATTCGACACTAAACTTTGCAAAGTTGGGCCCGATGTGTCCGACCGAAGAAAGAAGAAGCGATTCAGATTCTGTTTCAAGGGCATTGCATTTGCCATTTCCCTTTTTACCACAAACTTTGTTTTTAACTGGCTTCAAAGTCTCCTCTGTTTGGCCACATATCTAAAAGGAAGAATATTCATTGATATCTTCTATATTTTCTTTCATGACTTTCAGACTAGATCCAAACGGTTCAACTTGCTTGGAAGTTATGTTCTCTTCTTTAGTTAGTCATTGAGAGAGGGCTTGATTATGATCAGAGTGCTCAACATGACGAGGTGCAATATTTTATTCCATATTCAAATTTTGTGGGGAGGAATTGTTGGAAAGTTATCTTTGTTGCGCTAACTCTATCTCTTCGGATGGATTATTTTTGCCTTTAGACTATCTAGTCACTCTACGAGGAGTATTTTCTTCAAAATCGGAAATCATAACTTTGAATGTTGATGAAATAGCTCCTTGCGATCGAGATGGATTTAGTGAATGGTTTTGAGAAGTAAACGACTGGGCAGTCAAAGAGAGTTCATAGGGAATATTACGTCTGTTGTAGGGATAGACTCCCCCGTAATCAATCGATTGACTTACTACAACTGTGCTTGTGGAGGCATATAACCCAGCAACAACCCTAGCTTTTTTGTTCTCTTCCTCTAACTTGGATAAATTTAACCAACCGTCTTCTGTTAAAGCTTTTTTGGCGCTGGACATACAAACTCCAGAATGTTACTGAAGAGAAGATTCGCGATGGTTAAAGCGATGGAGGAGAAGAAAATATTACGGGTGGTTAACTTCATATCAATAGAAAATATTTTTTTTCTATATAATGTAATTTTTCTATCTCTAAAAAACTATAAAATGGGAAAATAATAGAAGAGTTTATAAAAGAAGCTGTAGAAGACTTTTGAGTTTCCTATTGGGGAAATGGAAACGCTACTAACAGTTATAACCCCTAGAGAAGTGGAAATATTTCGATTGATTGACTCGCCTCACCTATGATAAAACAAACTCGTGGCTCCAATCAAATAATGACACGTGTCATAACCGCCCTCAAGTTATTCCATCGGATGCGGTTCAAATTTGTTCACCGATAGATTTAAAGAATATTAGAAAATCAGAGTTGGAGAAAGAAGCCAGTGCGATTTGATGTGTGTCAATTAGTCCTCCTAAAATACCTTTAAGAGGACTAAAGGGTCTAGTTGGTAGGGTCAAATATTTTTTTGAATATTTTCTTTTGTATGATTGAATATTTTCGAAGAGCAGTCCTGACTGAAGATAAATACTACATTTTCACCTTTTATATTAATTACTTCCGCACAAGTTTATTTGCTACTTTATCATTTATTAACTTATATTGAATCGATATATGGATAATGGTTAATGAGATATTCGATCTATGGGCTTGGCCCATCACCATAATTCGATCTATTACGTCTATTAACTCAAAATCAGCCCATAAAAGCTTTTAAAGAAGACATTTAAGGGGGTTAAACTTTATCTCTCAAAACATTAAGTATAAGAGCTCTATTATCTCTCTACTTCCCATCTTACATTTATTATTCTACGTTACTAAACTTCATTCTGAACCGATTTAAACGTTATCAAAACGTATAATTAGTTCTTACATTGATGTTGTTGTTGTCATTTCCTAAGCAATCTTTACTTTATTTACTATTGATTTTGACTTTTGCACGATCGAAAATTCTAAATCCAATTCAGGGCTGCTTAACTCTTATTCTAAGAAATGATTTATTTTTTAATCCTGCGATGCAGCTTTTGGATATGAAATTTGAGTTGCTATCAGATTTTGACCTTTAGTCGACGATGATGTCGAAGCTGATTCCTCCTATTACGTGTGGAAGGAAATTGATGAGTGACGAGCTACCAAATCCAAAACCCGACTGATTCTTTCTATTTTATTGATTAACTTAAAATGTATTTGATATTTCTGGCAAAATCCAGATTTAGAACTGTGAAAAAGAGATGAAGCTCTTTCCTAGATATTAAGAAATATATTTTTTTAAAACGGATGTATTATAACATTTTTTTTCGTATTTAATTTTTTTCAACTTTATTAAAAATAAAAAAAATAAAAATTAATTTTACCAAAAAAATAGTTAAAAGGTAAACGTTATAAAAAATAACAATCGCAAAAAGATCTGAAATAAATACTAAAAAAATTAATATCAAATACTCCGTAATCAAATAATTATTTACTACGCGATTGGATAACCAAAAATTCTATTACTCTCGTTACACATAACTAGTCAGATGGTCCAACATAACCAAATTCCTACATTTTAATGTCTCGTATGCGGCTTAAGAACAGCCACCGCTCTATCATTTGTTATTATTTTTAGTTTATACTAATACATATACATGTGCGTTGCCGTGGGACTATAAATATTATGAATATCTATTACTAAAATAGTCAGGAGCATATTAAAAACATTAAAAGAAAATATAAAATTTGATAATAATAAAATATAAGATATTTATATTAAATTATAATTATATATTAAAAGTTATACAAATATAAAATATTATATTATAACAAAATATAACAAACATCAATTACAAAAACAGGAATGGAATAAGTAGAGCACATTAATTCCACTGAAAATATAAACATATTAGATGAATATGATGTCCCACTAAAATACGATTCTCATTGCAAAAGATCCACATTTGTATTTTTTTTCTATGTTTACTATACTTAAACTATACCTAAATACAAACTTTAGAAATATTTTTTATTTTATCTTTTGTTCTCTTGAACCAAAAATGCATACAAAATTCTTCGCAAACACTTTCAGGTGCCCAAAATGGACTCTAGTAAATACCAAAACGGACTTCCATAGAGTAATGAAGTGTCAAAACTACACTCTCATAACCGTAGAGAGTATTAAAAATATTGAGCTGCATCACAAAATATTACGACACATAAACTCCGCATAACATATTCTCAAGCTTACTTTTACGAAAGACCTTTGCAAGATGTGCACCAGCTATAGATATTGTGTACTATAAAAACCAACTTTATTCAAATTTTATACCACCAGTTTGAGAAGGATAGATAATGAATAAGCTTTACTTGGCTGTGATAGCTCGGTTTACCTGTACATCTAAAGGCGTTTGGTTATGAAATCAACACAAAAATTTAGAGAGAGCTTATTAAAGAGCTTTCATGCACACCATATGTACAAGGGGACGTCTAACCTTTTTTCAGACTACACCCAAAGCCTCTTGTCTAACCTTTTTTCCGACCACACCCAAAGCCTCTTGTCCTTGTTCTACTCATAAAAATGAAACCTCCACATATATTTTTAGCCTCGTTCTTATTTTATTTCATGAAAAAATTGCTAAATTTAATTTTGTTCTACTCCAAACTATTTTGAGCATAAAAATCATTAGTGGCTCGATCATATAACTTTGTAAAATATCTTAATTTAATAAGATTCAATTTTACAGAAAGTATAGCCTAATATTGTCTAGAGGGCTTAAGTAAACAGAAAGGAAATAAATTATTACATAGTAAGTTATGTAAAGAGAGAAGCACACTTTTCAAGATATTATGGCCATCAATAGTGTGATGCTTAAAACAATTATGAATAACCTATAGAAAAGATACAATTGTTAATCACAAACACAATTTTTTAATTCAGGTTATGTTAATGAAGGGCTCCAAAAGACATCATATGACAAATATCAACATAAACTTAGAATTTTGTTAGAGAGCATAAATAAAAAACTAAAAACGAAATTATAATCATTACTTTATTATTTTTAGATATTTTAGAGTTCAATCATTCTTCCCTACTTCATTAGTTTTATATATTTTTGAGTTCAGTCATTAGTTTTATTGGGACGAATATCCCTATCGGTATCGCTAGGAGAAAGGTATAAACTACACTTGAACCTTTTTATTTTTGTTAAACCATTATATATAACTACACTTGAACCTCTTTATTTTTGTTAAACCATTATATATATATATATATACATACCGACCATATTATCAATAAAAACACGTTAAAACAAACATGGACACAACACAAACAAAAAAGTCTAAAGCTTACGGTTTTGTGAAACTTTGATTTGGTTTGATCAATAAAAGTCTCTAATTTCGTGTATCAGATGCAGCAGCAAGTGATGTAAAACTAAAAAATACATCATGTATTCAAGGTATCAAATTACTTTACTCATCTTTTACATTCACCCGAATAACCAGTAATCTCCGTTTAGACATTAGCCATAAACAAAACAATGCACATAAACACATAATTCAAAACAAAGCTAAATCACATAGAAGCTAACCAATGAACTTCAAAAGTAGTGCGTACAACATTTCTTTTATCTACGTCTTCATGATGAAATCCGCATACCTGCAAATATCAACTTTTTATTATCTATCATAAAATCTGCATACCTGCAAATATTAATTTTTTTACTATATAAACAAAAATCAGTGGACATTTTCTCACTCAACAATGGAGTCACCTCAGAAGAGACTTATTACCTGAAGAGAAACCAAACAATAAATTAAAATACATCACAAATAAAATAAAACAAAATTCGAGTTTACCGTGATGATGGGAGCCAATCTCTAAAATTAAATCAAATAAACAAAACAAATTTAAAGACATAATTAATGAAATCAAACTGTAATATACTAGAAGCAAATTTTCCATAGGCCTAATTTATCATAAATTCGGAGATTTAAAGAAAAATATTGTTTCAACATTTAGAGATTCATATCCTAACTCCATTACCGATTCTACGTTCAGTTTTCTAATTTCAAATACTTCTTCTCTCTAATTCTAAATAACTGTAAAAACAAAATATATCCATTAAAACTCAAACAAAACTCCACAAAATCAACAAATCTAGAGAGAAAATGAGAGGATAAAAATTTAAAACCCTAAATTGATTGTTAGGATTTGAAGAAGTTATATTTTAAACACTTCAATCTTTTTTTCTTGCTTCTAATTCAGACATAAAATATTTCTTTTCTTGCTGCCAATTTAGACCTAAAATTGTTTTTTATCCATATGTTATGGTTAGTTTAGAAGACTTTGTGTGGTATCTTTTTTTACATGAAGCCAATAAAAAAACCTTACAATATTTTTAGAGAGAGACATTATGAAAACACATTAGGGAGACATTATGAAAAAGAGGAAGGAAGTAAGTATAAAGAGATAAACAATACTTAAAGATGATTTAAGCATTCAAACAAATATATAAAAATGTATAGTTAACACCGTATTAAAAGAAAAAACTAAGAACGACACGTGTAAAATACATAAAAATAAGAACGACGCGTGTCAATAACATAAAAATAATATCGACGCATGTAAAAAACTTTGAAGAGAAAAATAAAGCATATAACTTAAAATTAAATAATAATTAATAAATTTTATTATAAAAAGTAAATTGAGAGAATTACTAAAACATAAATAATTCTGGTAAAATGATATACTTATATAGTTTTATTTAGAACTTTAAATAATATAAAACTAAAAATAATAGAATATATAGCCACTAAAATTATTAATGTTAATAGACAAGAACGTAACTAATCCGTTACAAAATCCAAATAACTTGATAATAAAAAAATATAGATGTAAAATAACCTCATAAAACCCTAACTTATCAGTAAAAGAAAAAAGAATAAAATAAAATAAAATAGGAAGAGCTCAAGTGATATGTACTTTTGAGAATGAATGGAGAAAATAGTAGGGTTTAAAGAAGTATGTGAGAGAAATAAATTGGGTTTCAAGAATAAATGTCAAAGAAAAAGGCACATATTTACGTTTTGTTGTGTATACTATTTATGACTGAAAATCTGGGTTTGGACCGCAATAAAAAAAACAAAAGAAATGGGCATTTAGACCATAAATGAATATATATTTTTTTATAAAAAAATAATATATCATAACTTATAGCCAAAACGGGAAGATTGAAAACAACCCTATAAATTCTAAGGACAAAATTGTAAAACACATGTTTATTGTTCATAAGCAGAGTAAACATGTGTTTTACTTTAGTATATATATAATTTGAGCTAGTTTTTTTAACTATTTTTCCCAACTTATTTACGAATTCTTTATTTTTTAGTCCGATTTTGATTTTTTTTTTGAATAAAAACAAAAAAATATGTCATTTTTAATTTAATATTTTTTTAGTTAGATTCGTTGTTTTTTATTTATAAAAAGCTGTAACTTATATATATATATATATATATATATATAAAAGAAACATTACATAAAGTTCCAGGTGACATTTTGCCCGCGATAATGAAGACTCTGATTACAAAGAGGACTCAGATTACAAGAGGACGACTAAGCTATTGTTACATTTGGTTAAGGATAAAACTACAAAGGAATGGAAATCTTAGTTTCGTGGAAGCGGGAATGAAGATCACAAAGAAGGTTATAAGCTACTGTTGAGTTTGGAGCCAACATGTTTTTAAAAATCCGTGCATTTCATTCTCTCCAGATGTGGTATATTGTTGAGCAGAATGCGGTTTTCGAAAGAAGGGTTGTTTCGTTGGGATGGAGGAACCAAAAGCTTGCGGTATCCAACCATGATTCCCAAGATGAGGGGAAAAAGGGGATGAGAAATTTGCGACATATTTTTTCCTAAATAGATGAGGAGTAGGGGCATAGAATGAGGAGGTGTTCCAAGGATTCAGGATGAGATGAGCAGAAGGCACATGTGAGATCTGTAGCAAGGCCCCATGTAATAAGCTTATCACGAGTTGTCAGCTTTCCTTGAATCGCCATCCATGAGATAAATGAGTGGCGATGGATGTAATGTTTGTTCCAGATAAGGGAGCCCCACTGGAATTTTGGTCGGGAGGGTCGAATAGCGGCATACATGCTACAGATGTTAAACTGAGGTTTGGATTTATTTGGGATCCAAATGAAGGTGTCTTCAGTGTCCAAGATAGGGGGAGGGCATTGAGAGCAGCTTGGATTTCGGTCAAGTTGGTGTGCATGTGTCGATTATGAGCTCGAGCTTGGGAAGGAATTTCCAACGACCGTTGTCAATGAGGTTGAAGACGCGAGAGATGTTACGGAGGCGGGCCAGGTTAACAATGCTAGGGCCATAGCGATTGAACGGTGAACAAAGAAAAAACCAGGGGTCGTACAAAATGGAAGTGTTGGTTCCATTACCCACGATTACCTTGTAGAGGTGCGGTGCTTGTCGTCTGAGATTCATGATTTTTCTCCAAACCCAGCTAGTGTTAGTGGGGCTTGGAAGAGTCCATAATTTTTTTGATTTTATTTTCTTCGTCGCAATCCATTGAGACCAAATGGAATTCTTGTTTTTGGTAATAATGGACCATAAGATTTTTAAGACGGCAGCCTAATTCCAGGTTTTTAGATTTAGAATCCCAAGGCCACCCTCATCCGAGGGAAAAGTCAGCTTCTCATAGGCCACTTTAGCCCTAAATATCTTAATTTAAGCGGCAGACCAAAGGAAGCGTCGGATAAGCTGCGAGAGTTCTTTTAGAACCCTGGCTGGAAGGATGAAGATGGAGGACTAGTAAACCTGGCTTGCGAAGAGGAGTGATTTGATGAGCTGGAGGCGGCCGACATAAGAGAGGTGCTTCGTAGTCCATGAGTTTATTCGGTTAGTTGCAGCCGTGAAAATGAGGCGGCAATCATGGTAGGAAAGTCGAGAGGTGATAAGCGGAACTCCGAGTTAGCGTATTGGGAGATAGCCTTCCTGAAAACCAAACAGCCAGAGGATTTCAGCTTTGATTGCGTTGGAGGTTCCTGAGAAGAAGACATAGCTCTTTGCGGGGTTCAGGTGGAGGCCCGAGAGGTTAGCGAATTCATCAAGACCCTCATGGATGAGGTTGATCGACTGGGGGTTTGATATGCAGAATATCATTAGATCATCGGCAAAACAGAGGTTGATGATCTTAAGGGAGTGGCATTTCTAATGGGAACCAAAGGCGGGAGCTTGGATTTTTTCCTATGGGATACTAGAAATAACGTGCATGACAATGACAAAGATGTAAGGGATAAGGGGTCTCCTTGTCGGAGACCCTTTTTTCCCTCAAAGTTAGCCTGTCTTAGTACCTGAGAAAATGGGGCGCACTTATCTGAAGACTTAGATATGAATCTAGTTAAGGAAACAAACTTCCCGTTTAATATTTGCACCTCCTTAATGGATCGAGGAGTATTCATAGTAATCAAAGTATTCAACATAACTGGGTCAGCCTATATTCCCCTTTTACTTACTATGTTCCCTACAAAATCCCGGATCAGACTTTGAATGTGCAGTTCTACATATTCAACTTTAAGTTTATTGTTCTCAAGTTACTGAATTTTCCTCCAAATCTGAGAAATGGTCTTCATCACTGACACTTTTCACCAACATATCATCAATATATACCTCAACATTACATTCGATTCGGCCCTCAAAAGCTTTTTTCATTAATCACTAGTAGTTTGCCCGATATTTTTTTAACCCAAATGGAGTGACTTTGTAACAATGCAAACGTCTTCCAGTTATGAACAATGTAATTTATTGGCCTCTCTGATCCATCTTGATATGGTTGTAACTTTCATAAGCATCCATAAAAGATAACAACTTATTTCCTAACACGGAATCTACCGATTGATCAATTCGGGGAACTCGGAATGGATCTTTTGGACAAGCTCTGTATAAGGTTGTAAAGTCCCCACACATTTTTCATTTTCCATTAATTGTGTTTACCAAATTCGAGTTGGGTGTCCACAACGGATACTAAGATTCCCGTATATGACCCATTTTCGATAGATGATCCACCTCAGCCACAATCACTTTGGATATTTTTGTAAGAAAACCATCTCATTTTCTGGATAATTGGACGCATACTACTTTATGTAACTAATCTATGGTAGATGATCTCAACGTGTACCCCTATAACGAATTTGGTACACCACGGAAACATGTGTAACTTGGTTGATAAAAAATGAACTAACTTCTCCCTCACCTTCGGAGATAACGTTGTACCAATCTTCAAACTCTGGCCGCTAGGAAAATGCAGTTTTAAAATTTTCATTAGGGACAAAAAAACTAGAGGATTTCCTCGGATCATCGACTGGATCAGACCGCGAGGTTCACCCCTTTGACAGTTAATCCTTTTTTATTCGACCTCTTTAATTTTCCTCAGGGCCAAATACTCGATAGCCATTTTCTGGCTGCTCCAGACAGTTCCCATGTTTCTCCTCACCACGTACTTCAAGCGACGCCACCGCGTGCCTTTTTAATAGCCATGACCAAACAAAAATTTCATTATAAAATGTTGGCGCATCCACAGCTATAAAAAAACTATAACTTACTTCTTTAACGGTCCTGAGCCCAGCTCTACCACTCCTTCGAATTTGCCAACAACTTTAGAAGTTACTCCTGTAAAACCTATAAAAGTGTGATCGAATTTGCCATCTCTATTATATCATCATCATCGAAATAAAATAACAATGATAGGTTTCTGTAAAAATAAGGTGAAGTAACTGCTTCCAACTAGGTTACCCGACTCACGATGTGTCTTTTTCGGGAGAAAATTAAAATTTCTGAAATAGTTTCACCCTCAAAAATAGTTAAGGACTTCAAGAATTTGTAGAGTTCACTAACCTTTCCTTTACCCACGATCTCTTCCACCATCATAACCATTCTCCTGTCACGCTTGGGGCATAGGTATTCCGATGAAACATCAAACGAATCAACTGACTCCAAAATAACCGGAGTGTTTTCTTGCTTCAGAGCCACTACAACTTCTCTCCCCATCGAATGTGGCTAGGTATTTTTAAAAATGAACGTGGTTAATTTCCCATTTTATAGTAGCACTTGGATTTATTTCTTCAGTGTTATGTAGTATTTTGTCTTATCCCTGATGTTGTTATGATATTTACTGTACCTATTGCTCCTATCCTCCATCGAGGTTTCGACCGGAAATGGACTGTATATGGTTTCCGACCTAATCAGATATCGTAGACACATACTCAGTCAATTCATAAAAGTGGATGGGTCAGACCCACTTATTCGATATCGTTTTGGTTGCCTGTTGGACATACGCATCATGTTGAATTATCCTAGGCCTCTTTTGCCCTTGACTTTGAACTCTGGGTCAGAACATGGTGGAAAGGTAAAACGTTTGAATCGATTGTGACTGAACAAATTAGGCATGAGGTTGTTGGTAAATTATCATCGGAGATTATGAACTCGACTCTTGTTGGGTCACCAAAACGAGATCTGATGCATAAGTTTCTTCCACGAGTATTCACTTATCTATATTACATCAAGGTTTTTATGCAACCTTGAGGTAATCATTTATACCATTTCGAAGAACTATCATTGAGCTTTTGATAAAAAAAACGCGGCAAAGTAGCTTGTCCTCATCGTTGAAGTTCATCATGAAAATTTTAAATTGTCTGATATGATTGTCTAAATCCTAGATCCCATCGAAAAGCTTTAGCGTACATCTTGACAAAATCTTGGCGGATAAAAAATATGACCTCCAATTATGACTTGACTTATATAAACTTCCCTAGAACTCACAAATTTATTATTCACTCTGTAACCGAAACTGTGACTACCCCAGGGGAATCAGGCATAAGGTATTGCTTGTTTTGCACTTCCAATGGTTACTCCTATATCCCCGACTTCAGATATTGGTGTTTTCTTATTTGTGTTGTATCTGTTCTTTCTTGGTTTCTTGACGCGATGCGATGTTCAACGGTAGTCCGAGTGCTTCCTCGAACTCTGTTTATTAGAAGTCTTTTTGCGTCAATAATATTATTTTGGAGAGAAAGGTTCGTTCGAATCATTAGCAGGGTAGTCACTGGATTTCATAGAATTATAGTGTTGTTTAGATTTTTTTTTTATTTTTTTTAGAAGCATTACGACCTTGATGTCTTTCTTCATCACGTCTATCAACCAACCGGTGACCATATTCAGCTTTATTCTCCTCAAAGGATCATTCTCTTCTAACATCGGATCGGATATTCTTGGAAGTGACGCTACATCTCTCTCGATGTTCAGCGTCGATATGTCTTCCAATAGTACCTTCTGTTGTGTTATTAGAGCGAATTGGTCGAGGTGTTCTTCAGTAAATTGATTGTTATAGTGTTTCTATCTGGATTGTTACTCTTCAAATTATTGTTGTTCAAATACAACTCCGCTCATAAAACTCTTGACTCGTGCCAATGGCTTTTCATGCACGTCAAGTTTTATCTCTCTTGCGCGATTATTCAAAAGTATTTAGATCTTTGTGATTGGTTTTGGAAGTAGATTCGAGGTAACAATTTCTTATAATGTGGTCACCAATGATGGTTCCATAAATATCTGGGGGGATGAATCGAAGGTATTTTTGGGGGCACTGATCTAGAGAGAGAAACATGAGAATGCTAGAGAAAAAAGCTAACAAAAGTAGCAATACAGTAATAAATGTTCACTGATCCCCATAAAGGGAATGTTCCTTTATATAGTAATTCTGATGAAGGGCCAAACAATTGGTCAACTTAAGGCTACTACACCCAATTATTTCACTAATCTAAACCACATTTATGATTTATTTCATGAAATATCCTCAATGTTACACATTTATTAGGCCTACTTTACAAGACTTATATATTACCAAATTAACCATATATTTTATCAATCCGATCCATAGTTCGGATAATTCTCACCCTTATCAATGATATTGAGTCCTCGCTCCCATTCGTAATCATGGACCAAACAACCAACCGATCTCTATATTTGTTTCATTAGAAAAAGTAATTTTTTATATTAGGTGTGCATAGTAAAATTTAAATTTCTTCACGTCGTTTTGAGCATAAACTGAAATTAAAATTTTATCTTACCATGGAAGTGATCTTACATGCGCAAAGAAAATCATGTATTATTATAACCACACACACATATTTATCAGTACAAAACCATCTAACATTTTTGTATATTTTAACATAAAGTCAAAAGCACCTCAAAGACCAAATCCTCCGTATCATTAGTTATCCAAGTATCGTATGATGATATAAAAAATACCTTACAAAATTTGGATGATTTTTTATTTTTGTGTGTTCGTTATCAAGCAAAAGTTTTATATTTATTGGATGTCAAACATGTTATCGTTATTCCCATTCCTCTAATCACATAAAATATCGGTTAGAAATAATTTCTTCACAATTTTTTTTTTCTTTTTTTGATATTTTCTCTGCGCAAGGCCTCATTCAAAGAAGGCCACGAGTCTCTCATTATGTTTCTTGTACCATTTATGGGGTTGGAAATCCTTGAGGGAAATTGACAGAAAGTTGGTCGGATATATCTTAAGGGGCGTTTTAGACACAGTAAAAGTCATACTGACTAAGCTGTGAGCTAGCTATACATGCTGAATAAGCTTTGTGTCATTTATGTATATAATTATAATGAATAATGATTTGTGGGCTTAATATTTGATGGGTTCGACCCATATTCGTGACCCAACCCGGTTGGCCTATGGATCCAAAATTATCCTATAAAGTCTCTAAAGAACAACATTTAAGAGCATTGAAACATTCTCTCTCTAGGTATTAAATATAAACATTTCGATTATCTCTTACATTCTATATTAAATTTAATATATCTAAACACTTACTAAAAATACCCTCCAAAAAGGTTTTATCTTCATCAATAATAACTAAGTTATGATATCTTAATACAACAATTTCTCAATTTTATAAACAAATTCATACAATATAACTTTATAGCTATTTGTTGGTGTATGGTGATCTGGGAAATTTGATAACTCAAAATTAAATCCATTAAAGTTATTTGCATATATTTTCACATGCAAAATTATAAAAATAAGTTTAAATTAACATTATTTAAATGTTTATAGGCATTACGATTTCTATGTGAATGTTTGGCCAAATCCACTAAGTGGTAACTGTTATAAGTTGGAAATGAGTGAATTAAAATGTTTACTCCAACAATGTATAAACATTCATATTAATGACCGCTAAGACCGACTCATTATATATTGGTACATAAGATATATGTTATAGCTTTATTAAATAAACATTACATCAATTACTGTATAAAGGTTACTGTTATGTTGTATTACAAATTAGTTCCAAAAGAATGAAAAACCAAGATGAGGTTATATATTCTTCTTGATTATTAATTTGATATTTAAGTTTTGTATTTTTATGCTTAAAGTAATTAATAAAATAGTTCAACATCCACTTATTGTTCTTGTGTTTGAGAAAACTAAGATACTTAATGGTTTTAGACTTTGTACAAAACATAAGTTACATGTTTATGGATATTTTTAAGCCATTATTATTATTATTATTATGATAACAATCAGTTAAATTAAAATATGTACACCAAGACTGATAATGTATGATACATAAATATACAAGCACAACAAGTTGACTAGAAAAACTCAAAGCAATTCTATCTTGCATCCAAATTCATAGAAGTATGAACTTTAAGATTTAAGATCCACATAAACAACATCAACATGGATTCATATCTTGTTTTGGTTTTAGAAGACGGAAGAAAAAAATGATAAGAGATTATACAATTACGCCTCATTAACAACCAAAATCTTGATATATATTTCATTCGACTACTTCATACATAGGTTTTTAATGGAAAGAGTACAAAAACATAATAATGCTTATATACAAAATTGAATCCTTACCTTTAATTAATAAACCGAGGAAGGTAAAATGGTACAACTTGACGTAAGTGAAGCTCATGTGCAAGCCATAAAATCACTTAAAATCTTTCATGTTATTCCATGTAAAGCGGCTACATCCAAAGTAATTTACTAATAATTTGGAATCAAGCAAACCACTGCAATCCAATTGACAAATCGAAAACTCACAGAGCTAGTTTAAGGGCTCTCATCGATAATGACTCTATCTACTGGTTTCTGAAATAAAACTAGGACAATTTCAGATTGAAATTATTTTGGTGGTTCTCCAAAATTTTCAACCGGATAAAATCAGAGCGTTGCATTTGAACACGAGAATGAATATTTTTGTTGTTGTAATGTTCCTTTGTTACAGAACCATACTTATTTATTCAACCAAAATACTCCAACTGTAAAAAAGTTGTATGTCCAAAACAGTTAAAATTTCAAATGAGAAAACCGACCAAAATTCAAATTCAAATTCGAATTAATTTTCCAAATTCAAATTTCTATAAATTTTCATAATAGCCTTATCATTCAAATAAATTTAACCACGGTTAGGCTCCGCTTCTTGGACCCACTAATCATAATATATTCTAACAAGCGTGTACTCTACACTCGCTGACTTGTTCGATAATATATTATGACTACATTGGTCGACTAGTCAATCCAATCACACTAAAATATCCAACAATCTCCCCCATTTTAGTGAAATTCATGATTAACTAAAGCAAAATCACAACAGATAACAAATTTATGAATACATGAAATATCGTGACGATTGAATTTCATATTAATATATTACACATTTCAAATATTCGAATATCAAAGTATCACTAAGGATTGAACCTTTACTATCCACAATGAATACTCGAAGATAATATACACATAAATTTACATTCTCGAGTATTCTTACTTGACACTATATTTTACTAGCCTTGTGTCCTTATCCTTCTTAAGCATATCAAAGCCAAGTCCTAGTTTCTTAAAGCGGCTAAACTTCATGCTTAAATAGGTAGATATTTTACTCTTGCACATGCATGTGCAATTTTTCAAAAGAGCTATTAAGAAGATAAACTTCAACCTCCACAACTTGCATGTCTGAACACCTACTTTGGGATAATACTACTAATGTGTTCCAATCTCTAGATGTTAAGCTTTCCACATTGAATTCAGCACCTAATGTCATATTAGATGGGAATTGGGTATCTTAACATGAGATATTTCAAATGGACTTAAATCACATCCCAATAACCGATTGTGCACAAGATCTTTACTCAACCCTTTGGTTAAATAATCGGCTAAATTATATTGAGTTCTCACAAACCCTACTGAATAACACCATGCGTGGTGCGCTCACGAATCATACTTGTCTAACACCTAAGTGTCTAGATTTGCCTTTGTAAACTTGTCTATAGACATTAGCAAAGGTAGCTTCACTATCACATCTGATAGATTTAGGTGATATCTTTTGGGCCACAACGGAATTTCATACATTAAATTTCTTAGCTACTCAACTTCTTTACTAGCGGTTGCTAATGCCAAATACTCTGATTTCATTGTTTAATTAGTAATACAAGTTTATTTCTTAGATTCCCAAACGATAACACCTCCCCCAAGTAGAAATACACATCCACTTATGGAAGAGAAGTCTTCCATATTGGAACTATAACTCGCTTCCGAATATCCTTCAAGTACAGAAGAAAATTCAATATAAGTCAAACCATAATCCATGGTGTGAACTAGGATTGTCAATAATGTGAACTAGGATTGCTAGTATACCTACTAAGATTTCCAATAACAAAGCCAATATCCGACCTAATGCTATTCATGACAACCGATAGCTCTTCAGTATTCAAGTTGAGATACAATTCTTATACCAAGAATCATTTCAGCTTCCCCCACATCTTTTATCTCAAAATTAGATGATAAGAATTTATTCGTTTCATCAACCTGATTTTGGTCAGCACCAAAAATCAACATATAGACAAATTATAGTTCCTTTACGAGAATTATCAAATTTACTATATACACACTTGTCCGTTTGATTAAAAATAAAATAATCCGATAATATCTCATTATCAAAATTGTTATGCCAATATTTTGGTATTTGTTGCATATAATATATTTTTAAGTAAACTAAATATAACATTCAATGCTATATAAACTTCACTGTTATTATATTTAAACTGCACACAAAACTAATGCAGATTTTCTACTATATAAATATAACATTCAATGATATATAAACTGCACTACTATTATATTTAAACTGCACATAAAACTAATGCAGAATTTCTACTATATGCAAAGCCTTGTCATTATTTTATACAACTACAAAAGTACTTGTTACCATTTAACCGTTAAATTTACATGAAGTTAAAACATAAAATTGCATGACACCTTTCAGACACATACAAAAATAATCTCAGTTGCATGCAGTAGGCGTACGTTTTTTTTTATATATATAACTTCATTAACGCAACAACAACTTGTTAAAGCCACATGTATACTAAAGGCACACACATATGACAGAGATTTTTTATGTATATTAACCAATGCTAATTATAGATGTAATGTAATGCAGTTGTTAGGTAAATTGTATGCAGTTTATTTTTTTAATTTTTATGTAATTATAAAATAGATCAAATAGGCTGCATATACGAAAATCCTTTTAACTATTGGAATGACTACTCGTTTAATCAATAATATATAAAGATTTGATAAAAGAATGAAATGATACTCAATTATGAGTTTTCCCCACACTCTTTCGGTCTTTAATATATAAAGACGATAAAATAAAATTTAAACAACAACCAAACTTTCATTCTCTAAATAAATAACCCAATAAAACCTGCACTTTATAAATATAAAATTGTAGAATGTGTGAATGTATACCGGTACCAATTGCCAACTGTAAAAGGTAACTGTATTTTCAAACACTAACCATTAAATAGAGATACATAATATCATTTGTTACCGACCTATATCAATTTTTAAAATCGATAATTGATATTATTATACACGGTAGACACGGAAACCCGTATATATATAATATCTAAACAATGATTTTTTAACCAAATAAATTCAAGCATTTTTCATCTCATATAATAAATTTAAAGTCTGAAAATGTAAGAGTTCAATTTCATGGTAGGCTCTAATACCATTCTTTAGAAATTCTACAGATTTTTAAATTAAACTTATTAAACTATGAAATTGAATTATCCTATAACACGATAGAAAACTTACAGGATGATGAAGTCATTTTTTTATTTCCAGATCTCAAACTTGATGTTGATACCTTGATGGAACCAAAACCCGACGTTTAATATCTCACCACGACATATGATATAGTTCTCCCATTTGAAGTGGCTTATCCAACTTTGCAAACTTGTTCTTGATTCTCTGCTTTAATTTCAATCTTCATACAAATCTTTTCATAAAACATGAACATCTTCATACAAATCTCTTTATAAAAAAATAATATTTAATTTCAATCTTTTCTTGGAAATATTGTTTATAGATTTCCGGATAAACTCTGAGGTCTTGTTTTAACAATTTCAGATTGAAATTATTTTGGTGGTTCTCCAAAATTTTCAACCGGATAAAATCAAAGCGTTGCATTTGAACACGAGAATGAATATTTTTGTTGTTGTAATGTTCCTTTGTTACAGAACCATACTTATTTATTCAACCAAAATACTCCAACTGTAAAACAGTTGTATGTCCAAAACAGTTAAAATTTCAAATGATAAAACCAACCAAAATTCAAATTCAAATTCGAATTAATTTTCCAAATTCAAATTTCTATAAATTTTCATAATAGCCCTATCATTCAAATAAATTTAACCACGGCCAGGCTCCGCTTCTTGGACCCACTAATCATAATATATTCTAACAAGGGTGTACTCCACACTCGCCGACTTGTTCGATAATATATTACGACTACATTGGTCAACTAGTCAATCCAATTACACTAAAATATCCAACCGTATCCAAGGTAAAAAAACCATGTTATGGTACAAAACAATGAGGAAGTAAAATTTCCAACTTGTCATTATATCGTGGCAATCCTATTTATTTGACGACTTTCTTCAAATGTAAATCTTCGATAGTATTCCCCAACCACAATTTTTTGAGTGGATAGGTATATGTTTTTGTACCAAGAATAAAGCCGTTATTTATACATTATCAATTAAAGATATTATAATCCTACGAGACTAATCAAATTTCAAAGCGTATGAGATATGAATATCGTAGTCCGCGAAGACTGATCAAATAATATGAAATATTGGATAAGGATAGCGTAATAAACAATGATAAATGAATTGTTGACACATGTTTAAATGTCAATAATAATTTTTTTTATTATCAGCACACATGATGAGTACGGTTCAATATTACTTAATTACTTATCCTGATAATATATTACTTAATCGAGAAAACTAAAAATAATTAACCCACAATAAAAATAAAGTGCAAATATTAGATAATGAAGTTCATAATGAAAATGACATAATCAAACATTATATAGATAATTTCAAAAGGAAAATTAACGTAATCAAACGTTACATGTGACATGATAAAAATTCACACATCTTTTGTCAAATATATTACTTTTTGGTCTTCACCAAACAAGACCGGTCACTTGATTTGTAAATAAATTAAGTTTTGAGTAGTGCGTAAATCTACATGCATTTGCTTCTTTGCTATGAAGATGCACTCAAACAGTGTATAGTTCCACATATGTCTAGTTTCCTCCATATTACCCTACAATTTTGTTTATAAAAATCATGAAAACATTATATATTTAATATAACATAATGTCTTGATTTACTTACGGATAAAAAATGACAATCATGAAAGAAATAAATTCCAATCTCTTTTATCTGTTCATTTTGCGGTGGACAACCACGGAAAGATAAATATATTGTTGATCATTTGAGATAATAAATTCATACTACACATGTATAAAGAATGGTTATAACATTCTTGATGTCGAGAAATGTCATTCAATATTTATACTCCACTAGATGATTTTTGAACTAAGTTGTTTTTATGTAATCGCAACATCAAAAAGAAAACTTGTCCAACTCTTAATTTAAAACCTCTTATATAGGATACACACCCAACTTAAATTCTTCGTTATTATGTAATTCGAAAAAAAAAATCTTATCTCATTTTCGTCTAATTATCATCAATACTGTATATTACTCTAGCTACAATCTTATAACCGTAATGCTCGCCTGGCATAATGTCTTCCATAATAGAAATTAAACGATATTAAAATTTGGGGATGCAATATGCATACTAAAATTTATCTCTAATTGGTTTATTAGGTTTTCATACTTTTTGTCATTTAGGAGTGTTAGTTCTTTTGGTGGGTACTTTAGGTACCATGAATGGTATTGTTTAGCATTCTTCTCCGTTTTTTTGATGCCATCAATGATAGTTCTGTTAGTTACCTCGACCTGACCATTCACTTGTTGATGAAATGGAGCTGAAAAATATTGTTGGATTCCTCGGGAAGAACATAAAATCCTCATTTCACCACTATCAAATTACAGACCATTGCTCCTACTTAACCTCATCGACATATTGAAACAATAGAATATGTTTGACCAAATAAACTTAATTGCATGTTTTGTCCTTGTCCCGAAAAGAGGCTCAGCTTTGATCCATTTGGAGAAATAGTCCACCGCAACCACTATCATTTGTCTTCCACTTGTAGTCATCCTCATCGGTCCTACTACATCAATCCCCCAATAATTGAACAATAATACTTCGGTGATGGATTCGAGAGAAGGGGTAGACATATTAATCGAATTTACGAACCGCTGACAATTGTTATTCCTATTGACCAAGTCTCTAGCGTCGGCCGCTATCGTGTGCTAATAAAATCCGACAAGTAAAACCCTTATAAACCAAGCTTTAAACCCGCAATGAGCTGACCTTTCACCATCATAGAGTTTAGACAATATCATTTATGATTTGTTGTTATCGAGGCACCGTAACAAAGGTCTGCTCAAAGACTTCTTATAAAGTATGTCGCCAAAGACCGAGAATCCATGGGCTTTGAACCACACCTTATTTGTCGTTTCCTTATATGTGGGTAAAGTGTTATAAATCAGGAATTCTCGAATATTATATCTTCAATCTCTGTTGGTGATTGTCGATATTTAGCAAGCTATCTCCAAACAATCAACCAATTTGAAATATTTAATTATTGATGGGCCTTTATACATTATGATTCAAAGGTAATATCCAGTTCGTATGTAATGGACATGTTCGTATGTAATGTTTTTAAACAGTGTCGCCAAAAATCTCAATGACATTAAGTACTGAACCATATATTCCTTTCACGCCTCAGACTGTCTAATAACATGATCAACTAATGATTGTGAATCACTTATTACACGAACTCGTTTAGCTTCACAAACCCGCGCGAGTCTTAGTCCTGCTAATGCTGCTTCATACTCGGCCATATTGTTCGAGGCTAAGAAACCGAATCACATGGCCTGGTGCCTTGCTATTCATGAATGAGCGGTTACTTGGACAGTCGTTCCACATCTACTAATGCTTGATCCACCGTCTGTTCGGATAACCCATTAAGTTGGTTCCTTTTCTTAGTCAACCCTCATGTCCTCAGGTCGTTCAAAGTGAAATTTAACTTAAAAATCAGCCAATTCCTGACCTTTGATCAATGTTCTTGGCTCAAAATTGATGTCTAAATCTCCCAACTCTATCATCCATTTAGTCATTCAACCTCACACGTCAGGGAGTTGCAAAACATTATTGGGTCGAAGAGACTGATGTACCTCACAAACAAGTACCGCGCTAAGTGCGTGATCGTATACCGCAACATACAAAAATAAATTTTCGGCCGACGAGGGCTTAGTCAACAAAGCGGGAGAGGAAAAATATTATTTTTAATCGAGAACGATCTCGGTGCATGTTGGGGTCCAATTAAACTCATTGACTAATCCTAATACCTAAAAAATATTGTACATTTATCAGATGAGCAAAACATAAACCTGTTTAAGGTCGCCAAATGCCTTATTAAAATCTGGACCTCCTTAATATTCAGAGGTGAAGCCATTGTACTCAGGGAATTAAACGGTATAGGGTCGACCTCTATCCCTTTCTTAATGATGATATACCCCAAGAATTTCCCGAACCGAACCCCAAACATACATTTTTCTAGATTTAACTTCAAATTTATTCTTTTCAGGTTATCAAACATTTCCTCAAGGTCTGCAAAATGGTTGTAATCCCTTGTGCTTTTGACCAACCTATCAGTTACATATACTTCAACATTACGCCCAATTTTCCCCTCAAAATTTTTATTTACTAACCTCTGATATGTGGCCCTTATATTCTTCAGGCCAAAAGGAATAACTTTATAAAAATGTAGGCATTTCCGTGTTATCAACAAAGTATCATCCTGATCCTTTGGGTCTAACTTGATCTGATTGTACCATGTGTAAGTGTCTATGAACGACAACAATCTATTTCTCGATGTTGAACCCACCAACTCGTCGATATTTGGGATCAAGAATGGATATTTATGACATAAACTGTTAAGATCGGTGAAATTCATACACATTCTCCATTTTCCATTTTTATTTTTTACTAGGACGGGGTTGGCCGTCCACAAAGGATACTAAGATTCACCGATATTTCCTACTTTGGTTAGCCTATCCACCTTGAAGATAATTGTTTCGACCATTTAATAAGAAAAATACCATCGCTTCTGAATAACTGGGAAAATATTTCACCGTATTGTCAGACTGTGGAAAATCACGCTTTTGGGGACCCCGTCATATTCCCAGAACACCAAGCAAACAAATGTAATATTTTTGACAAAAAAACAAATCAACTTTTCTCGAACCTTCAGAGACAGATTTATCCTAATTTTCATAATCTTCCAGCCAATAAATATGTAAATTTCACAGTTTTTATTGGATACTAGGAATCCGGGAGCGTACCTTGGATCGTCCACATGATCAGACCCCAAAGTTGACCCTGGTAACTGCTAATCTCTCATTGGTTCGACTCTTTGCCGGGTTTTGATGCTAAATGTTTTTGGTAGCATTCTTTGGCTGTCTTTTTGCTACTTCACATAGTCCTCACGTTATACCGACCACATAATTTAAACATTGGTGGACCGTTGATGCTACCGTGTGCATTATGGATAGCCATGATCTACCAAAAAATGTGTTGTATGAGGACAGAGCATCTACAACAATAAAGAGCACCGATATATCTTTTCTGAAAGGTCCCCGATCCAATTCTACTATTCCTTTAAATTTCCCTACCACTTTTGTCATCGCCCTGATAAAACCCACTATGGTCCACTCTCATCTAGGAATGAACGGGGCCTCTTTAATTTCTCGTAAGTGTTTATGAAAATTATGTTGACGGAACTGTTGGTATCTATTAATACCCTCCAAACTTCATGTCCAACAAATTCTGCCACTATTACCACTACATTTTTATGTGGTCCGACACGTCTCTCATGTCATCATCGTCAAAACATAATATTGGGGCCAAATTTCTATAAAGGTTGGGCGAATCCCCTGCTTCCAACTTTGTGGCCAAGCTTACAATATGCATCTTTCGGAAGAGTTTCGTTATCCCTGCCATAGAATCACCTCCAAAGATAGTTAGCGACTCATTTTTTTTTGCACAAACTACTAACCTCTCCTCTAGGCTCGGGCTGTATCTCCTCTACTATATTGATTATCTTCTGATCCTCTTTTGGATTCAAATACTCTGAAGCTATGTTAAACAAATCGGTGATCTCTAAAATAGCCAAGGTAGTTTCCTGCTTTGGGACTACCACAACCTCTCTTCCCAATGTACTCTGCTGGGATTGCTATTTAACGATGGTCGTTAATTTTACATTCTCTATTAGCACTTGGATTTCTTTTTTTAAAGCAATAAATCCTTCGTTTCGCGGCTTCCATCATTGTGGTACTTACAATGTCTTTTTCCATGTTTTTCTCGAGGAATATGTATAGAGAACGACTTCTAAAAATTGATGTGTTTTCTAACTTTCTTAAAGATGGTTGATACCCACTCGATCATTCAAAAAAAAATGGGATGATGGGGCTCAGATCTATTTGTTCGATATGGGTCGTGGCGCTGCTTGAGAATGCACTATCTAGTGGTTGAACCGATGGGTAGGTCCTGATCAGTTGTGGCTGTGGGATCGGTGCATGATCCTGCAGGTACACGACGACTGATTATTACATGTTTGGCTGGAACAGTGCGGCAAACTCGGATGCTTGAGTTTATTCAATCAATATTCGCTTTTCAACCTGAGCCAACAACGCCCCAAAAGTAAAAGCTTGTTTCTTGGTGACATATTCCTTCATGGGCCCGATCAACATACCCAACGTGAACCATGTTAATGCCACGTTCTCCTCATAATGGTCGAGATTGGTCTTAGCTTCCACAAAGCATCTGGTGTAGTCCCTCAAACTTTCCCCGAATCTTTGCCGACAATTGACAACCGCATTAGTGTTATCTTGGAAGTTCTTACTCCTCACAGACTTTTGTATGAACATAACCTAAATTATATGGAAAATTTGATGCAACCTGTCGGCAATCGGTTGTACCATTTTGAAGCTCTTTCTTTAAACTTCTGCGAAAATGCTCGACAAAGTAACTTATCATCATTATCGAAATTTAGAATAATGTTTTTGAATAACTCAAAATGGTTATCCGGGTCCTTATTCCCGTCAGATTTTTCCAGTTAAGAAATATGAAATGTTTTGGCAGGTGGCTCGAAAGGATCTCATCCGAGAGAGAGGACGACCTCCAATTATAGTCGACACCAGATGTACCACCCCCAGTCCTTCTGTGGGAGTCGCGTACAGACCCTCCTCGAATGGGTTGGAAAATTGCATGCTAACCATGTACCGAGGCTATGGCTGCCCGATGGAAACTAAACATGCGATGTCGTATGTTCTCTTCTATTGACAACGATCATTCGGTCTTTGTCCACAGAGCCAGAGGTTCTCGTATCGATATTATTTTTGTTCAGTATGAACCCTTTCAACCGATGGGAATCCCGTCGTCGATCTTCTCGTTTCCTTAAACTCCTTATTTTCATTTTTGTTACACCAATTCTCACAATCGGAGGACGAAGACTCGTCTAAGTCATAAATCGAGGACTCACTAAGTTCTAAATCGTACTGACATTTGGTTTTTCTTTCTCTTTTTGATGAGTAGTGTTCCTGACGCCGCTTTTCTTCTCGACCATGAGTCCGGTTCACATCTTTATTGTGATCCTGATCGCTTTTCCTTTTCTTTATCAGTATCAGACAATTGTTCTCTTCAGACTTCCTACACTTATTGTCCGTCAGAGCTGCTTCTTTTTCCGCGTTTAGCTTAGCGATATCATCCAACAATTGTTGCATGGTCATAATAAGAGTTGATCGTCGTAATGTTTCTCTTCGACTTGTTGCGCCTCGAATCGGCGTCCTCGGAGTAAGATACGACCCCAATGCCTTTTACTCGTCGCTCTATTGAATCTGTGTTCGTCTCTTTTTTCGAGTTCGTGACTTGGGAATGGTGATTTTGGGGAATCTTTCTCCAGGTATCACTTTGGTTTCCATAGACGATGCCAATGATGGTTCTAGAAATATCCGAACCCTGAATCCTTACGAGAAAACACTATAACATTATCTAGAGAGAGAAAATGCCAAAAAATTGATATTGTATATTAATTGTTCATCACCCCTATAAAACAAATCTTACCATGTAATAAATGTGGTGGACCCAAACCCGCATTGATGACCCACTTTAGTATATTTCACCATTTATTGACTCTAATCATACTAATATACTCATTATTTACAAAATAAGTGATTCTTATTTTTTACCTTTATCACTTAAGTATGGTTTATTGTTGCTCTTGTTGTCTAACTAAATATCTTGAATGTGAAATCTTCTATATAATCATGGACAAAGAAAGATAATTACTTGTGTATATTAGGATATATGAAACTTTTTTTATATAGCTAGAACTAATTATGACTATAATCAATACAACGAACCTCACTGCCCTCAGATCTGAACTGAACTAGCGCAACCATTCATCTGAACTGAACTAGCGCAACCATTCATCTATTTTTATGTCTTTACTTATTTTACCGTAAAAACAAAAATATTCTAAAAATTATAACCAAATAGATTAAAAAATAGATAGTTTATATTTTCAAATTTAAATTATTAAGAGTTTTTTTTTCCTTACCAAATAACATGACCTAATTAGATAGGTTACTTGGAGATATTTTGTATTTTTTTAAATTTTTCAATAAAAAATAAATAAATATGAGACTCGACAACGCATCTAACTTTGGCTAAAAAGATGGAGTGAGTCCATATCCAAATGCGCACGCTTCAGGGGCCATCCCCGTATCACTTGAATTACCAGAGCCCAAAATTCTATTACGTTTATATTCTCATTTCTATTTCTAGTTCTCGACTTTCCATTTTCAACTAAAAGCTCTCAAAGTATAGAGGGAAGTTTGTGAAAACCGTTTTCTTCGAATTCTACACGATAATGGATGTTTCTTCAGCTCAACAAATATGTTTACAAGTTAGTTAAGATCTTCATCGTGATCATACATATATATGTATATACACATTGCTACAATTTTTTTATTTCTTTTTTTTGCAGTTAGTTTCTTCTGCATTTCAACGATGTCGATTATCAGAAGATCATTGTAGGTTATCAGTTGTTATCAACTCATCTCCGGCTACAGATCCTCCGGTTTATCGGATTTCAAGTACACTCTCTTTCTCGTCGCATGATACTTTTTTGGGACTGATCTAGTTAAAATAGTCATCCTCTTCGTTGATTCTGATATGAATTTGTTAGTTTATGTCATGTTATGCATTCCAATTGATAGAAATAGACTTTAACTTGATTTTGCGAGAATGTGTAGTAGTGAGGGAGTTGCTGTGGTGAATTTCAGATGAACAACAAGTTCATCGCTGAATTATTAAAATCGAAGATGATTCTCTTGTGAACAGTTTCAGATACAGGCCTAGGTTGCAGCTTGGAGGAATTTCAAAATATAAAGTACACTGATGGAATTTCCGGCTCCGGAAATTGGGGTCAGTGCATTTTGATATGTAAGTAGAAGCAAACTTTATACGAATTGTGTTTGATGCTTATTAAGTTATAAACACGTGTGCAGATGGTGTGCTTTCTGTCAAAACTACTAGTAAGTTTCATCTTTCTTGTGACAAGTTTGATTTTGTAGCTAAACTTTGTTTCCATTCTGATCATTTATGCATTACGAGAGCGGAAACTGCCTTCATAAATGAAGTTTGTGTTTGTTGGAAAATGCAGGTCTTTGTGATGATGAGATATATTATTATCAGATAAATCTTAGAGGGATTACTTCAAATAGTAGGCTTACAAGGCTACCTTCACGGCCAAAGAACGGTGTGAAATTTAGGTTTGCTATGTGCTTCGGCTTTGTTATTTTGATTAATTCTAGATTACCTCAAGTACGTTGGTGATTCTTTTTTTTTTGTGTAACTCCAGTGGTACTGAAGTACACTTGCACACTTCTGAGAGCACTAGTGTTTTGCTGGCAGAAATAACCCGCTACTATCAAAAGGTTTGTCCGCTACTTCTTACTTCCGTGTAAATACACCAATTCCTGTATTTACAACTTGATTCTTGTCTTAAATTTTGGTTAGATTCTTGAACTCACTTGTTACCACTTGTTTTATTCTATGCATCCATAGGTCGCCGCAACATGTAAGAACATATATAACAGATTTGTGTTTCTTGTAATATACTACTCGTTAGTCTTACGTTAGTTTGCACTTTGAACGATAGATCAAGAAGTACTTGTTTACTTCAATGCAACTTGAAAACATGCCTTTCTCTTTTGGCTACATCAGTATTCTGAGACTTATCCTGCCACACATGTCTATTTAAAGAGAAAAAGACATGATGATTATTTGATCTGAAAAATCTTTCATCTGGATTGGAAATTTTGATTTGTAACTTAAACTTGATACTTGACATATTTTTCTTCTCTAAATTTTGTTTCAGGTCCTCGTTCTGAAGACCCCTGTAAGTTTAAATTTCTTCTCTGGTTTCTACTATAAAAATCGAAAGTTAAACCATTAACTTTCTAGTCAAGTTTGGTATTTCATGCATCCTAACAGGCATAAGCAATTATCCTCCGTTGTCCATGACTATATAGAGAACTTCACCTTCATGATGTTTAGACCGCAGGAAATATAAGTAACAATGAACCATTCTTAAAGTGATAAAGGTCCTTTGTTTTCCCTGTACAAAGATGAGCAAAAACGATTAATGGTGTTGCACTAAGGTATTTCTAGTGGCTGGAGTTTGAAAGCAATGCATTAACCACGCGTATTAGGAACATAGACTATGGCAAATCGTCGTACAGCCATTTAATTAGCTTTGAATTATGTTCAGAACATTGCAATGGATCTGTCTATTGAACGAGGGGATGTTCCTGGGTCGCAATATGAACATGTGTTTCTAGCAAATGAATGTGATGTCTCACTCTTTTTAGCCCCCAGCATTGAACGCTTGAAATCTGGTCTTGAGGACTTTGTTCTAAAGCACGGGAATAGTTTGAGCAGCAAGTGTGACTCCTGCTTCCCCGTTAAGTAAGTTTGTACGAAGTTAACTTGTGATGTGTTAGTGGTTTGTGACATGCTCTGAGATTGCTTCCATCTATCTTGTAAATCAAAATGGGTAGCCTGTGTAAAGAATAGTTATCGATAGGAGAAGCAAAATATCTCACCCGGCCAACCCAGCAAAAACTGGTATCATATTTTAGCCAGAAATTTCACTCCGAACACAAAAATGTGCTAATTCAACAGCCAGGTTTTCAATGTTTCAGAATGGAAGTCGTGGCTGTTGGTCGATTTTGGGTTGGTTCAGGGAAAATCCATGGAATATTCAGAACTTGCCTAATGTCTGACGGTTAGGTAGTTTAAGATGCAGTATGGTTAAATTTTTAAAGTTTTTTGTTTATCATAAACATTTTCTGCCACTAATAAACTTAACCTGAACCTTTTCTGCTACCTATTAATTTCAGAACGACACTGACTAAGATGTGAGAGGTGTTTGCTTATATTTCTTAACAATTTAAAAGAATTACCATGGGTAATTGACAATTTTAGCTTTATTTTTCAATCTTTTTGTAAGGGAGTGTCTTAAGGTTGGGAGTGGAACAGCTTGCTATGCCGAAGGCCATAAGAGTGCCGGGCTGATGGTGGAAGTAGTGATTATAATAAATGAGTCATTCAACTCAACAATTCCTTGCTGTTCGTCAGACAGAACGAGAACACAGGTTTGTATGAGCTATCTATTAAGTACCATGGTTAACAAACTTTATCGACCAAACATTAGCATGTTTGGATACGTAAATGACTTTATTAGGCTATGTTTGGATCCCGTGTAAGGAAAACCTAAAGATAAAGTTACAAAATAACATTTGAAAGAATTATATCCTCCATTGTTCTAATGTTAGAAGGTGCCAACTATTCTCCACGTAGTAGATAGAAAAGTTCTTTGACATTTTTTTCTTGGTAACTTCCACTTGTAATTTCCTTGTGACCAAATATGGATGGAAATGGAATCATTTCGTAGGATCCTCTCTGGCCCATTCTAACTGAGCTAAACACAGCTCATTTTGTGGCCTCACTGATACAAGTAGTTCACTTACTAATCATATGGTCAAGAAAAATAGATCATCTGACTTGCGTTTTGCCTAGGTTTTGTACTTCAAAGATTTCACGCCCTCCTCAATCCATAAGTCATCCTTAAATGCACTGGCTGGCGTTGACTGGAAAAGTTATGGGTTAACTTTGCTCAGTGCCACAGACGAAAGGGGATGTGCACTACTAGAATGGGGAAACTTGCCACCAAATGCTCAAATCGATGTGGTTCTTCATTGTTATCATAACCAATATCCAACTTCTATATTACAACGTTTCTTTTTATTGGTCATATTCCTGTCTAAGATGGTTTCTTTCTTTTAAGTTCCAAAAGTTCGCATAGATATTGTATGTATGTGCATTCTTTAACTGCCACTACGATCGTGACATCACCAGCAAAACAAAAAGCTCAACCTCATCAGATTCTGGTAAAGAAAGCAGTTAAACATGCACTGGATGATTTGAAGGAGAAGCATGAAGGGTCTCTTCTAAGTGCACATGCCCTAAAGGTCTCTCTCTCTCATATAGTTATACTTAAACATCATTCATGCAATTTGTAGAGGCTAGAGAGCACAGCTTAGAGATATATGCTACATTCTTTCTATCTCTTTTACGTTCTATAAAGCTGCTTTCATGTCTGAATCAAATTTTCATTGTTAGATTTGCAGTTACGCCCCTGACCTTGCTAAAACAATCGCGGGACTCATCTTCTCATCCAACGACTCACACTTCCAAGGAAAATGTCTCTCTCTTCTTGGCTTGCAATCTGAAGCTGATAGCAAATTTGTGGAAGACTGTATCAAGGAAAAGATAGTTTCAGTTATCCAGACGAATGACAAGAAGACGAAAACCCAAGAGGTTGCTGCACCTTTTCTGTTCGAAGATGAGTGCACCCAGGAGCTGTATTTCGAAGACGAGGAGTATGCATTTAGTTCATTTGATTAGTGTATAATATCTTCTGTAACTATATCACCTTATTCAGATAGTACCTGCATATAAAATCTTAAATTTACAAATGCATATCCAGAAATGTTAACTAGAGTTTGTTTGTCGTACTATATAGTTGTAACCATTTGGGTCTATTCCCAACCAAATAACATAATTCTTCAAATTTAACATTAGAAGATAATGGCAAAAGAATCAATGTATAGTTGAAAGCTATTAAAGACAAGTATTCTTCATATATTATGGATGGAAATGAAGCTTTAAATACCTACTTAAAAATTGGTTTATGCTTATTTAATAAGCATCTCATTAAAATAACTCTCATTCAATATTCAGTTTTTTTAATACTCTAGTTACCGTCAACCAATTATATAAGCTTTTTTTTCTTTTGTCTCTGAAGGGCTGATTTTTTTATTAAATTAAATATTTTTAACGATTGAATTTGTAAGCAGCCGCCTCCATCTCCTTATACTCTAAACCTCTTAAAACCAAAAGTTTCTCAAAACCATAACTCCCATAACTACCGGTGATCATTCCGGTATACCCCTCTACCACCGTAACTCCTATTTTTTTTATCGCTAAAGCTACTCTGACCTGTTTTTCAGACTACATCGGTACGTGCATCAGGTTTTCAGTTAGCTCCGATGAAACTTCAACCACAGCCCACTGAATAATCCGGATAAAGGAAATTCGGACAATGACGCACCACTAAAAAATCTGGACAAGACAAAAATAAACCACCTTTTGACTAAGCTATTTGCTAATCTACTTAAACAACTAATGCGTCCTTAAACTCGATCCGGTTTCATAACTTGACCCGTAAGCCCAAGGATCATGGATTAAGAGTATATATACCACAACCACTCTCATTAATGATGGTGATCAACATTTAATACAAGCATGTTGCTTAATTATCTCTCTACTCTCCACACTAAACACTTTAAACTTCACAAAACACTTTACCAAACTGCCCCAGCCCAAAATAAACCAAACCAAATTTGCGACCACAGTGGGAGAACGAGGGTGCCTGAATTTTACATTGAAAACTATTAAAAAGAGCCAGTTCGGATGATCCGAACGAGCAGGGAACTCCACCAACTGTGGTGGAGACGGTTGGGGAAAACATGGAATACACTATTGAAGAGCGAGACAAGTTGAGAGCAAAAATAGAGGCGTTAAGGGCCATAAAACAAGCAGAAAATGGTATAAGAGAAAAGTTAGGGGCGTCAGCTATTCATCATACTGACAATCCTAGGGAGAACGATCTATCAATAAAGACTTATCTGAGTTCAAAAAAGACCCATGTTAGCTTTAAGAAGACTCACCGGTCTAAGCATGTTGAAAGTATAGATTCTCAGTCCTCCAGCAGCTCTTCGAATGAGGCTGAGCTTGAGGAGTCTTTGTCATCAAGTAGTGATGAAGGGAGGTCCACGGAGAAGATGCAACAAATTAAAAACTATTCAAAAAAGAGGGATAGGTATGGGAGGCTTAAAAGGCATCTGAGCAAAGGGTCATCTTACAGCCACATGCATGCTGATCAGTTACAGATAGATCCTTTTGCTTTTCAGACTAGACCAGGTATTTTCGCAACACCTAATGAAGACACAGTCTTCAGTCGTAATAAGAATTGGAGACAATCACCTTTGTGTACCAAAATACTGTCCGCAAACCTACCCAAAAGGTTTAACAGCTCTAAAATGGAGAAGTATGATGAAAGTAAGGATCCATACAACCATCTGGAGAAATTCAAGAACTTCGTGATGGATTTTGATGATGATGACAAACTTTTGTGCAGAGTCTTCTCCCAAACTTTTACGGGAAGCTCTCTTAAGTGGTACAATAACTTACCCGAGGGGTGTATCAGAAACTTTAATACTTTTTGGGTTGCCTTCCGAAGGCAATTTGTTGGGAGTAAGGAGGTGAAGGCAATGGAGATACCATTATCCATTGTGCCCAAGAACCAAATGATTCCTTAAAGGACTACATAAGTCGGTTCGTGAATACCTCGAACGGGCTAGCAGATTGCTTCGAACAAGTGGAAGTTGCTTCCTTGAGACAATGGTTGAACCCTGGGAATCTGGTTGATTCGGTGACCAGGAAAAAAGCCATGACTTGGGGTGGATTATTGAATCAGGTGGGAAATCAAATTAATGTGGATGAAAACAAGAAGACCAGGGTGCACCGTCAAGTGAGGTCCACCACAACAGCTTGAAACCAGTCCGGATATAAGGCTAAGGAGACCGGACAAGGGTTCAACAGGGTTAAACAAACTCAGTCCAACCAGAATCAATCTCAGAGCCAGCTGTCAAGGAATAAAAGAGGTCATTGGGTTCAACCGGAGTGATTTGTAGAATTGAAAGAGAATATAGCCACAATATATGACAAGACCAAGGAGGAAGTTCATTTCCGGAAACCAACAACATTGTAGTCCCTTAAAGAGAGTCGAAATACTTGATTTTTCCAATATCATAATGATATAGGACATAATACTCAAGACTGCATAGGCTTGAAACAAGAAGTGCAGAAGCTTATTGAAAGAGGCAAACTGGGAGCTTATGTCAAAAGAAGAAGTGGAAACAGGTCTGACAATACTCCTCGGACAAGCCCTACAAACAATGTGGGAATATCTCCTCAAGAAGGGGCAATAGTGATCCTTGAAAGATTTGATGTTGATTCTGAGTATCTGGATCCTGATCCAACTCAGAATAAAGTGGGAGTCATAACAGAGCAGACCAAGATGGTGTCCGGTCTGATCAGTTTCTTTGAGTCATTCACCATCTTTGGAGGAGATACCATGACAGCACCCACTTTTTCATCAAGAGAGAGGCATGTACATAGTCTGGCTACTCAGTTGGAAGGGGGCATGTCTTCTCATCAGTTCTAAAAACCTTTTCCATTTATATTTTTTGATGAGGATGATTTGAGAAATATTGATGGGCCTCATGAGGATGTTGTGGTGATAAGAGCATCTATTGGGGGCAATGATATCCGAAGAATTCTGATAGACACAGGCAGTTCGGCAAACATCCTCTTCTTGAGCTCCTACAAGAAAATAAAGAATCCGACTGTTATTCAACGGTCAAACAGAACCATTGTAGGCTTCACAGGGAGCTCTGCGGATGTAATCGGGGAGTTTGAGGAAGAGGTGCTGTTGGGCAAGGGGCCTATTAAAAAGTTGGTCAGGGTGTTGTTTGTTGTGGTAGATTTTCCCACATGCTACAATGCGATAATTGGGAGGTTCTGGCTCTCTAGAATGCATGTTATAGCCTTAACAGTCCACCAGTGTTTGAAGTATGCAGTTCAAGGGAAAGTGGGTGTTGTCCGAAGTAGTCAGAAGATAGCAAGGGAGTGTTATGCAACTGCACTTGCTCCTAAAAATTTGGGAGCAGTTCGAATTAATGAAGATTAGCAGTTACTTGGGCCTTTTGAGTGAGAGGGTGAGATTGATGACCCAGAGAGGCTCCTAGTGTTATAATACCGGTTGAAGAGATTGAAAACCACTCCCTAGGAGAGGGTAGAAGTATCAAGATTGGCTCCAAAATGGCACCAGAGTTGAAAAAGAAATTACTGTCCTTTTTATTTAACAATCAGCATGTCTTTACTTGGTGCAATGGTGATGTAATCGGATTACCTGCAAGCGTTATCTCACACAACCTGTCAATCCGGAGTGATGTTGCCAATCCAGTGTTGGTCAAGAAATGAACGTGAAATGACATATGTGTATTGATTTTACTGACTTCAACAGGTCTTGCCCAAAAGATCTTTATCCAGTCTCCCGGATAGATCAGTTGGTAGACTCAACATCTGGAAACAAGTTGTTGTCCTTCATGGATGCTTTCTCTGGGTACAACCAGATACAGGTGGATCCGAAGGATTAAGATCATACTACCTTTATAACAGATAGAGGTCTCCATTGTTATAAGGTGATGCCTTTTCGGTTAAAAAATGTTGGGGCTACTTATCAGAGGCTGGTGAACAAAACATTTGCTAGTCAGATTGGCAGAAATATGGAGGTATAGATAGGTGACATGATGGTTAAAATATTGGAGGAGTATTTGCACATAATTGAACTTCAAAAAACATTTGCTAATTTGGAAATTGTGAATTTCAAACTATATCCATAAAAATGTGTCTTTGGGGTTCGATCTAGAAATATTTTGGGGTATGTGATAAGTGAGAAAGTGATACAGCCCGATCTGGATTAGCTTAATGTTCTACTAGAAATGGATCCTCCTCAGAATATTAAAGAAGTCCAGAAACTCACTGGAAGGTTGGCTGCCTTGAATCGTTTTATTTTAAGGTCTTTGGACAAATGTGCTCCGTTTTTCCAAACCTTGAAAAATGCTAAAGATTTTAATTGGTCTCCTCAGTGCAGCCAAGATTTTGTTGAAATAAAGAAACACTTATCCTCACCAAATACTCTTTTTAAACCCATTCAAGGAGAAACACTCTATGTATACTTGGTTGTGTCAGAATGTGCTATAAGCGCAGTATTGGTGAGGGAAGTGGACAATTACCCTCGTCCGGTGTACTACATCAGCAAAAGTTTGATAGATGCTGAGAACATGTATTTGAAGCTTGAAATGTTGGCACTAGCCTTAGTAATTGCAGCAAGAAAATTGATGTCGTATTTTCAGTATCATTCTATCATTGTTCGGGCATCTTTCCCATTGAAGAATGTTCTTCAAGGCAGACATATCAAGCAGAATGACCAAGTGGTCAGTGGAGTTGGGTATTTATGACATTGATTTCGCCCCACAAACGGCTATCAAGGCTCAATCAGTAGCTGATTTCTTGGTAGAATTCCATTCAGACATGAACTCCAATAAACTTCAGAAGAGAAAACTAAGAAAGAATGGGTAGTCCGAACTGATGGTGGTTCAAGCACAATGAAGTGTGGAGCATGAATTTTCTTAACCTCTCAATATGGTGATAAGATGTACCAAGCTATATGCTTTGGGTTCAGGGCTTCCAACAATAAGTCTGAATATGAAGCAACTATAGCTGGTATTAAATTAGCTTTCCTATGTGGGGCTAAAAGAGTTCGGTTGATGAGTGACTCTCAGTTTCTTATCCATCAAGCTCAAGGTCAGTTTGAGGCCAAAAAAGAGCAAATGATCAAATACTTACTCATCTTGAAAGAGGGGCTACTGATGAGTTCCAAAACTTCAACCACAGCCCACTGAATAATACGGACAAGGGCAATTCAGACAATGACACACCACTAAAAAATTCGGACTAGACAAAAATAAACCACATTTTGACTAAGCTATTTTCTAATCTACTTAAACAACTAATGGGTCCTTAAACTCGACCCGGTTTCATAACTTGACCCGTAAGCCCAAGGATCATGGATTAAGAGTATAAATACCCCAACCACTCTTATTAATGAGGGTGATCAACATTTAATACAAGCAGACTGCTTAATTATCTTTCTACTCTCCACACTAAACACTTTAAACTTCACAGAACACTTTACCAAACTACCTCTAGCCCAAAATAAACCAAACCAAACTCATGTTTTTCAGACTACATCGGTACGTGCATAAGGTTTTTTAGACTTTTTTTTCCTGGTGGCAGCTAGTTTCATCTCCAATTATTGTTAGTAAGGTGACTTCAAAGCAAAGGTTTTCAGTTACTGTTTTACTGCACGTATTTGGTTCATCATTTTTATTTTTTTTCTCCTAAACTGAATTCGTAACTTCACGATTTCTTGTTTTGATGTTGATTTATAAGTTAAAAATATGTTTAACCGTGTATTTGTTAGATGTTTTATATATTTTTCTGTTTAGGTTGGCTCTCCACTAGCCTGATTATAGTTTTTAGAGTTGCAGGAACAAGATGCGATTGTAGCTGGGGAGGATGCAATTTAGGAATAGGTTCATGACATTGCTATTTACGTACTAATTATATTCTATTGCGATTTATGTGTTAAACTGTATAACCATGTTTGCTACATATGACCATAATTGTAATTGTTGCATAACATTGCTAGATATGATCATGATTGCTAGATATGACCATGATTTCTAAATACTACATAACTAGATGCATTTCTGACTTTTAAAGTATCTAAATAAGATAGACACCAAGGCACTTGAGTAAGTTACCTAATAAAGACTCAACTTTAAGTTTTAAATTAACTAATCATTTCGTAGTATAAATAAAATACTTGTTGCAAAGAATATTCAATCAAATGCACAACTTAATTGTTTACATTTCAATGTTATTGATTTGTTATCCTTGTTTGCGGAGGTTGTTCTTTAAACAGTTTTATGATTCGTTCAGCAAGTCAAACTATTTAACACTTCGATAAGGATTTATCATGGTTAAGTTTATGGTCCTTTTTTTTGTTTACAGATTCTTAACATCAAAATAAACTTTATATTTGTTACATGGCCTTTCTCTGACTATCAATGTATGCCTCTAACCGATTTCTTTGCCTATCCAGACCCACTTCCCATCAAATAGTACTTTTTATTTTATAAATACATGTTGCGGACTCCCGAAGTGGAATTTAAAAAGGTCATGAGCATAAGGATGGCACACATAATTTTGGTTATCCTTTTACCGTTAATTGTAAGTATATGTGTTACTTTTTTTTTCAAAGAGAAAAACCAAGAATGCACAATAATCAGACAATTATCGTGAATTGGTATAAAAATTTATAAATACCATGTCGCTAGGATGATGTAGAATGGCAATGGCTAATTAACTTATATTTTCTGCAAATGTAGAATGACAATGACAATGTCATATGCTATTAACTTCTGATGTGAATGTGTAGTTGTCGTTTATACATTACTTTTCTTGATTGTATTTGTAATACCTTAATAACAATGAAAATGGCAGAAAACTGTACGACATTGCGATTTATGTGTTAACTATATGACCATGATTGCTAAATATGACCATAATTGTAACGGTTGCATAACATTGCTAGATATATCCATGATTGCTAGATATGAAAATGATTACACTACACCTTAAAACATGACTACTAGATATGACCATGATTGGTAAAAATATGACCATTATTACACTACACCTTAAAACGTGATTGCTAGATATGACCATGATATTAACTGTTGCATAGCATTGCTAGATATAATCATGATTGCTAGATATGACCATGATTACTAGATATGACCATGGTTACACCACACCTTAAAACATGATTGCTAGATATGACCATGATTGCTAGATATGACCATGATGTAACTGTTGCAGAACATTGCTAGATATAACCATTATTGCTAGATATGACCATGATTACTAGATACGGCTATGATTGCTAGATATGACCATGATTGCTAGTTATGACCATGATTACTAGATATAACCGTACGATATCTTAGAAAACTACAATTACAATAACATATTTATGAATTTCATTCTCAATTAAAGGTTGAAGTAAAATGCAATCGCAATGTTTCGAAACTTAACAATTAGTATCATATATTGTAATACACATGAATCGCATAATAATAATAACAACTTATCTTGCAAAATAAAGTACAAGTGGTTTAAGCAGAACATGCATTAAGTAACGAATCGCATGATTAGAAGAACGTATCTAGAAAAGTACAGTACAAGTGGTTTAAACATAACACGTAAATTGCATGATAAGTAGAACTTATCTAGAAAAGTAAAGTACAAATGGTTTCAACATAACACAAAAATCAAATGTTTTATATTACACAGCAAACACAAATTCAAAATTGAGCGTAAGAGGTCCTCATGTTATGTACATATTTTAAACAACGGCCACATCGCAACTAGCTAGTTGTTACTTCTCCTCTAAATGGAATTTGTTTCTTCTTATGCCTTGCATTGTACAAGTTTGAGTCAGTAAGTTGTATTTCCAGCCACAAAGTAGTAATGTTTTATATAGAAAATCGAATTATCATTAATACACCCAATCTAACAATGTGTTATATAGAAAATCTAGCCATGTGTTATCAATCATGATCATATCTAGAAATGTTATGCAACACACTACAATTTAGAAAACTAACAATGACATTACAATCGCAATGTCATACCCCAACCTAGCAAAGTGTTATCATAACATTGCTAGCAGCCATGGTCATATCTAGAAACCATGGTCATATTTAGCAATGTTATGCAACAATTACAATCATGGTCACATCTAGCAATTATAGTCATATTTAGCAAACTAGAAATGATACTACAATCGATATGTCATACTCCAATCGCAATGATAATATACATATAAATCAAGTATCTAGCGTGGTCCTATTGACACCTAAATAACAATGTCATATTTAACATGATCCTATCTAGCAATCATGGTCATATATAGATATATTATGCAAAAATTACAAATATGGATATATCTAGCAATCATTGTCATCTCTAGAAAGCATGATCATATTTAGCAGTGTTATGCAAAATTTACAAGCATGGTCATATCTAGCAATCATCGTCCTAAATCGTAATCTCATATACTTATTTATATTGGCAACCGTAGAGCACCAATGTGTTACATAGAATATGTCATCATTAACACACCTAATCTAGCAATGTGTTACATGGTCATATCTATCAATCATGGTCTAATCTATCAATGTTTTAAAACTAATCTACCATTTACTCACAATCTAGTATGAGAAAACCATTCTAGCATTAACATCTATGGTCTTATCTAGCAAAGTTTTACAACTAATTTAGCATTTACCCACAATCTAGTATGACAAAACCAATCTAGCATTATCATCTATGGTCTTATCTAACAATGTTTAAAAACTAATCTAGCATCCTCTACTTACATTTCTATAACTAATCTAGCATATCATCCTCTACATACAGTTCTAAAACTAATCTAGCATCCTCTACCTACAGAAATAAAACTAACAACCACGAAACAAGTATCACCATCCATATCAAACTAACAACCACGAACCAATACTAACCAAATAAATAACAACCACAAAATAAGTATCACCATCCACAACCAGAATCCAAAACCAAACTCAGATCTAAACTAAACTCCATAAGTTTACCTTACACAATCTACTTTTCCATAACCAGACTTACAAAACTTCAACATCGAACCGCTACTAAGCATCTCTAACTAAATTCGATGAAACAACTAACACAACCAAGCCTAAAAATTGAATAACACAATTAGAGATGAAGATCATGTGCAGTCAATGTACTGTAATAGATGAAATCAACAAAACTGAATACACATACTACATATTAACTCCGACAATAACATCGTCTCGAATAATAACTTCACAAATTTCTTACATGTAATCGACATTTACTTCAGACCCACAACTACGGCGACGAGAACACTTGAACGACTATATAAATTAGGTACAATACACTTACCGGTGGTCACCAGACTATTTCACGGGCGGTGACTGTTGTTCGGTCAGTTAAGTCGGTTTGGTCGACCAAATAGGTTTACGGGTGTTTTATAGTGAGCTTCAACCTAAATGAGCCCATTTATACATTTGGGGTATTTCTGTCCATTTTGAAACTATCCCATTCTTGGATACCACTTTTGTATTAGACAAATGAGAAGGTATTTCTGGATAATTTTTTTATCATGAAAACTTGTGCATCACGTGAACACAAATAATTCTAGTCACCACTCATCACTAAGAATCCTTTTTTGCTTTTATAAAAGTAGCGGTACGAATGAAAATGTCCCTTTTATAAATTAACCTAAATATTTATGGTTCTTTAAATATTTTAAATAACAGTATAAATATTTATAAACCAGAAGGTCAAAAATAAAATAAAATTTTAGAAATATATTTTAAAATGTAGGAGCTTTTATAAAATATATATTTTTTTAACTTTTTTTTTATATTTGTAAAACTTCTAATTATTATTTATTTATTAATTGATATCGAAAACTTTGTTGGTTCAATTACGGACAATACGGTTTGGTTTGGATCGAGAACGACCCGATTCGATTTTGATTTAATAATACTCGCATTCTGCTGGCGATTCTTTGCCTTGCAACAGGCTGCACTCTAGCCATCCAGTCACCAGGCTACATGGTCGGGTTGAGTCTAAAGACAGGATCAGATCCTCTATATATATATATAGAGGTATGTATTTTTTATTTATTTATTTATTTATATTAGTGTTGGTTTAGATATTTCTTTTGAATTTCGGTATTATTATAAGGGCCTTTTCGTTTCACCCGCTTGCAAAATATTATCCGTATTAGGTCTGTATAGATTTGCTTTTGGTGCCATATATTTATTATATCTCCTAAAAGTAAAGTAGGATAAAGTTTTGTTGGCCAAAGTATGAGATGTCCAATATCAAAGTATTATTCGTTTACATCTATAATTAGTATATTTAGTGGAAATAAACAACATAGAAGTATTATTTAGTTTCCATCGATATTTATCCAAAAAAATAAATATAGAAGTTATTTTTGGGTAGCATTAAGAATAGGTTTATTTATTCAAAGAATAGAGAATAATTATCGATACTCAGCTTAAAAAAAATTAAAACTATCGAATAACTATTTAGATTTGGAAGTTATCATGTAATATAAATTCGGCATTGAACAGTAAATCGTCTTTCGACTATCGCGTTTGGTGGCAGATAGTCCCTTGACTTTCAAATGTCCGTTGACAGTCCCTGAACTATCGCGTTTGGATAAAGTTAGTCCACCAGATCCTCTGATCCATGAGAGGCTGCCACCTGTCACCATAGTCCCCATATTTTTGTATCACCACTAGTCCCTTGAGTTTAGGTCAAACCCAAAATGTAGAATATTATGGATAACTAAACTCAAGGGACTAGTGGTGATATAAAAATCTGGGGACTATTGTGACAGGTGGCAGCCTCTCATGGATTAGAGGATCTGGTGGACTAACTTTATCCAAATGCGATAGTCCAGAGACTGTCAACGGACATTTAAAAGTCAAGGGACTATCTGTCACCAAACGCGATAGTCGAGGGACGATTTATTGTTCAAAGCCTATAAATTCCGTAAACACGCATAACACCTATAATATTCAATAACTAGTATTTTCAAAACTTGATTTTTTTAGTTTTAATTCGATTGTTTTTTCCAAAATATATGTATTTTTTTAATAACGACGAATACAATAAAATTCATAAATGGTATTTTTTAAAAATTATTATTTTTTAAACTAATTTCACCAAATTACACAAATTTTCGTATTCGGATGCAATTTAATTTTTCTTTTTAAGCATTAACACAAAAATCCAAATATATTTGCATATAAAAAAATAGTTGTTTGACACTCATCTAACACTTATTTTACAATACAAATTTGTATTTTGTTTTTTCAGACGTTCAAACTCATTTTCAGAAATCAAAGTCCTATTTAAACACCTAATTGTTTCTTATTTATACAACACATTTGCACGTAATTACGCAACTCGAACACAATAGTCTTTTAGCAACCAAATTACACACATTTTCGCACCTGAACGGAGTCCAATTATTTTTAATATGCACTTTTTTTTACAATTACGAACAATTAGTTGTTTCACATTCATTTAACACTTATTTCAGCAAACCAAGTTTGTTTTTTTTTTTTTTTCACACAATGAGAATCTTATATACTTAACTATTTTCTTCTTAGTTACGCAATCAAATTTGCACATAATTACGCAACTAGAACATAATTGTTTTTATCAACCAAATTACATATATTTTTGTACCCGGACGCAGTCTAATTTTTATTTATTTATAATTTTTTAACACACAAATGCACATATTTTTTTAACACACAAATGCACTAAAAATAGTTGTATATTACTCATTTACACTTATTTTCACAAAACAATCTTGTTTTTATTTCACACAATCAGATTTATTTAGCAAACAAAATCTTATATGCAACTATTTTTTATTGATTTACGCAACCGAATTGATCTTAATTACACAATTGCTCAGCAACCAAAATACACGTAATTACGCAACTGGAATATATTTTCTATTTCTAGACTAATTTTGCACTCCAATTACACGTATTTTTGCACTCGAATGTAGTCCAAATTTTATATTTTTAAGTATATTTTTCATGAATCTAGTTTTGTTCTTCTTAAAAAACAAAATTAATGGTATTTTTAATTTTTTTAGAGCTATAGTTTGAAAGATGTGACATTTCAAATAAAAACATGAGAGGGAAAAATGGTAATGGATATATTGGTATTAACAGAAAGTCGAAGTGGTTATTGGTACTTTTAATTCAAAAAGAGACGATTACCCATACTTTATCAAACCTTAGGTGGTTATTAGTAAATAAGTTTTGTGTTGAGGGGTTATTGATAAATTATCCTTAAAATACTAAAGTAGTTATAATTGGTTTTATCAGGTCGGTTTTAATTTTAACAACTGAATTATGAACCACACTAATAATTATCAGTTCGATTTTAGTGGTTGAAATTTCGCTTCCGACGAACTAGTAACAACTCTAATTAATATGTTAATGATATATGATAGTATAAATTTATTTTTTTCAAAAGAAAATATGATTTCCCCAATATAATTTCTTAAATATTAAATATTATTATATTTAATAAGTATTTAAAACCTAAAGTAATAATATAAAAGTTGTTCTAAGAGAATTGTAAGCTTTAGAGAGAAAATCAATGTTGTTTATAAATGTAAAAGACCATAAAACAATTTATCCTTTTAATGTTTGTTCTAACTTTTCTTGTATGCCTATAAACCGGTCAAGAAACATTTAGGAAAGGACTCCATTTTGATTAATCAAAATTGAGATACTACTTTACATCTGTGGAGAACTACCATATTGCAATTATCTCTTAAATACTCATTTTCCTTTTCTTATAACAGTGAACCGATTTAACTACATCAACTAAATATTTTAACACATAACAAAAATTATACATAATTACATGTCAAAAAGTAATTTATAAATTTAAATATATATTTTTAACAATAAATAAAAATTATATATATATATATATATATATATATATATATATATATATATATATATATATATCCGTTTGAACATTAAATAGTCCATTGACGATCGAGTTTCTAGATATATAATCCATTAACTAAAAATTGTGAGGTGGTAGTGACAGATTGTCATTCGACTAAAAATGTTTGGTGCGAGTCCCTTAACTATCAATTTTTGATAAAATTAGTCCATCGCAAGTGTTATATAGGAGACTAACTTTATCAAAAATAATTAGTCAATAGATCAATTATAAAAAAATAAATAGAAAATCAATAGATTAATTGTATCGAAAATAGATTGTCAACACGTGCATGGACTATTTTTATAAAAAATGAATAATCAAGGGACTACAAATCACTGCAAGGGATAGTCAGTAGACTAATTACCAATTATTAATTATTGTACGCACACATTTGTATTAATTTTGCCAAACTAGAATAAACATACAATTTTATTGAAATAAAAAAATAAAAAATACTTTGAAAGTGTAGATTGTGATTTATCGTATTCAGTTATCTGAATCTACCATTCATACTTTGCTATATGACAAGAGGTTATATATATATATATATATATATATATATATATATATATATTATTTTGATCAAAGTGAAAACATTTGGATTTTATCTTTAATTCCCTAACTAATTATATTTGATTTCTAATTTGATTTGTTTTCTTATTAAAAAAAGTAACATATTCATCTATTTGAATTTATTATAGAATAAAACTTTCAATGTCCTAAGGTACTAGTCCATCAATAAAACTCTCAATGTTTTATAACACGGCGAAATCACAATAAACGAGCATAATGGATAATGAAATACATACTTTTTAACAATGAAAAATTGGATTTTTCAAAATATCCATATTACTCTTCTAATTAGGTTTTTATTTTTTTATCTCTTGTTACATTCGTTTTTTACTTTGAACCATATGTTCTCTATTTTATTCGATTATTTTCAAACTTAGAGGTTGGATTGACTAAGATAGGTGTTTTATATCTAACTTTGATACATAATATATAGTTTGATGGTTTGATTTCAATCGTTTATAGTTTTAACTATTTTTGTTTCGATATATACTGATCAAATTTGTTTGTGTTTATGGTATGTTTGGAATTGATTCTTTCGATTTAGTTCTACATTCACGGTAAACTTTTGGAAAAATTATATTTTGTCATGCAACCTACATTTTTGTAGTCTCGCGAAAAGCAGTAATGTGATTTATGCAATTGCAAGCACTTGCAAAAATATTACAAAACCACTTACATATATATATATATATATATATGTATCTTATGACTTGCAGAAATAAGAGTAAACCACTTGCAGAAATATATTTATTTGTGAAAAGAATACTTTTTCAATAAAAAACTATTAGTCACAAGTTGTGAACCACTTGTTGGAATATCTGAAAACCACCCAACGAATATGAGACATTGGGTGTTATTAATTATAAAAATGAGTACATCGATCCTTTTAATTATAACCAAAAAAGAAAAAAATAGGCATTTATAGGAAATATCACTCTTTGATTTCCAGAGTTATGTGAATTCTTTTTGCACGCAGATAAGATGAAATTTTCATTTTCACATACAATCTTGATATGAGTGTTAAGTTTCTATTATGTCGGGACATGCTGATTTGTTTTTGAAAACTGAAATATCTACAAATAATTAGTGTCTAACGCTTGAAGGATGCTCATAGTGAGCATTACCCTTGCTTAGAAAATTTATGATAATTTTAGTCTTGCTAATTTATTAATTTTGAATAATATTAAAGCTCAAAAGGCTTATCATTTCTTTTTATTTATTATAAAGGGTATTGCAAATATATTGTCTAACCTTCATGATTGCAATAATTTATAAAATAAAAAATTTGTGTACATATCATACGGTTGGGAATCAAGTGCTAAATAAGATTTTACCATTAACTCTCGGATTTGGAATTTGAAAGGTAATCGTACTATATTTATATAATAATATTATACCTTAATATGTGTTAATACGGTCCTCATTCTATATTGTTTTTATTCACTTTCCAGTGCTAGAACGTGATTTTAAATCCCAAATAGATTATGCAAAGGAGAAATATGTTAAGATCGTAGAGGAGGTGGCCAATTTTAATATGTTCCAATCATACAAATTTATGCTTGTTCCCGAATAATTTATAATTGGAGGTGTGTGACAGAGTATTGCTTGGACGGGAGATTTATCCGTTTATAAAAAATATTGCGAAAGTTAAGGATGACTTACAAAAAGGGTTGATATGAGGTGTTCTCTACGAAAAAGAGAAGTTTCCAAACCTGTTGTTGTTAAGAATTGCTCTAACTGAAAGTGTTAGACCAATGAAGAGAAAAATTGTAACCACCCCCCCCCCCCCCCCGAACAAATAATAGAATTTGTGGTGAAACAGAAAATAACGATGCTCTTACTATAAAGAATTTGAAAACATCGAGTGCTGAGAGTCTTGGTGACAAATGAATATATGGTCCAAATCACATTCATGGTAAAGATGTGCTTATTCGTTTTGTTCAGGTAAATCCCTCGACTCCTATTGTGATTGAAAAGCATATTAACACTGCTTTGGAACAAAAGGTTTTAGGAAAAACGAGGGGAGTTAATTTTACAACAAGTAAAGAAAGGTTCACAAAGATAGAAACTCAACAGATAGATGAGAAGACTCACAATAACACTCAAAGAGTTATTATCATTGAAGATGACGATCGACCGATATAAAATGTTCATAATTATGACAGAAAAGGGAAAAATCCATTAATCACAATGTTGCTATAGATGATTTTTTTTCACGATTAAGATACTAAATAATCACATGTTAACAACTAAATCAGATTATTATCGATAACTTGTTATGAAGAAAAGGAAATGTATGAGGTTTGTTTAACCCTCTTAAGCGAAATAATTTGAAAATTGATAATGCAATGGGCGGGCTATGATTGGTGTATTTTCTGGAATAGTAACATTATTGTCTCCTTGAATTTGAAGGCCTTATCTGAATTTTTTTATGTTAACAGAATGATAATGGTCGAGGAATAAATAGTTGTAGCTCAATAAAATTTTGGTGTTGACACGTTTATAATTGTACGTGATTTTGTTATGAATGATGACCAACCAAAGGCCTAAGATGGTTTATATAATACTGAGGCTTCTATCAAAAAGTTGAAGTTTTTGATGATGTAGTTATTTCTACTAATCTGGGGATTTTTCTATATGTGATTGTGATCTTATAACGATTGTGGAGAATAACTCTTCATAAAATCCTATTTTAGCTTCAGAGGCACACTCTGCGGTTTCTAAAATCAACACATCGGGTGTGAATGTATTTACTGAACCCATTAATGATGATATTGGATCGTCCCAGGGTTTAACAAGTGTTCTACATTCTGAATATTTTATGGATCAACTTCATGAAGTGCTCAATCATTTTATAGCTTCAGCTAGTAAAAGAAACACATATCCATTTGTTTGCTTTAGACTTAACCAATAGATCAATAAATTTGGGATTTGAGGTAAGCCTTAGTCATCATTTTATTTATTTGTTTGTTTATATGTCATATATTTAGCTAAAATATGTTGATTACGCAGACTATATTGAATACTTTTATTTTACTTCACCAAAGTTTTAATTAACCAAATTTATCAACTCTAGATCTTCAACTTTTGTTAGAGAATATTATGGAGTCCTCTGAGGACACTTCAAATATGAAATCCATGTTGGAAGTCAAATCCAAAGCTAAAGAAAGGTTCAAATAAATGTATAAAAAAGTGTCATCGAGAAGAAATTGCAGTTTAAACATAATGATGAAGCTATTAATACAAAGTAATTGGAAGCTAAGTTACAAATTGAGAAGGAAGCCTAGAATTCAGCTGAACAATGATATATTGTCTAAATCATTGCTAGCAACACAAGAGCAATTTGTTAACCTAGATTTGGTTGCTAAACAATATTCTTATCAACAAGAATTGAAACATTCAACTGCCAAATTGAAATAAGAACTTAGTCTTTGGATAACTGAGCAAACCGATTATTATAAGTGCATTGCTAAAGTATTGGTCAAACGAGAAAATGTACAACAAGTACAAGAGAATATTAACTTGCAGAAAAATCTATATAGGTTGATACCGCAACCAAGTTTCTAGCATATATGTTGGAAAATTCCTATGATGTTGAGTCAAAAGCCAAATCAAAATTAATACTTGATATTCATAAGATGTTTCCATAATTACAGTTGGACAACTTTTGATATAATGTTCCCGGAAAAGGTAGGCTCTCTACTTGTTTTTGGACTGATTCACCAAATAATGAACTTCTTACAAGATCAATGTAAAGAAGTTATAACAAATTGTTGATATAGAGGAAGATGAAGAGAAAAAATTGAAAATATGAATTATTCTGCACAAGAAGAGGATAATGCTCTTAAAGTTGGTAAGGTTCTTGAGAGGGCTTTGAACAGTAACTCGTCCCTGGACTATCGACTTTGGTGACAGATAGTCCTTGGACTTTCAAAAGTCCATTCGTAGTCCCTCGACTATCTAGTTAAGTGACATATAGTCCTTGGACTTTCAAAAGTCCGTTGGTAGTCCCTGGACTATCCAGTTTAGATAAAGTTAATCCCGTGCGAATGTTTATTAAGGGGACTAACTTTATCAAAAATAGAAAGTCAAAGGACTAACTTTATTGAAAATGAATAGTTGATGGACTATCTGTCATAAAAATTGATAGTCAACACATGCAAGAGGATTAACTTTATCCAAACTGGATATTCCAGGGACTAAGAACGAACTTTTGAAAGTCCATGGACTATCTGTCACCAAATGTGATACTCCAGGGACGAGTTACTGTTCAAAGCCTTCTTGAGAGTATGCATCATAGTGAATCAAATCAAGTTTTTCTAATCCAGATTTGTCGCAATTGTTATTGTTTCTTTGGTTCAAAATATCCTTTTAAATTCTTTGGATGAAAATGTTCCTCCAATTACTTTGACGAAAAATGTACCTCTTATCTCATAATGTACTTCAATCTTGTTTTCCAAAAATATACCTCATGCTCATCCAAATGGAGATGATACTTTTACACCTGAATCCAAGTGATATCAACATTTTATTTTATTTTGTAGCTTCTTTAGGAAAAATCATGTATGTCTTTTAGTGGCAGTGTTACGAACTTAGTCTAATTTAGATGAAAATTTTGTAAGTTCTAACCTTTTAAGTTAATGTACTCATTTATGTTTTAATTTTTTTTAACTAGTAGGTAAAAAGTTTCACTTTTCATATGAATATTTTGTCGTTCTATATGAAGTGATCAACTTCATATGCAAATATATTATATGGAACATGTGAGCCCCTTGTTTGAATTACATCTAGAGTAGCAAAAACATTTCATTATTTTTTGAAAGGTCCATGACTCACTTTAAGATTACTTTTAATAACTCCTCTATATTTTGTTTAGTTTAACTTTGCAAGCAGTACGTGGACTCCTTCAAGTGCCAAAAACTGCATTTTGTCTTAATCTTACCTTTTTGTTTATGATGGATGTTGTAGCTCTCGAAGTGCTAGTCTAATTTTTTTTTGTATTAACGGACCCTAAGATCATTTAATGTCCTAAAGACTATGTTTCATCTCAGAATTATTCTTTTAAGCTCATAGCTTTATACTTTGTTTTAGTCGAATCCTCAGATTCACTCACTGTGTTTTAACCGAATCCTTAGATTTGCTTATTATGTTTTAGCTAATATCTTAGATTCACTCCTTCTATTTTAAAAGAATTCTTAGATTCACTCATTGGAAAAAAAATATAAAATGATAAATTTTATTTTAGTATAAATTTGTATTAATTATTAGATGCCTTGTTAAAACCTTACTCGCGCCACCAAGTAAGAAATGAGTACACCCTATATGAAAACTCGATAACATATTTACAAAAAACAATTAGTAAACAAAATATTTATAGTTCATATAGAATAATAGAGTTTCAGATGCTTTATATTAGATGAATTCGAAAGTTTCTTTCCTTCTTCATCGAGTAATCGATATGTTCCCAGTTTCACTTTATACTTTACCATGTATATGACTTGTCAATTTGGAGCTACCGTGACAAAAAAATTTATTCGATATGAAAGAAAACCATTCTTATGAATTTGTCCCCAGCTCAAAGATTTAAAATTAAACTTTTTAATTGTATCTATTACGTATCAGAGTTTTATAGTACTTTAACCAATTACGAGCTTTTTTTTTTTTCCTTGTATCAAGTCTAGTTCGGTTTGTCATACTTCAGAGTTGTTTCCTTCTTAAATAGTAGAAATTTTATATGGCTGCATAAACATTTTGGATGGAAAAAAATGATTCCATGTAATACACCAATGTAAATGACGTTTCATCCATTTTCGTTTTAGGATTAGTTCTATATGATCATAGAGCTTATTGTGAAATTTGGGCCAATTTCGTGATGCTCCCTTCAACATATTTTTTATCCCCCTATATATTATTTAATTGGTAAATTTTACTTTTGCATTAGCCTGTGTGTGAAAGTGAGGGGATAATATTTGTTTTATATCTTTTTTTGCATAAGCATATGAATTTGTCATTCTAAAGTTGGATTTTATTACCCGTTGTGATGATCATTGGTATTTAATAACGACGTCAGATGTTTGTTATTAAGAACTTTACTACCTTATTTTTTGTGATATTAATTATTGGTTGACCCTCCACCCGCTTAGATAAATAATCGACAACCATTATCAAGAATTTTCTTCGTCCAAAATCTTTAGGAAGGGCCCCATAATGTTCATGCCCAATCTGTCAAATAAAATAGTTAACAATATGGTTTCTAGTAGCACAACCCAGACTTGGATGGATTTGGAGAAAATATTGGCACGTGTCAGAATGTTTGATATTTTTTGCATCCTCTATTATAGTGGGCTGATAGTTTTTTTAAGGAGAATTATTTTTTGCAAGGCTCTGTACCCACAATGCATACTTTTTTTATCCTGAAGTTTTCCAACTGGCCTCTTATGAGCCGATACATCTAAGCAGATGTTTTGTAAAGCCTTGTTTGTATAATTTTTCATATATTCAAACTTTGTTGACTTAATTTTGAGTTTTCTCACCTCATTATTGTTTTTAGGTAATTTTCCTTCACTCATTTATTTTATGATTGATACTCTTAAATTATTTTTTTATTTTTCTACTTCATAAACTTTTATTACAGTTCTCCGCTCATACTGGATGTCGTAGTCCCTTAATTTTACTAACTACACTCAGTCAATCTTCCATGAACATCCAGTTTTTTTATAACGTTTCTTAATGGGAACAACGTCCGGATGATGATTATGTGAGCTTGGAACTATGGCCTTATCTGTATGGCCTTTTTTGTATCGCTACAAATTTAGATCAAATTTCTCAAGTTGTAAGTTCTTTATTCTAACACTTAATAAAAAAATTACTTAAATAGTATACTGGCGTAGATTCTATTCAATATTTTCTAGTAGAACGAGGCTTAAGACGTCATCCAAGACTGCTAGGTATGCAAATAGTAACTCTCTTAGTTTTGGCTTTGTTAATATCCATAGAGAAGTAAGAAATATATTGATGTTGTTGAAATCTTAATCATACACCGGAGTCCAGTTGAATGTCTTGCGCCCCGCGGTACTTAATATAAAAGCCGTCAATTGTCTGAGGTTTTTGAGATAAATCTCTTAAAGGACGCCAAACTACTTGTTATAATTTGTACTTCTTTGGTATTTCTCAAAGAATCCATTGCGGCTAAATTTGAGAGTTTATTTGGATATGCTTCAACATTTTTTTTCATTTACCACGTAACCAAAATATTTTATAGATCTTCCATCAAAGGTACAATTTTTTTGTTGTAGTTTTAGATTGACCTTTTTGAGGTTTGAGAAGGTCTCGACTAAGTCTAGTAAATGTTCATCATCTTCTTTTATTATGACTAACATGTCATATATGTATGATTAAATATTTTAGTCGAGTTGATTTATATTGTTTACAAGTCGTTAGCATGTTGATCATGTATTCTTCGAGCCGAAGGATATCACCTTGCAGCAGTGAATGCCTCTCACAGTAATGAATCTGGTATGCTTCCAATCATCCTCATGTATTAGAATTTGATTGTATTCGGAATAGACATCCATAAAATATAATATCTAAAGCCCTAATGTAGCATTCAATCATCGATCTATTATTGGCAATAGGAAACTCTCCTCCAGATATGCCTTGTTGACATTTGAAAAGTATAAGTACATTCTCCATTTTTCATTCCTATTTTTTATAAACATTAGGTTCATCGTTCATATTAGGTAATAACATTCTCAAATGTGTATACGATATTTAATTTATTTATCTATTCAATAATTTCTTATGGTTTCTCTTATGGATATAAATTTCTTTTTTGCTTTATTGGTCAAATAATATTGTTGATTAATATCTCTAACATATGATTTTGGTTAGAACCCCTTGATATACTGGGCATTCCAGGAAAAAAATAAATATTATTTTGAAAAAGATCGACTAATTTTAGCTTAATTATGTGAGGATCATAGTTTTAAGCGACTCGCGATGCCCACGACGACGAGGGGTCATAACGTTGCGGTGACGTGACGAGTATTGCGGCGAGAGTTATTCCGTTCACCAATATTACTTATTAAATAATATGTAATATAGCAAAAAAAATAAAAAATTTAATCCAAAATTCAATAAAAATATTATAAAATCTTAAGTTCAAATACTTTAAAACATTCAAATATGATTTAACATAAAAAAAATACTCAAACTAATATAAGTTAGTGGTTTCGAGGATGGTTTGAAATTTGAATTTTTTTTAAACATTCAATAAAAATTAATTGATTAGACATTCGAATAAATCATTTTACATTCAGTATTTAGTTTCCAATTAATATAAGTTAGGTTTCGAAGGATGGTTTGCAATTTGAATAGGGAATTAGAGAGTTATTTTCTATACATAATGAATTAATGGGTTTAGTAGTAACAATTACTTCACATTTAATAGGTCTATACATAACGTTTAGTATTGTTGCAGCAGTTTATTTAATTAGAGTTAGTTTATATATAATAAAACCAAAAATAAGCAGACAATAGAATAACATCCGCGACGTAACGCAACGCTACGATTCTGTAATACCATCGCGATGCGCGTTTTCATGTTCGGACTGCTACGTTACCATTCGTGACGATTTTCGAGCATTACAGGTTGCCGCGCGTTGCGGCGGCGCCATAACGTCGTTATTAAAACTATCGGGAGGATGTCTCATCCGATTCGTATTATCTTCTCTTCTTCCATTAAAATACTTTATATTGTTTGGGCAGACTATATAAGGCGGGGCTTCTCTAAGATCATTAATATTGTCAAAGATGATCGAATCCTCCAATATTTTCTATTGTGGTTGTTGTGTTTTCAAGCTAGAGAAGATGCATATCACTACCTCGAAGTTTTTTAAATTTTAGTTGATCACTCTATCTTTCCTAGTGATAGTGAACTGAGGCAACATGCATCTAATGGAACTATGATCTTTCAAAAATTACATTATTAGATGAATGAGCATCATATATCATGGATAAATAGTGGACCCTCTCTCCGAACTTCTACATGTAAAAGACTACATCATTTTAAAGATCCCCTAGAACTTGTGTGTGTGTATATATATGTGTGTGTGAATCATGTAGAATCCTTTAGATAATGGTTAATTATAAAACACCACTCATCTTATTGTAGGTGCTTCCGAATAAGAAATTGGTCAAACTCCTTGTATATATCATTACTCTTTTGAATTATACTCCAGCCACTTCCATTTTGATTAATACAACATCCTTGTGTGGTACCGTCACTCCTCTTAGGTCATTATAAAAAAATATCAACATTCGATATGTTGAACCTCTAAAATTCCAATATATATTTTCCTTGATTTTTTTATGATCCCCAAGAATTAATCTCTCCGAGTTATAATGCCTACCTTTTGCCTATTTGGATCATAATCCAAATATTGTTATTATTCTTCTTCAAATATTATAGTATTATTTAGAGCTCTTGGCTCGGTAGACCTTTCTTGCCTTGACATTTTATTCCTTGATGAATGACCTCTGTTAGCGTCAGTACTTCTTGGTTTATCCCTACTTTTCTTAACAAACCCTGGAAGCTTTCCATCGTCAATCATATTTTGGACTTGATCCTACAAATCCTGTAATACTCAACATGACCATAAAATTTTCAATATTTACTCTTACCTCTTTGCTCTCGAGGCCCTTGCAACTTGGTTTGCCTTTGATATATGAGTGCACTTTTGGTTCTGTCATAAATTATTTCCAAGTTTTCAGACAACTCTTTGCATGGCCATCTAGTCGGAAGCTCTAGTCTTCGACTATTATTGTTGTTGTAATATCATATACCTTCATGGGAGCTTTGGTTATAATTCAAGTACAAAAAAGAATTAAGACCCTGATCAAGATGCTGGAACTGAAAACTTGCAAGACCCTGATAAAGATGATGGAACTGAGAATTTGCAAAACACTATCAACTGTGGTAGACACATAATTAAATCTATCATAGTGAAAAATCAATTCTCTAAAAATCAGCACCACAACAAACCAAACCAATACTATAAACTAACTACGAATCAGTCCATTCATCTCACCAAGTCAAACCAAAAATCCTTCAAGACTCCTCCAAAATGAATAGATCATTGAAGTCATAAGAAACCTTGATGGAGAATATATTTTAGCTGCTAATCTTGAGCAAGATAGTTTAGACACCAATAATTATACTCCAAACCAGCAAAATATTGGAAGTCTGCCATTATCTCCAATTCTTAAGAAGAAAGAAGCGGACAAAAGCTTCCAGAATTGCTCAACAAAAGACTCAAAGAGGCAAAGAAAAGAAAGAACAAAGCAAATGGTGTATATAAGTCCATTTTTTGGGACCAACAAATCCTAAATAACTACTTAACAACATGATTAAATTCCTTAAATGAAATATTCACGGCACTATGAATAAAGCCTCCTTGAGAAGGATTAAATCAGACTATCTTCATTCTATAACTAAAAATCTAGGTTTTAACAATATTAAATCTAATTATACTAATAAGATATGAACTTTTTGACAAGATTATTTTAGCATCAACACTAGTGTTGCTAGAATGGACGGGTTTAACATCAACTATCTTCATTCTATAATACTTATCAAAACTATGAATCATTCTAGTGTTGCTAGAATGGACGGGTTTAACATAAACTTTTACATTACATGTTGGCATATCATTAAGCATTATTTGTGCTCTGCTATAGTCTCATTCTTAAAAGGTCAAAACCTTCCTCAAGGCATCCTTGCAACAAGTTATTGTCTCATTCCTAAGTTTAGTAATCTTACAAATTGGAAGGATCATAAACCTATAAGCTTATATACTCTCTTAAACATAATTATATCAAAACTTGTAAATAGCAGGCTGTAAACTATCCTTCCTAAGATTATATATGAGACTCAAAGAGCCTATGTTATTAAAAAATCAATGCAAGACAATATTATGTTAGCAAATGAATTGATATTTGATCTTAATAAGAAAATCAAAACTGAGAGTATTCTGATCTAAGTCGGCATGGTTAAATATTTTGACCGAATATCCTACACTTTTCTCAACAAAGTTATGTTATCTTTTGGATTTAACCATGCTTTTGTAACCCTAATTGACAAGATTATCAGAAATTTTTATGCTTTTATCCTAATCAACGGTCAGACTATTGTATATTTTAAAACCAAGTGAGGTCAACGATCAGACTATTGTATATTTTAAAACCAAGTGAGGTTTAAGACAATGAGATCCACTATGTCCAAGTCTTTTTATAATTTGCAGAGGAAGTTCTTATCAGAGGTCTGGACATTCTGTTCATCAATAAAACATCAATGCATTACAAAACCAGAAGCATTATCTTACTTTCTACTTTGGCATTTGTAGATGACCTATTAATTTTTACTAGTGGTTTGGATTCATCTATTTCTATACTTCGTAAATTTTAGCAGGATTGTCAAGATGTTTCATGTCAATTAATTTACAAAGAAAAGACAAAAATCATTACAACCACCAACTTTTCTTCTTCTAGAATCACTTCTGTCTCATCATCTACGAGATTCAATAATGGCTTCCTCCCAACTGATTACCTAGGAATTAACATCAACACCAACAACAAGTCTAAGAATTATGACACTCTGCTCAAAAAAATCAGGTTAAAGATCTCTCACATGGAGGGTAAGAATATTTCCAATGGGGGAAGACTTACTTTCATAAATTTTGAATTGATAGAAATTCTTACTTATTGGCTTCAAAATAGTACTCTCCCTAATTGCATCATTGATAGAATCAAGAAATTGTTTATCAAATTTCTATGGGGTACAACCAATGACACTTCTAGAATCCACTGGTCTAAATAGTCTAAGGTTTGCAAACTTTTTACAGAAGGTGGTTTAAATGTTAAAAGGTTGAAGAATATTCACGATACATTCTTGTGTAAGCTTTGGTGAATTTTAGACAGAAAAGACTCTCTGGTCTAGATACATCCATGAAATTTACTACAAGTCTATTCATCATCTTCAAGCTAACTAAAAAGCTAAAATTTGTTCTAAGATTTGGAGAAGGCTTGCTCACATTAAGAATGTGGTTGAACCTACAGTTAAGTGGTTTATAGGAAAAGGAGACACATAATTTTGGATTGACAACTGGTTTAGGAAATTTCCTCTTGTCAAGTTTGATGATCATACTTATAATACATGGTATGTCCAAGGAAAATTTTACAATTACTGACATCAGACTAGCTGGATCAAGGCCAAAATCAGTGGTTTTCTATCTTCTAATGACATGATCAATATTGCAAAGGTTTCTATCAAAGAAAATGTGGATGATTTTATCTATTGGATGGCTTTTAAAGATGGGTTCTTCAATACTAAAACCACATGGAACTTTATGAGGACTCATCATTACAAGTCCAGCCTCTTTGGTAAACTATGGAACAATACCACCTCTAGAAAATGTTCATTTTTAACATGGAGACTTCTTCTAAACTGGCTCCCTACAGATTATGCTTTGCCAATTAGAAATATGAAGCTTGTCTCTAAGTGTCAATTCTGTGATAATGTAGAGACTGCTAACCATCTCTTCGTTGATTGTATCTTCGATTGGAGAATATGGTACTATTTTTCTACCTTATTCAGTATTCAGATTGACAGATTCATGATTGTCCCTTATATGTTGAGATCCTGGTTCTATGTTTCTAAGCAAGATGTTCATGTTTGCTCTATCCTGCCTCCTATAATTTATTGGGTGATTTGGTAGTATATGAACAATTCTAAAATAAATGGCCTCATCCTAGATTTCACGTCAGCTATCAACTACATGAAATATATATTTACTGATTTATATCAAGTTAACCTTCTAAGCAATAATCATTGGTCTCCCTATTAGAAAGCTGCAACACAATTAGGGCGCTACAATCATCTTAAATCTAAAAGATACTCTATTTATCTATCATGGATCATTCCTCTCCTAAACAGAGTCAAACTTAACATCGGTGATCCTCTCAAGCTAATTTACCAGCGTGACATTATCATCAGAAGCAGTAAATGAGACAATATTAGAGGAGTTGGCAATCTCTATAGTAAACTTACCATTTTGATGGCTGAAGTGCGGGCTCTCCTCGAAGGTCTTCAAATCTGTAAGCGAAAAGGATTAATCAATGTAGATATCAAAACTAACTGAGAATGTTTAGCTAATTATCTATCTATTAGTAACTACCCAAAGCATATTAAGTAAACTTTAAATTGCTGCAGGCGCTTTATCTCTCCTTCAATGATTATTTATCACGTTAATATGGTCCAAAATAACGTAGTTGATTGGCTTGCTAAATGGACCCTTAAAATGTAAGATAAAAATTAAATTTGATAATCATCAAACTCTTTATCATCTTTGATAAGGAAGAATAAAATACATGAGTGAAATTGCAAAGAAACAGCAAAGTTAGGGCCAAACTGTAAAGTAAATATTGAAATAGTATTAATTATAATTATATAATAAAAGTAGGAATTAAGTTTGTAATTAAGAAGTATTTAGGCTCGTGGGCCCATCACTTGTACTATAAAAGGACCCCACCTGATTTGGGAAATGGACGATTATTATAATATTACTTTCTCCATCTACGTTGATAGACTTTTTCTCTCTACGACTTTAGTCAATCAAGTATTTTGTTCACGAATTAGTCCTTCTAAGTACTATCTGACACAGAAAACTCCTCCTGAAGTTCTCATTTCATCATTGGCGCTGTCTGTGGGAAGTGCCAAAAGATTTGATGAGAAGCTTTGGGAAGTATAATAATATCTCTAAAAATATTTGGGGAGAACAATCTTTGTAGGATGACATCATAAAGAAAAGAGGCGGGAGATTGTTGATTGGGATATGAAAATTGATATTTGAAAATTCGAGGGGGTTTTCCGAAGAATGTGCAAGTATAGTTTTGTCCTTACAATTCGTTAGCCAAGACTGGGGAGCTACAACAACCAATTATACTTGTATAATTGTCTTCGAAGAGGATACGATGATTTTCGAAGGAATAAGTTCGAGGACATTGAAATATCTACATGATTATTTTTGCTAAGGTTATTTCGAAGGAACAAAAATAAATTTTGGGTTGCTTTCTAGTCTTCACTAACAAATTTCAAGGATTGGGGGGCTATGCGAGTACTGTTGAGAAGGACGGAAAGAAATTTTCGAAGAGGTATTACAAGATGAGAAGAAATTCGAAGGCTTTATTACAGTCCTTGTAAAAATATTTTTAACAAGGACTGGGGGCTACTGATAAGAAAGAATAAAAGACAATGGTGAAATTGCAAAGAAGCAGCAAAGTTAGGGCCAAATTGTAAAGTAAATATTTAAATAGTATTAATTGTCATTATATAATAAAAGTAGGAATCAAGTTTGTAATTAAGAAGTAGTTAGGCCCGTGAGACCCATCACTTGTACTATAAAAGGACCCTACCTGATTTGGGAAATGGACGATTATTATAATATTACTTTCTCTCTCCACGTTGATAGACTTTCTCTCTCTATGAATTTAGTCAATCAAGTAGTTTGTTCACGAATTAGTCCTTCTAAGTACTCTCTGATACAGAAAAATCCTCCCGAAGTTCTCATCTCATCAATCTTAATGCGATAATTAATCTTGAAAGAACTAAATTGGTTACATTAGAGATTTTAAGTAATCATCTTATATATTCTTGTTCCGTAACAATTTTAGTTGTGGCAGGTTTTGAAAATTAACCCTTTTTAGGTCTAAGTTTGATCCATTGATTGTTCTCTAAAGAATTCTCTTGCAAATGAGCATATTTATTCCTATATCATCTATCGAAATTTAAGGATTGTTTGAGGAATTTCCTTTATATTGGCTGTCAGATTTCCTATTCTGAACTTTTGATAACCCATGATGTCCTCCGCTTTCATTTATTTCTTTTTCTCTCCAACCTCTGGTTTTAGGTTACATTGATCGAGTTTCTCGGGAGGTCTTTTCGTCGAACCCCGCGAGTGTTATGTAGAGCACTACCCCAAATCTCGGCTACAATGTTTTATATAATTCTCTTTGGAATCGACCTTCAAGGGATCTTGATTTCCTTCCTTACCATGCAGACAACGAAGAAACTCCAACCATTCACGTCTTCTGGCACCTTGCCGCCAGCGGTTTTTCATTGGTCGTGCTCCATGGGCAAGATCAGGAGGCTGTGTGGTGTCTTTAGTGTTAGGGTGGCGACTAAAATCTCAAATCCCACATCGGTTAAACATGGAAAGGATCAAGGTTATATAAGTAAGAACATATCTCAACTAGTATGAGGCATTTTGGAAGTGGACCAAAAGCAAAATTGTGCAGACGTTCGGGTGCCAAAGCGGACAATATCATACTAGTGTGGAGATCGGATACTCTTATTTATATGCGGAGACGGAATATGTAGTACCCATATTTCCAGCAAATGGTATCAGAGCCAGATCTAGACATAATGCAATGGTGGTACAATTCTTAGAAGTCGAACATGATGAATTAGAAGCTAAATGTTATCCTCAAGGTGATCTGTTTTCTAAGAGATCCTAGTTCGGAGTGCTCGTGACTCATCAAACGGTGGTACTTGATTGGAGTGGGGAGTGGCGCGCTAAGGAACAAAACAATTTGGTCTAAGAGGAATTGAGCAGTAACATCCGTAGTGCCTATATGGTTAGGTAGCCCCAACCTGATTAGAGTGGGCAGATGAAAGTCACTTGAGAGGTGGCTGAAGTGGCACTTTGTTTGAGAAGAGGATTGGTTAGGATGGCGACTAAAATCCCACATCTCACATCGGTTAAACATGTGAAGGATCAATGTTATATAAATATGGATATATCTCGACTAGTATGAGGCTTTTTGGAAGTGGATCAAAACCAAAATGGTACGGACCTTCGAATGTCAAACGGACAATATCATACTAGTATGAAGATCAGATATTTTTATTTATACGGAGACGGGATATACGGTACCCACTTTTATCAACATTTAGCACCCTCCTAGACAGAGTCCTTCCCTGTCGATGTTAATCGGTACATAGCTGTTTCAAAGGATCTTTGACTGAAAAGTTTGATTCTGCAGAAATTAATGACAAGCAAGAATAAGCATCTGATCAGCACATATAATGGTTTTAAAATCTCGGGTCTTCCTTAAAGACAAGGTGGAGACAAATGTAGTTTCTCGAACTACTTTTTTTTAGACACAAAAAATGGACTCTCTGCTTTAGTTGAGAGATTGGGTTCAGTGTCCGGTTTCGTAGACAACCACCTTCCGATTACAAAAAAAACGACGTGGGTCAATTCAAGATTTCAACGTTCAAGTTCTCTTTCCGGTTTTGAAGCTTCCAAAATTTTGAAAAGATTAGGAGTTGCTTTACCCTACACGGATGGAAGAGGTTTGACATAATTGTTTTGTGGATTCCCCTCTCAGCTCAAAAGGTATAAAATCAACGTCGACGACAGCTGTAATAATTACTCAATATACATTGATATACAGTAACGATTTGATATAAAAATTATTTTCAAAACAACTTATAAAGGGTCCACAACTCTCTATTTCTTTATTTAAATATATCTCTTTTGTTTGGATAAAATAATAATAATAATAATAACAATAACCGTATCGACCGGAACTTCTCTCCCAAGAAACTTCTCTCACAAGAAAACCAAGAAACCAAAGATTTCTTAAGCTCTAAGAAATAAAAACCCTTAGTTTTGGATCTGATTATAGGAGCAAGGTAAGTGCTGTGTGTTGGGCAGCTGTAGGCACTGCCGGTGGTTGTGGTGGTGCCAAGGTCTGTTGTGTGCAATATGGAGGGACTGAATGTTGAGGAGTTTCCGCCATTAATCAATTCGGAGGAGAGCATCAAGTCGAAAGAGGTGGTGGCTCCAACTGTTAGATCTTATTCTGATGTCATAAGGAAGAAGGTGGTGGCCTCTGTGTTCAAGCCATTAGATGTAATCACACGTGAAGACGACATTAAAGTTAAGTTTCACAGTCAGGTAAAGGCTGATCTATGTACTAAATCAAGAACAACGTTGATAGCCAAATTCAGTGACGGTATTCCTAAGAAGCAGGCTTTTCAACTGTTTCTTGATACTTTCAAGTTTAAAGGTTTGTATACTTATGTCACCATTGATTCAAGACAAATACTTGTCGAATTTACACTGCTAGAGGATGCAGGGCGTCTGTGGGTTAATAGGTTTTGGAAAGTTGAGGGCAAAATGATGAGGGTGATCAAATGGAGTCCGCAGAGCAGTAAGAACTTCGAATGCCCTGTGGCTCTTATCTGGGTCAGATTTCAAATGTTACCAGAGTTCATGTATGATGCTGCTCTTATTCAAGAAATAGCTTCAACCATTGGAAAGGTGCATCATGTGGTAGTTCCTGAGATAAACAGGGCAAAATGGAATGCCTGTTTCGCTTTAATAGAAGTTGATGTTTCTCAATCTTTAAGGAGAAGGTTGTGTGTCGACTTTGGGGATGGAAAGGAGTTCTCTATTGTGGTAAGCTACAAAAATCCTCCTGGTTATTGTAATGATTGTAGGCATATTGGACATAACTCAGATGAATGCAAAAAGAAATTGAGAATGGAAGCCAAGAAAAGCCAAGAAACTGATAATGTTATTGCACAAAATCATGTTCAGCAAGAAACTACACAAAGTTTGCAAGAAACAAACAAGATTGACATGCCTGAGAAGATTCAATCTTTTACTCACGTCTATAGAAGGAAACTAAAGTCGATCATTACAAAGAAAGACAGGCAATCTGTGTCCTGTCCTTCTACTAGTGTTGGAAGTCCTAATAAGGAAAGAAATGTGTTGAATAAAGACCTTGATATCATCAGTGCTTTGCAAAACCTTGAGGAGGAAGAGGATGATATGGACAGGAACTTGGTGTCTCCTCGTAGAGGTAATCCTGGTAGTTACAATCCTTCTCCAAAAGTAAGTTCTAATGACCCTGAAAAAGAATTTGAAACCATCATTGCAAGAAAGATAAAGTCTGCTAATAGAAGTAATAATAACAGAAGACTGTCTATAAACTCTCTTAGGAAGAGAGAAATGGGTACTAAGAACTATGCATCTGATAATGATTAAGTTTGTTAGCTGGAATGCAAGGGGAGTTCACAATAACCCTACAATAGCTAGGCTTAAATTCATTATTAACAGTGAGAACGTAAAACTAGTTACAATACAAGAACCAATGGCTAGGTTGGATAAATTGGAGATAGTGGCTAAGAGAATTGGATTTGAGAATTGGATGTCTAATATTACTAACAAAATTTGGGTTTTCTGGTCTAATGATGTGGGGGTTTCTATTATTGATGATCAAGACCAGTTTGTGCATGCTGAGATTAACTATGCTACATTTCGATGTTGTTTTACTTCTGTTTATGCAAAGAATATGAGAGTGCAGAGGCTGATGCTTTGGAGACAGATTAGTAGTGTTACCTGTGACATCCCTTGGATAATAGCTGGTGATTTCAACTCAATAAGGTGTCCTGACGATCAGCTAAATTGCATAACTTATGATGGTGTTAGTGTAGATGACTTTGACAGCTTCATAAGGAATTGTAATCTGGAGGTACCTGCACACATTGGAACTCGTTATACTTGGAGTAACAACAAGGTCTGGAAAAGGCTAGATTGGGTGTTTATAAACCAGCAAATGCTTAACAACTTAAGCATACAGGTTTGCCACATGGTCAGAACTTGTTCTGACCATGCTCCTCTCCTAATTACAATTAACAAACAAAATGTATCTAGACAAAAGAAAGGGTCTTTTAAGTTTCTCAACGCTTGGGCAAACCATCCTGACTTTATGAATTGTGTGAGTCAGGATTGGTCTAAGGATTGTTTTGGTGAGGATAACATGATATTTTGGCTTAAGCTCAAAAGATTGAAAAAACATTTAAAACAATGGAACTATTCAGTTTTTGGAAATATATTTAACAAAGTAAAAGAAGCTACTTTGCAAGTGGAAAACTGTCAATTGATACATCAGCATATAAATGACAATGAATCTAAATCTGAACTGTCAAAAGCCAATAGCATTCTCATCCTTGCATTAAAGAATGAGGAATGCTATTGGAAACAAAAATGTTTAAACACATGGATAAGTGAGAGTGATGGAAATACAAAACTGTATCACAGTTTTGTTACAAAGAAAAAGAAGAGAAATGTTATTGCTGGAATTAAAGATAGGGAGGTTTGGCTTACTGATCAAACTGAGATTGCTGCATCTGGTGTTGAGCACTTTAAAAAGATCCTTTCAAATGAACCTGATTATTTGAATAATGTTAGTGACAATGAATCAATACTAACTAACATTCCTAAGCTAGTTTTGGACAGTGACAATGCAGAAATTGCTAAACCTACGTGTGCTGATGAAGTTAAAGCTGTTATATGGAGTATGAAGAAGGATAGTGCACCTGGCACAGACGGGTTCAATGTTTTTTTCCTTAAACATTGTTGGAATATAATTAAACTTGATCTATGTACCTCTCTAAATGCTTTTCTTAAGGGCAAACCTATTCCTAAGGGTGTGTTTGCCACGGGGATTGTCTTAGTCCCTAAAATGGCAAACCCTATAACATGGGGTAACTACAGACCATTGAGTATGTGTACAATATTGAACAGATTGTTTTCTGGGCTTATTAACAGGAGAATATCTCTCATTTTGCCTAGGATCATATCTAAAGGCCAGAATGCATTTGTAAAGGATAGATTGATACACGATAATATTTTGGCCATAAAAGAAATGTTGCATAACATAAAGAGAAAGTCTTCAAGAGGCAATATCATCCTACAACTAGACATGTCTAAAGCCTTTGACAGGCTATCTCATGCATTTATTATTAAGATATTAAGATGTTTTGGTTTTTCAGAAAGTATTGTTTCCCTAGTGTATAGTCTTATCTAAAACGTTATGGTATCTATTTTATTGAATGGGTCTTGTAATGGATATTTTCCTCAGAAAACAGGACTCAGACAAGGAGATCCACTTTCTCCATGTCTGTTTATCCTGGCAGAGGAAGCCCTACTGAGAGGGCTTGAGAATTTATATGCACAGAATCATAAAGTACAGTTCTATGTTAAATCTGGAAATGTCTTACCAGTTTTGGCTTTTGCAGACGATGTCATTATTTTCTCCAATAGTGATCCATCCTCCATCAAGTGTTTGAGTGACCTGCTAAACCAATACCAAAAAGAATCAGGGCAACTGATAAATAGCGAGAAGACGAAGGTCATAACATCTTCTAGGTGTTCAAATGCAAGATCAGCAAGAATTAATACTACATTGGGTTTCAAGACTGATAATGCTCCTTTCAGTTACTTGGGCATCACAATAGCATCAAACAACACAGGGAAGAATTACTTAGCTCTCTTAAGCAAAATATATAATAAAATTAGTGAATGGGATTTAAAGAACCTGTCTTACAGTGGCAGGTTGTCACTGATTAGACATGTTCTCTATCCCATTGTATTCTTTTGGATGCAAAACTGTTTTATACCAAAAACAATTTTAAATAAACTGGAACTCTGTTTTAACAAGTTCCTTTGGAGACCAAAAGTGAATGAAAAAGCAATACATTGGACTGTGTGGAGAAACCTATGCAAGTCTTTTAGGGAGGGTGGGCTGAATGTCAAACTTCTGTCTGACATTCAACTCACATTTGCTTATAAACTTTGGTACTTGTTTAGGAAAGGTGGCTCACTATGGTCTGATTTAATTACTAATACCTACTGTAGAGATAGACATCCACTATATGCAAAGTGTGGTGCCAATGATTCCATTGTATGGAAAGGTCTTTGTTCAGTTAGGAAAAAGGCTGACCAGTTAATTCATTGGAAAGTAGGTAGAGGTGAGGTTGATTTTTGGAGGGATTCATGGATAAAATCAGGTCCAATTGTCACTGACCAAAACTCATGGTATCTTCCAGCTATGATAAAAACATTTTGGAGACAAAACTGTTGGGATCCAATTATAGAATCAGTTCTGTCTAACGAAAGATTTCAACAAATAAGCTGTGTTAAAATCAATCCTGAACAGAATGATTGTATAGAATGGAACATTTCTAAAAATAAAAGATTTTGTACTAAAACCACTTGGGAATATATAAGAGTAAAACACAATTGTCCATTAATTTTCAAAAAAATCTGGCATAGCTTCATACCAGCAAAATTTTCATTCTTAACCTGGAAGATACTAATGGGTTTTGTGGCTACTGACAGTGAACTTGCAAAGAAACATATATCAATTGTTTCTAAATGCCAGTTTTGCTGCAACTGTGAAGATACAACACATCTCTTCATCAGTTGCAGTTTTGGCTGGCAGTTATGGAATTACTATGGGGTTTTATTTAAAGTTCCAGTAAAACGTTTTATGACAATTAAGCATATGCTATTCGTATGGTTTAATTCATCTTACAGCAAATTCCATATTAATCATATTGTTCCACAATTAATTTTATGGACAATATGGTTTAATAGGAATCACTGTAAGTTTGACAAACCAACAGACAACTTTTACAATGCTATATGCAGAATAAACAGACTGATTTTAGTGTTGGACATGAAACTCAAAACTAAGCACTGGCGAAATGCAATTGATGCAGGAATCATGATTGGAGCTATGTCTATAGAGCAGAGAAAGATGACTTACAGGACATGGAAGCCTCCAATTCTTGGTAGATTGAAGATTAATACCGATGCTGCTTGCTGTTACACAGGAGAAGCTGCTGGTGGGCTAATTGTAAGGAATGAACAAGGGAACTGTGTTGAAGGTGCTGGTTTTCTGTTCGGGAAGCTTTCGCCACTTCAAGCTGAAAGAAGAGTGCTACTGGAGGCGCTCTTACTTTGCAACAGAAGAGGCTGGAGCTCTGTTGACATTGAGTCTGACTGTTGGATGCTGGTCAGTAGGCTCAATGTCAACGTGAACGAAACCAGTACAGAAGAAGAAAGGATTTGTAGAACCCTAATTCGACCAGAAATGAAAATCAGCCACATTTCCAGGATGGAAAATGCTGTGGCTGATTGGATATCAAAGTGGACTCTAGATAGGAAAGAAAGTCATTCCTTTTCAGTCTATGACATCCCTAACCAGCTTCGAACGATTATTTTGCTTGAAAGCATGGATGTGGGATACATAGACCCAGGCTAGGGTTTGAAGGAAGAAAAAAGTAAGGAATGAAGGAAGTATTGAAGTATGAAAAGGTTTGATTAACGAAATGGGTGTTCGAACTGTGAAAGTTGGAAGCTTGGATTGGCTGTTAATGGCGGTCGATAAAAGATAGGGTTTCACAAGGGAGAGAAGTCTGTGTTGAAAAGAATTAGGGTTTGCAATTGAGACAGCCAAAATCGATTTGGGGCTAATAGCTTAGTCCTGATTTGGATGTCTTAATTGGACCGAGTTGGATTACTTAAGTCTAATATTGTTAGACCTTGTCTATTTCTAGTCCAATTTTTTTGGGCCTTGTTTTGTAGAACTTGGGTTCGTTTTTATATTAATAAAGCTACCAATTAAAAAAAAATAACCGTATCGACCAAAAGTAAGATATTATTTATAAACCTCAAAGCTATATGCGACGCTATCTTTTAAGTTCTACACGAATTTTAAAAAGGGGGAACAATTCTAAAGCAGCATCTCACATATCAAAGACAGACAACAACAAGACAACAATGGTAAAAGAAATCTAAAACAAAAAACCACATTTAGTGTTAATATTTTCAGAAAAACGTCAGAAAAGCATATAAATAGTTAAAGATGCATGGAGTCGGTTTGGAGATTTAGTAGAAAACAAGCTCAACCCAATCAACTCATAACTCATAAGCCAGTACAAAACACCTACAGACTCAACAAAACTAAACACACTGGAAAGGGCTTAAATCTGGCCCTTTTATTACACACAAAGTTTTGCATTCTGTAATGAACACAAACTAATCTATTTAGTTAATCCCAAGTTTCTTCTTAACTTCTCCAACAAATCCACAGACCTTGTCTTGATCAGGCAGAGATTTAGCCACACTCTCCTTCGTTAGGCACCTTTTGGCCCATTCTATAATCTTAGGGCACTCTGCTTCAATGCTAACCTTTCCATCTTTCTCATAAACACCGAACCAGCTGTAGAACGGAATAAACACCAAGTCCACAAACCCGAATTCGTCTCCACCGAAATAAGGCTTGTCTCCTAGCTCTGACTCAAGAGTCTTCAGAATCTGTATGAAATCTTTCTTGGCTGTTTCTTGTTCTTCTCCTTTGGTAGTCCATAACTTCTTACCAGCCTCGTAAACCTGTTAATCAACAACTACCTGGTTCTTATCTCTAAATAAACTTCTCAACCTTTAAACCACACAATCATGAAGATGGAACAATAACAGGTCTATCTATATAAAAACCAAGATAAAAAAGTACAACTTTAGATGTCGGACCTAAAACTAATAAAAATATCGGACTGTAATCAAACACCCAGAAACGATAATACAAATCTCATTTCAAAAGAACAAATATTTAGATAAAAGATCAAAACTTTATATACCTTCTTGTCAACGAAATCAGCCCAAAACCTAGCTTGTGCCTTCCGGTAAGGATCAGAGGGTAGGAGAGGAGCCTTGTGTTTCCAGACCTCATCAATATACTCAACCTGAATCAGAGACTCACAGACCGGTTTACCATTGTGGATGAGAACTGGAATCTTTTTGTGAACCGGGTTCATCTGCAGAAGCAAAGGGCTTTTGTTCCTCAAATCCTCTTCTTTGTACTCGTAATCGATACCCTTTTCGGCCAAAGCGATTCTGGTCCTCATGCCAAAAGGGCTAGGCCAGAAATCTAAGAGAATCACCTCGTTAGCCATTGTTGAAAGCTCGAGATCTTAGAGAGATAAAGATTTGAAAGAGGGTTTTGTTGAAGAAATTGAGCAAGTGAAAGGGAATGCGTTATTACGGGTTTGGGTAGTAGGTATTTATAGTAGTTTGGATGGGAATTGAATTACGACAAATTATGGATTTGGACAGGTGTATAGTCTCTGCTTCTAGCTTGTTCTGGATAGGTGACGACATCGCTTCCGTCATCTTCCCAAAAATATATGATTTTATCTTCCGCGGGACCTTCTCAATCCTTTTATTTATTGTTTGGTATTTCACCCTATATTTTAGTTTGCTTCTGCATTACTCTTTATATTTAAAAATAATATTAAACTACCCTTAAAATGAAATTATATTAGATTATGGTTGAATAATTGGACTCAAAATTTTAAGCACTTCTAAAAATAAGTTCATCTAAAATTTATTATGAGTTTATGCAATTTCTTTCTAAAAAATAGTGTAACACAAAACGATTTAAGTCTATTCGAATTAAAAACAGAAAAATTCGCTTTCTGTTATTTCATTTTTCACCTTTGTGGAAGTCCTTTTAAGAACACTAAATATAAAAAATACAAACTATATACCTCGACACTAATTTACTAGTTTTATTTCAAGAACGCAATTAATAGATAGAAAAAGTAAATAGTAAGTCTTTTTGGTTTTAAAGGTTTAATTTAAATATTTAAATTTTTTTTTAGTAGATTTGATTTAGGTATTAAATCTTTTTTAGTTCTAATGGTATAAGAGAGTCTATCGTGATTAGATATAGGTGCTTATGTGGTTCATTTGTAGTTAGCTATGTTGTTTGGTGATGATTTAGTAGATTGAAGCTAGGTTTTCGTCAAAGCACGACCTTTCTTTAGGTTTTATAGTGTTCTTCAACGCTAGCAGCACAATGAATTTTGCGCTCACAGCTTAAGTACATTGCACATGCAGCGTTTGTATATGTGTACACTTATTTTGTTTAAAAGTTATAATTCTTTTTTTGTTTCGGGAAGCAAACTGTTAGGTCTGAGGTAAGGACGAAGACACGACATTAAGATGCTCGGCCGATTGAGGGTGGTAAAACGCTTCCAAAAAAGAGGTGTAATGATGAAATAGAAACCGATTCCCCTTCGGACGCACGTCAGAGTTCGCAACACACGTCGCGGTCCGTGTGTCACCATAAGTATGAAACTGTTAGAGGCCAAACTGTTGTCAATATTTTCGCGGAACCTAGCGCCAAAAGTTGATCTTCGTCGTACGATAATACATCTTCTGATACAAATAAGGCGCTTAGGGTTCGTATTGAAACGCCTACGCCGTCTTCAGCTCCAGTTCCGACAGATATATCGAATAGGCAACTCGCACAACTCGATCCTTCTGACCGTTTGAAGAGTTTATTTTTTACGCAGAACGGTGTTGCACGCTTTTTGGACTACATGCAGAACGAGGCGTACAACATTATTTTTCGAAAATATGATTTACAACACTGTTTAATGATAATTATTTATTTATGTTTAATGGACCAAAACCAAAACGGTGCGGGCCTTCGGGCTCCAAAGCGGGCAATATCATACTAGTGTTGAGATCGTGTTGTCCGTACTTATATACTGAGGCGGAATATGAGGACCGGGACCCTATATTCTCAACAAATGGTATCAGAGTCAGACCCAGACAGAACACGATGGTGGTGAAAGTTTCGAAAGTCGAACATGATGAACCATAAGCCAGATGTCGTCCTTAAGGTGATCTGTTCTAGAGATCCTGGTTCGGAGTCCCTGTGACTCATCAAGAGGTGGTACTTGATTGGAGTGGGGAGTGGAGAGTGGGGAGTGGCGCTAGGGAACAAGACAATATGGTCTAAGAGGAGGTGAGCAGTACATCCGTAGTGCCTCTATGGTCAGGTAGCCCCAACCTAATCAGAGTGGGCGGATGGAAGTCACTTGAGAGGAGGCTGAAGTGGTACTTTGTTTGAGAGAATGATTTGTTAAGGTGGCGACCAAAGTCCCACATCCCACATCGGTTAAACATGGGAAGGATCAATGGTATATAAGTAAGAACATACCTCAATTAGTACGAGGCCTTTTGGAAGTTGACCAAAACCAAAGTCATGCGGGCCTTCGGGCGTCAAAGCGGACAATATCATACTAGTGTAGAGATCGGTTGTTCTTACTTGTATACGGATGCGGAATATGCGGTACCCATATTCCCAACAATTTAAAACTGTAAATGATCCATCATTTAATTCGCTGAAAAACTTTAATTCGCTGATGTTAGATAATAAGATATTGGAACTAGTCTCCTTACTTAAAGGGAAGCGGAAGTAGATTGATATTACCCAATTACATGGGTAATGTGGAAAGACATAAAGTATGTCTTGTACCAAAAGGTTATATTCATGCATGGATTGATTATGAAGAAATCTTCTTTATAGTATTAAAGAAATATTATTTTAAAATTATCATGGATTTAGTTGCACACTTTGATTTTAAGCTTTATCAAGTGGATTAAGACCAAGTTTCTTAATGGTAATTTTAAGGAAACGATCTATATGGTGTAACCAGAACATTTTGTAGTAGGTAACTCAAAGAATATGGTTTGCAAGCGTTTTGGGCTAAAATACGTTTCTCGTTAGTGGTACCTTATATATTTTGAAGTGATAGTCTCATTTGACTTTGAGGTCAACTCGGTTGAGGATTGTGTGTATCATTAGTTTAGTGATATTAATTTCATATTTTTGGTATTATATATCAATAGCATATTATTTTCCTCGAACAATAAGAAATTGTTACACTGCAAAGAGAATTATATCATATAAGGTTAATATGAAAAATCTCGATGATGTTAGTTTTGTGTTAGGAATCCAATAACATTGGGATCGCTACCCTTGTATTCTTGGATTGTCACAAAAAATATATGAAAGTGTGCTACAACATTACAGATTGGAAAAATGCAAACCTTTGAATAATCCTATAACAAATGATGACATACTAAGTCTGGGGTAATGTCCAAAGATAAAACTTGAGACTGAAGAAATGAAAACTATTATGCTTCAACAGTTTCATGTTTAATGTATGCTTAATTACATCATAAACGTGCATTTTATTTGTTGTCAATATGTTAGGGAGGTATGTAAGTAACCCGGAATGCACCACTAGAAGGCACTGAAAATGATACTCTGATATATGCAACGAACACAAGGCCACATGTTGAAATATCATAAGTCGAAAAGGCTTGAAATATTTAAATATTGTGAATTATATTTTTGTGGATGCGTAGAGACACTAAAAATCACTTCGGATAACATATACTTATTAGTTGGAGGTGTAATATACTAGAAAAGTGTAAAACAAACACTTATTATATCGTCCACCATGTTATTGTTCTATGCTTTGAGGTATCGAAGCAGTCGTGATGGCTGCGGAATTTAATCACTCGATTACTTATAGTACAAGAGATAGAAGGTCTCATAAGGTTGTATTTTGACAAAAGTTTCATAGTACAGTATTCTAGCAGCAACGGGTGCTCGTCTAAATCTAAACACATATACATAAAGTTCATGTTTGTTAAAAAAAGAGTTTAGATATGTCATATAACTAGAGAGCACATCGACAAAAACTCCATGATAGTGAATCTTCATACAAAAGATGTGTTGCCTAAGGTTTTCGAGGAATACACTATCAATATAGGTGTAGTAGATTTACAGGATTATTGGTTTCAGTGAGATATTTTTTTGTAATAGAATCCAATCATATTTGCAATATTATATACATACAGGTTTATTGCAATATATATTCTTGGTTATATTTATTGAAATGTGTTACTTTATTAGATCTCCAAAGGTGGGGCCATTTAAGAGTTGATATGTATGATTACAAGCCATATTACTCTTAAACTTCATATCATAATTGACCTAAGTAATTGATTTAGGGAAATAATGTGATCATTGTTGCATTATATTGTTCACATTACAGGAAAGAGTTCTTTAGTCTTTTATTGTTTATTGATCATGTACGGGGTTGTTTCGTTCTTCTATTGACAATAGACTAAGAGTACCCATTAAAGTTGAATATATATTTAGTAGTATATGACGGTCCAAAAGGGATATTATTGGTTTAATTATATTATACAACTAATTAGGTATTGGGCATATATATGAAAATGCGTCGTGGATTAATAAGTATGATAACCGGATTCAATTTGAGCATTGTGAAGGATTGGGCCTAAATCTCAACACTTAATCCTGAATTGATAATTCAAGGACTCAACTGATAAAAAATCAATTTAGTGGGTTATGGTCCTTGATCACAAATTAGTATAAGTTATGAGCATTATAAAACTATGATTTTAGTTATATTTGCCTATAAAATGAATGGTTGGAGTTCACACATTCATTTAACATAAACTCAGAAAGATCACTCTCTCCGTTTTATGTGAGATGAAGACTAGCGACAGTTTTAAAAGAATAGAGTCTTGAAGAACTCTAATCAGGATTCAAGTGTAATAAAATATGAAGTAAGGATTCAAGATATGAGTTTGGATACCATTAGGAAAATTCGTAAACTTCATATTGTTTTATGTATACATTAGATAATCATACAAAAATTTCAATATATATTTGCATGTTTGATAGACTAAGTTTATCCGATTCAATTAATTCTATCATATTGTTCATTCAAGCAACTATGTTCCCTCTATTTCACTTTCATTTTTATATACAATAGTACAAATCGAGTTTTAAAATAAAATAAATATATAATAATTATTTAAAATAAAAATGTAAAGACTAGAAAAGATTTATTATATCATAGAATTTCAGTACAAGTTAAATCCATATATATAGGCTCTGAAAATATCTTATTATTATACTAGTATACTGTAATAAAATCTAATCTAATAATATCTATAATAGATTACGTTTGAATATTGACTATAATAAATTATTTATAAATTATTTATAAAATATTTATAAATTATTTAGTCAATGTATATTATTATTTCCTTTAACACTCCCCCTCAAGCTTGTGCGAAAGTGCTTGAAACTATCGTAGCTTTGATAATAACGTTCTCTTTGAAACTTGAACTGAAGTACTTGAAGTGCAAGCTTGATCGAAAGACTGAAACGAAATCACACTCCTCCTCAACCTGGAGCATATATATTAATCATGCCTAACTTGTTACAAATATAAGTAATCCGTGATCCATTGAGCGCTTTTGTGAATATATCTCCTAGTTGTTCTCCTGTTTTGACATATCTCGTATGAATGAGATTTTGTTGAATCTTTTCGCGGATAAAATGACAATCAATTTCAATATGCTTCGTTCTTTCGTGAAAGATAGGATTAGACGCAATGTGCAGGGCCGCTTGATTATCACACCATAATTGCGCAGGCATGGTAGTCTTGATGCCAATATCATTTAACAATTGGAAAATCCAAATTATCTCACAGGTAGATTGAGCCATGGCTCTATATTCATCTTTAGCACTTGATCACGATACAATATTTTGTTTCTTACTATTCCAAGATACCAAATTACCCCCTACAAAAATACAGTAACCAGTGGTCGATCTTCTATCAATTTTAGATCCAGCCTAATCTGCATCTGTAAAACACTCTATATTTGTATGACCAATACTGTCATACCACAATCCTAGTCCAGGAGCTGATTTGAGATAACACAAGATATGTTCTAGTGTTGCCCAGTGATTAACTGTTGGAGAAGACATAAACTGACTTACAACACTGACTGGATATGCAATATATGGTCGAGTTACTGTAAGGTAATTGAGTTTTCCTACTAATCGATGATACTTTTCTGGATCACTAAACAATTCTCCGTCATCTTTCAGTAATTGCGAATTAGGAACCATTGGTGTATTACATGGTTTTGCTCCTAGATTTCCTGTTTCCATCAACAAATCTAGAACATATTTTCTCTGCGATAAAAGAATACTTTTGTTGTTTCTTGTTATTTTAACCCCCAAAAAATACTTCAATGGTCCTAAATCTTTTGTTTGAAATCGCGAATGTAAAAATGTTTTAACCAATGAAATGCCTTTAGTATCATTCACAGTAATAATGATGTCATCTACATATACAACAACGAGTATAATTTCATTTACAGAACGTTTATAAAAGACAGAGTGATCACAACTGCTCTTCTTCAACCCAAATTCATTTAATGCATCACTAAACTTGCCGAACCAAGCACGGGGACTTTGTTTTAATCTGTACAATGATTTATACAAACGACATACCTTTCCTCTCTCCCCCTGAGCAACAAATCCAGGTGGTTGCTCCATATAGACTTCTTCTTGAAGGTCTCCGTGTAAAAATGCATTTGTAATATCTAACTGATGTAATGGCCAATAATTTGATGCCGCTAAGGAAATAAATAAACGAATAGAAGTAAACTTAGCTACCGGAGAAAAGGTTTCAGAGTAATCAACACCATAGGTTTGAGCATATCCTTTTGCAACAAGTCGTACTTTGAGACAAGCTAGCGTCCCATCTGAATTCATTTTTACATTAAACACCCATCTACAACCGATAGCTTTCTTTCCAGTGGGTAAATCAACCAACTTCCAAGTACCAATGTCTTCTAATGCTCTTATCTCTTCAAACATTGCAGCTTGCCAGCCAAAATGACACAATGCTTCGTGAACAGTTTTTGGAATAGAAATAGAATCAAGAGATGCTATAAAAGGTCGGGTAGAAGAATGTAATTGATCATATTTTGCGAAAGAATAAATTGGATAAGTACATTGTCTTTTACCTTTTCGAAGAGCAATAGGAAGATCAGGAGTGGACTCATTATCGTTTGTAGCAGGATCTGGAGACGAAGGAATTGGTAGTGGATATGATGGAGGAGGTGCTTTACGTCGAGAATAAACATATCTAATAGGAGGTCGATATGGTGGAGGTGGTACATCAGATCTTTGAACGGTGGTGTACATGAGTAAATCATCATCGACAGTAGTTGTTTCTGGATCGACATTAGACAAACCAAGAAAAAATGGAACATGTTCTAAAAATGTAACATCCTTAGATACTATGTAACGATCAAGAGATGGGGAAAAACATTTATAGCCTTTTTGAAACCTAGAATATCCAAGAAAAACACATTTTAAGGATTTGGGATCTAATTTTGTACGAGTAGGACTTACATCCCTAACAAAGCAAGTACAGCCAAAAATGCGTGGTTCAACAGGAAATAGAGGTTTAGATGGAAAAAGCACGGAATATGGAATATTATTGGAAAGGATAGTAGATGGCATACGGTTAATTAAAAAACATGCAGTGGAAACAGCATCTGCCCAAAATAATTTCGGTACTTTCATTTGAAAAAGAAGTGCACGATTAACCTCTAAAAGATGTCTATTTTTTCTTTCAGCAACACCATTTTGAGATGGCGTGTCCACACACGAAGTTTGGTGAATCATTCCTTTTTGTTCCATAAATAATTGAAATGCATTTGAGCAATATTCTTTACCATTATCACTTCTTAAAATACGAATATGACGATTAAATTGGGTATTTATTTCTGCAGTAAACTTGCAAAATATTGAAAATAACTCAGAACGATTTTTCATTAAATACAGCCATGTAACACGGGAATAATCATCAACAAAACTAACAAAATATTTAAAACCAGTTTTAGAAACAACGGGACAAGGACCCCAAACATCTGAATGAACGATTTCAAAAGGAAATGCAGCCCGTTTATTAATACGAGGATATGATGGAAGACGATGATGTTTAGCAAATCTACATGATTCACACTCTAATGATGTCAAATGCCGAAATTTAGGATAAAGTTGTTTTAAAGAGATTAAAGATGGATGACCCATACGACAATGTGTTTCAAATGGAGATGTAATACTAGAACATGTAGTAGATGTATGATAGTCTTTATCAAGATAGTAGAGACCTCCACTCTCATGCCCTCTACCAATTATTTTATTCGTCGTAAGATCCTGAAACAAACAATGATCGGAATAAAAGGTAACAAAACAATTTAGCGTTTTAGTGAGTTGGCTAATAGAAATAAGGTTGAATGAAAACCGAGGGAGATGTAAAACAGATGTCAAAGAGATATTTTTGGTGGGATTGACAGTCCCTGAACCTAAAACACGAGATGATGATCCATCTGCCAATGTGACATTAGAATGATGTGTATTTGAAAGAGAAGTAAAAACTTGTTTATTACATGTCATATGTTCTGTGGTAGCAGAATCAATGACCCAATCAGAGGAAGAAGAAATAAGACATGTAGTTGAGTTACCTGACACACAAGCTGCACCTGACACACAAGCTGCAGGGTTTTTAAGATCTTGTGACTTTAGAGACTCTTGGTACTTGGAAAATTGAGCATATTCCTCGGCGGAAAGCACATGAGGTTCCTCGTTCGTTGCCATATTAGCAAATTGAACATTGTTTAGATCACCACCATGGTTACCGAAACTGTTATATCTATTGTATCCATCTTGACTATTGTATCCACCACGACTACTGCGATTACTGTACCCACCACGATTACCACGATAGTTTAATCTACCACAACTACCATAATCGTTTGATCTACCACGACTACCATAATCGTTTGATCTACCACAACTACCATAATCGTTATATCTACTATAACCACCACGATTACCACGATAGTTTGATCTACCATGACTACCATAATCATTATATCCATAGTTTGATCTACCATGACTACCATAATCATTATATCCACCACGAACCTCCATCTAGATTTTTTTATCTAGATTTTTTTATAGAAACCCTAATGGCTCTGATACCATGTAAAGACTAGAAAAGATTTATTATATCATAGAATTTCAGTACAAGTTAAAGCCATATATATAGGCTCTGAAAATATCTTATTATTGTACTAGTCTACTATAATAAAATCTAATCTAATAATATCTATAATAGATTACGTTTGAATATTGACTATAATAAATTATTTATAAATTATTTAGTCAATGTATATTATTATTTCCTTTAACAAAAAAATAATAATAACATATACTTTAAAAATAAGGTAAATACCTTGAATTTTCATTTATCAATTTCATAGCGTAGAAAATCCAACTCCACCAACATATAACTAGTTTTAAAAATGAATTTATAAGTCTTTTATTTTATTTTTGCGAATGTAGAAATCATATTTTTATTTATATATTACATTATAAATAGTTAATTTAAAATGTGTATTATGTTGGTTTAATCGAACTAGGTATCATGGTATTATAAAAAAATCTTTAAATGATTAAATTATTCAAATAATAATATAAATATATGCCATATAGTTTTTGTTAAAAAAAACGTTTTTACACAATTTTAAAAATAATAAATCATCATTTGAAACAATTTTAACATATTTTTTATTTACATATCATATTATTGAATATAAAATGAATTTCTCATCTCACAAACACTAAACCATCTTCACAAAGGATCCTAATTATAAACCTTTATCCATCATCAATAACCAAATCCATAAAATTCTAAAAATTTAGGCCCCCAATAATTTTACTATATAACGAGTATATGGGAGTTATAGATCAAAGGTAGGTTAAGAACATATAAACGAGTTAATCTAATAACATATGAATTATCCTCCTTCTTAGTATAGCTCACTAGATATTAGGTCCACTGACCCATTAGATTATCATTTCATATACTGATGAGTCTGGATTCTGTTACCACTTTTGGTAAGAGCCGGTCAGGGGTAATTCGGACGCAATCCATCTAACCGGATAGGGATAATTCGGACAACCTCCATTTACGAAACTGTCCAAACAAAACTAAAGTATTAAAAATATAATCACTTCATGATTAAACTAATCACTTGTTTACTTAAAAGCTAATGGGTCTTTGAACTCGACCCGAATCCATAAAAACACAACCCGAAAGCCCATATGGCCCAAAAGAAAAAAGGTATAAATACCCAACCACCTACATTAAATAAGGTTAATGAAAATTAAATACAACCAGGCAGCTCTATTCTCCCTCTACATTCTACCCAAACATTAAATACTCTCAAAATTCCACAATACTCTAGACAAAGTTACAAAAATATCGTCAAACGAAAATAAACCTCACCAAATTGGCGACCACAGTGGGAGTACGACGGTGCCTGAATCTAGCATTCAAAACCATCAGAAAAATCCAGTTCGGATGAATCCGGGCATGCCAGAAGTACCACCAGCTTTGCTCGAAGTGGTGGGAGAGAATGATGAATACACCATCAAGGAGAGCGATAGATTAAAAGTTGAAATAGAAGCTCTAAGGGCTGAGAAGGAAAAGATGTGTGTAAAAGAGAAATCAAAGGCATCAGTTGCTCACCATACTGACAACCCTAGAGAGCATGAGCCTTCGAAGAACCATGTGAGTACGAAGAAGACTCATGCTAGCTCCAAAAAGTCTCATCGGTCCAAGTCGGTGGAGACCTCTGATTCAGACTCAGAATCTTCAGTAGCTCATCGGGCGAAGATGGGTTGAGGACTCCTTGTCATCTAGCAGTGATGAGGACCGATCTAAAAAGAAACAAAAGTTGATTAAGAAATATTCAAGAAAAAGGGATAGGTATGGAAAGTTAAGGAAGCATATAGGCAAAGGATCGTCTCATAGCCGGAGACACATAGACTGGATGTTGGTGGATCCTTTTGCCTTCCATGATGAGCCAGGTATCTTTGCAACTCCTAACGAGGATACCGTTTTCAATCGTGGTCGGAATTGGAGACAATCTCTATTGTCATCCAAGACCTGTCCGAGAACTTTTCTAAGAGGTTTGATAGTACGAAAATGGAAAAGTATGATGGCAGTAAAGACCCGGACAACCACTTGGAACAGTTTAAAATTTTCATGATGAATCTTGATGATGACGACAAGTTTATTTGTAGAGAATTCTCCCAATCCTTTACGGGGAGTGCCCTGAAGTGGTATAACAACTTACCACAGGGATGCATCAGAAATTTCGATACCTTTTGGGTGGCCTTCCGGAGGCAGTTTGTTGGAAGTAAGGAGGTGAAGGGAAATTGAGACACAATTATCCATTGCACCCAAGAACCGAACGAATCTCTAAAAGAATACATAAGTTGCTTTGTAAACACCAAAAATGGGTTGGCTAATTGCTTTGAACAAGTTGCAATAGCTTCTCTGAGGCAAGGCTTAAAACCCTGGAAATTTGGCTGCTCCAGTGACCAGAAAAAGGCCATGACGTGGGGAGGTCTACTGAATCAGGTTGGAAAGTAAATTAACGTGGATGAAACAAAGAAAACTAGGGTGCAAAGGCAGGTGAGGTTTTCCCTGACTGCACCAAACCCAAACCAAAAACAGTCCGGGAACAAGACAAGAGAGGTCGGGCATGGTCATAACAGATCCAAAGCTCAGTCTCAGCCAACAGCACCAGCCCAGAGTCAACAATCAATAAATAAGCGAGGGCCTTGGGTTCAACCGGAGTGGTTTGCTGATTTGAAAGAAAACGTAGCCACCATCTATGACAAAAAAGAAGAAGTACACTATAGAAGGCCAACTGCGTTGCAATCTCCTAGGGAGATCCGTAACAATTGTTTCTGTCAGTATCATAATGATATTGGCCATACCACCGAGGATTTTATTGCTTTAAAGCAAGAAGTCCATAATTTAATCAAAAGAGAAAAGTTGGGAGTATATGTTAAAATAAGAGGAGAAAATAGGCCTGATAACGTTCATCGGGCTGGTCCGAACAATGCAGGCACATCAGCTCCGGAGGGAGCTATGGTGATAATCGAAAGATTCGATGTTGAGTCATAGTACTTGAACCCTGACCCAACTCGAAATAGAGTGGGTGCCATTGAGGAACGTTGCAAGACGGTGTCCGGGCTTATTAACTTTTTCAAATCACTCACAATTTTTGGAGGGGATACCATGACAGCACCCATTGCTTCTTCGAGAAAGAGGCATGTTCATACTTTAGCTACCCAACTGGAAGGAGGCATGACTTCCTATCAATCGCAGATTCCATTTCTCTTCATTGTTTTTGATGAGGATGACCTAAGGGATATAAATGGTCCTCATGAAGATGTTGTCATAGGAGCATCCATCGAGGGCAATGACATAAGGAGAATTTTGGTGGACACTGGGAGTTCAGCCAATATCCTCTTTTTAACTTCCTACAAAAAGATGAAAAATCCAGCAGTAATTGAGTGTTCTAACAGGTTAAATGTGGGTTTCACTGGAAGCTCAGCAGATGTGATCGGGGAGTTCGATTAGGAAGTTTTGTTGGGCAAAGGCCCTTTTAAGAAAATGGTTAGAATACTGTTCGTTGTGGTGGATTGTCCCACTTGCTATAATGCTATTCTGGGGAGATCTTGGTTCTCTAGAATGCATGCGGTGGACTCAACAGTCCATCAATGTCTGAAATATGCTGTGCAAGGGCAAGTGGGAGTTGTTCGGAGCAGCCAAAAGATAGCCAGAGAGTGTTATGCAATAGCACTGGCCCCCCGGACGTTGGGGGCAGTTCGGATTAACGAAGAATAGCAATTTGAGGGGCTTTCTCGGGGCGAGGGTGAGATTGATGACCCCAGAGAGACACCTGGAGTTTTAATACCAATTGAAGAAGTTGAAACACATTCTTTGGAAGAGGGAAAAAATGTTAAGATGGGGGTCCAAAATGACATCGAAATTGAAGGATAAAATGTTGAAGTTCCTAAAAGAACATCAGCATGTATTTGCTTGGTGCAATGCTGATGTTACCGGGGTACCAGCAGATATTATATCACATCAAATGTCCATCCGAAGAGACATAGCACCTGTGGTACAAAAGAGAAGAGCTTTTTCTAAGGAAAAGGCTGATGTCATAGTTCAAGAAATCGACAGGCTTACTAAAATAGGGCACATAAAGGAGTCTCAGTGTCTTTTATGGACAGCCAATCCGGTGTTGGTGAAAAAGAAAAATGGCAAGTGGTGCATGTGTATCGGTTTTACAGATCTCAATAGAGCTTGCCCAAAGGATTTATACCCGGTTCCCCGGATTGATCAGTTGGTGGATTCCACATATGGGAACAAGCTGCTATCTTTCATGGATGCCTTCTCCGGGTACAATCAGATTCAAGTGGATCCGAAGGATCAGGAGCATACTACGTTTTTCACTGATAGGGGCCATCATTGTTACAAAGTGATGCCGTTTAGGTTAAAAATGTTGGGGCTACTTATCAGAGGTTGGTAAACAAAGCTTTTGCTGGTCAAATTGGAAGAAACATGGAAGTATACATCGACGACATGATGATAAAAAGTGTGGACGAAGAGCTACACTTGGCAGATCTCCAAGAAACTTTTGCTAACTTAGTAAAAGTAAATTTGAAGCTAAACCCAGAAAAGTGCGTATTTGGGGTGCAGTCCGGAAAATTCTTAGGGTATGTAATAAGTGAACAAGGGATACAACCTGATCCGGACCAACTTAATGCTTTATTCCAAATGGAGCCTCCTCGGAATATTAAAGAAGTACAACGATTGACTGGGAGGTTGGCTGCATTAAATCGATTCATTTCAAGGTCTTCGGGCAGATGTGCCCCGTTTTTTCAAACTTTAAAAGGTGCAAAGGGATTCGACTCGTCTTCACGGTGTAATGAGGCTTTCAATGAAATCAAAAAACATTTGTCCTCTCCCAATACTTTATTTAAACCTATTGACGGAGCGACTCTTTTCATATACTTGGCAGTTTCCAGTTGTCCCATAAGTGATGTATCGGTGAGAGAGGTAGATAATTATCCCCGTCCGGTGTACTACATCAGCAAGAGCTTGATAGATGCAGAAAAACGCTATTTAAAGCTTGAAAATTTGGCATTAGCCCTGGTGATTGCTGCAAGGAAGATGAGGCCTTATTTTCAGGCTTATCCTATTATTATTCGGCCATCCTATCCCCTGAAAAACGTTCTTCAAAAGGCAGACATTTCAAGTAGAATGACTAAGTGGTCGGTGGAACTGGGGGACTTCGATATTGATTTTGCTCCTCGAACAACAATCAAAGCCGAAGCGGTGGCAGATTTTTTAGTTGAATTTCACTCATATAGGGCTTCTAATAATGCGTCCGAATATGAAGCTGCTATAGTTGGTTTAAAGTTAGCTCTTATTTGTGGAGCCAAAAGGGTCAAGTTAATGAACGATTCTCAGCTTCTTATCCATCATGCACAAGGACAATCTGAAGCCAAAAAGGAGCAGCTGGTAAAATACTTACTTCTTCTCAAAGATGTCGCGCTTAAGTTCAAGAGCATAGTTTATGAGCACATACCCCGAACAGAAAATATACTGGCAGACTCCTTGGCAACCATAGCCTATACTGAGTCCTACCCTTGGATTCATGTGCTGGAGTGCCCATCCATTCAATTCAGTATGGGTAAAGAGGAAGAAAGCTTCGATATACAGATAAAACAGCCTCAAGATTGGAATTTCCTCTCCTTCAATACCTCTCAGATGGCATCTTGCCTCCGGACAAATCAATAGCAAGGAAAGTAAAGTACAAGGTTAGTGGTTTTTTCATCCTAAGAGATGTTCTCTATAAGAAGTCTTACAGTAAACCACTCTTACGATGCTTGGGGGTTGACGAATCTCAAATAGTGCTCTCTGAATTACATGATGATGAGGGATCAGCTCACTGTGGGTTCAGGGCTCTAACAAGAAGATTTTTGTTAGTTGGGTATTATTAGCCCTCTATAATGCAAGATGCTAAGGATTTGGTGAGAAGGTGTGACCCGTGCCAGAGATATAGCAACGAAATTCATATTCCAGCCACCCCTTTAGAGTCAATTTCTGGGCCAATACCTTTTGCTCGATGGGGGTTGGATTTAGTAGGACCTCTACCCATGGCGTCCGGAGGATGCATGACTATCATTGTTGTTATTGATTACTTTTCAAAGTGGATCGAAGCCGCTCCACTGGCAAGTACAACATCGAAAGCTGTTATAAAATTCATTTTATCCAATATCTGCTGCAGATTTGGAATTCCACAAAAGATAACAACAGACAATGGACCACAATTCGATAACAAGGAAATACAGAGTTTCTGTGCCTCTAGAAGTATACAACATTTATTCTCTTCCCCTTTCCATCCACAATTCGATAACAAGGAAATACAGAGCTGCTGGAAAGTGGCCAAGTTATTTGCAAGAAGTTTTGTGGGCGTACCGGACTACACCTGGGGCTGCAACACAAGAGTCTCCTTTTACCTTGGTCTATGGGATGGATGCCATAGCTCCCATAGAGGCTACTCTCCCTTCATTTAGAGTTCATAATTTCTCCGAACACACTAATGAGGTGGCTATCAGAAACCAATTTGATTTAATAGATGAAAAAAGAGTTAAGGCTCGCCTTAGAGATACACACTATCAAGGTTTGATGAGAAGCAGGTTAGCTTCCAAAGTTAAGAGGAGGGATTTCAAACCGGGGAGCAACGTATTGAGAAAATTCTTCCTACATACTAAAGAAAAACAGTTCGGTAAGTTGGCTCTAACTTGGGAAGGACCCTATGTGGTCATTGAAAAGCTTAAGCCTGGGACATGCCGGATCCAAGACAAAGATGAAAGGGTTTTGAATCACCCTTGGAATATCGAGCACCTCCGGATGTACTTGGAGTAGAAACTATGTAAATATTTACTTGTTTAAAAGATCGTGTAAACATATTTGGGGGCATACTCTTTCCTACCCTGGTGGCGCGGGGAGGTTTTAATGAGGTGTCCGGGCTTTTCTATAAAATTCGATGCCTTCTTAAAAATTCGGAGTGTTTTTACTTAAATAGTTCCTTGTGAAATTATTATTCAAACATAGGTCAGATTAAATTAAAAGAGTGATGACTATTTAAACATTTGTCATCGGAGAAATTAAACACTCTCACTTTAGAATGTTTATGAAATAACTAAAGGTTATTTAAAAATTACCCACCATAATTGAAAAACTATGAAAAACTGCAAGAGTTGTGCGAAACAAAGATACCCATTGAAACATACGAAGTGACTTGGCCATCCAAGGACTTTAAATTGTCAAAACAAAAAAGATTTATCCGGATAAGGACCGGACACAGTTACAAAAAATGCCTTGGCCATCCAAGGACTTTGGTTCAAACAAAACAAGAGTGAAAATATAATTGATATTCTAAGACTGAGCCTTTGAAGATGGCTCAGCCTCACTAGCTTTCTTCTTCTGAAGATCGTCATTTTCTTTATCCGGGCTCTCCCCGGTGTTCTCTTCTTCATCGCTTGATTCGGCACTAGAATAGTCATGCTTATCGCCATCAGCCATCGTATGGAAGGGGAGGTCTTCATGCTCTACAAAAGTCTATAAGTCTCCCAGATTCCTCTTCGGAAATTTCTTATGGAAGAGCAAGACCATGTCCAACTTCACCTTGGCATACATCTCTTCATGAGTGTCTATCATTTGGTTGGAATAAGCATCTATCTTGGCTTGGATTTTTGCCTCTTGCTCCCTTAGCATATCAGCTTTTTCTTGTGCAGCCTTGGACACCGAGTCTTCGAGCGAGATCTTGTCATTGGTCAAAGTATGAATGACCCTGTTCCTGGCATTCACCTCCTCTTTCGAGGAAGATAGATCTTTCTCCAACTCGGATTGCTTTTCCCGGAGCTCTCTAATAGGTACTTCTAAGGTAGCTACCTTTGTGACCCAACCCTCCTGGTTCTTCTTTAATTCCTCGTTTTCACTCTTCAGAACATCAGCATTTTGGTTGGCAATGAGGAGGTCACCGGAAAATCTCTCCTTATCAGAATTAAGGGCAGTAATAATAGCTGACTGACCTCGCACTTGCTTCTCCAAACTAAGTACTGGCTGAATATTACTCAATATAGAGTGAGTAATAACATCCCTTTCACTCGAAACAGAGAAAGACTTACCATTGAAGGTAACAATGTTCGAAGTACTTTGAGGGAGGTAGGGTCCAGCAAACTCATCTCTGGGGAGGTTTTCAAAGTAGTCACCAAGTCCCTCAAGCCCAGTAATATCGACACCGTCAATACTAATATCTCCTCCTCCAACCTCTTCAGTTCAAAAATCTGTCCGGATATGGCTATGACCGGCTACATGCTATTTTTTAAGTCTTGCCCAAGGCCTTTGAGCACCACCTAAAAAAGAGGCTACTGATGAGTCCGGATTCTGTTACCACTTTTCGTAAGAGCCGGAGAGGGGTAATTCGGACACAATCCATCTAACCGGACAGGGATAATTCGGACAACCTCCATTTACTAAATTGTCTGAACAGAATTAAAGTATTAAAAACATAATCACATCGTGATTAAACTAATCACTTGTTTACTTAAAAGCTAATGGGTCTTTGAACTCGACCCGAATCCATAAAAGCACAACCCGAAAGCCCATATGGACCAAAAGAAAAAAGATATAAATACCCAACCACCTACATTAAATAAGGGTAATGAAAATTAAATACAACCAGACAGCTCTATTCTCCCTCTACATTCTACCCAAACATTAAATACTCTCAAAATTCCACAATACTCTAGACAAAGTTACAAAATTGTCCTCAAACGAAAATAAACCTCACCATATACTATCATTTAAACTCTTTGTAAATAGACAATTTTATATAATGGAATCATAGTACTCTTTATATTTTCTTATTTCATCATGATATCCGATCGATAATTTGGATTGATTTTATAAGGTATTCTGTTTTGATTTTGGATTTTGATTTCAATTAGATAAGTTATTTCAATTTTATTTGATTTGGATTTTATTATTATTACTATTATAGAATTCAATTTCGATTATATAAATTATTTTGGTTTGAATTTAGATTTTGGATTTCGATTTTGGATTTCGATTTATTTTTAAGTTAATTCGATTTGATTTTAGATTTAAATTTGGATTCGGATTAAAGATGTTATTTCGATTTGAATTTTTAGATTTTTTATTTCGATTTTGGTTTTCAATTACAATTTAGTTTTGATGTCTCAATTGTTTGATTTTGTTTAGATTTTGTGGAGTCATGTTGTAAATATGACAGGAAAATATAACTTTGTATAGTTTATTAGTACCCAACTTACTAAGAAAAACTTTGTTTATTAGAGCTATATCATGAAGAATTTTCTTTGTGGAAAACATATGTGAGGATATATTTTAAGTATAAAACTTTCACCTATTAATAAAACCAATGCGGAAAACTATTTATGTTGCTTGATACGTGGGAAACCGATAATGCTAAATTTATCGCTTGGATTAATAATTTTGTAACTCAATAGATTGGTATTCAGTTAGCTAAGTATGAAACAACAAAAAATGTTTGGGAACATTTGGAAAGATTACATATGCAGTCCAACTTTTCTAAGAAATACAAGTTAGAGCTTGATATTTGTGCTCTATAACCAAATGATATGATTTTGTTTATGTTGTTATGAAAGATTTATGGGCTCAATTAGTTTTTACATAATCTATAGATTTGAAGGTGTTCAAACCTTATATTTCTAAGAGAGAAGAGGAAAAATGGTATAGTTTTTCTATGGTTCTACGTTATGACTTTGAATGATTATGTGGAACAATTATTCATGGATCTCATTTTTCACTATTGATTCGGTAGTTTATGAGTTATTACAGATGAAACTCGGATCATATTTCAGGTTATCAAAGGGTCAAAAGTGACTAATATATTTTTTTTGTCCCACAACGAACCCATACTATAAATCAGTCTAGACGAGCAACAAATATAGAATTTGACCATTGTACTTTCTGTAACAAGAAACAACCAATTTAGCAGCAACCCATTCAATAGTGAACCTTTCAGCAACATATACTCAACAATTTTGTCCCTCCAAAGTTCACTAACGTTGCTGCATCATTAGGAGATACCGATAGCACCACGCCACCTTCGACATTGGACCCCATATTTTTTTAACCTTCTAAATATTATCTTGTTTCTAATCTTATTATCATGTGTACTTCAATGCACTACACAAGTCTGTTATCGTCTTCTACTTTAGGTATTCCTTCATCTTATTGGATTTTGGTGTGTCTCGTCCTATGTCACTTTACATGTCATAATTTGTTTTATTGTATCTTGTTTTACCCATATTTGTAGTCTACTAGTGGTACATAAACTTTGGTATAACAGTTGCGCTATTTCTAGCCCTAATATATCGTTCATTGATGTTTACTATATTCCCAACTTTATCTTGAATCTTGTTTGGGTTAATAAATTGTGTAAACCAGCTCATTACATCTTTTTTTTATTCTGTTTATTTTATACATAATCAACATAATTAAAGGGTTACTGGGATAAGCCGTAGAATGTGAATTATTTTGTGAAATAACTCAAAATGATTAGTGTTGTTGCCTTTAGTGTTGATTTGTCTTTATTTATTTGGAGTCATTTATCGTCTGAATTTTATTTTTGACATTCTCGTTTGGGACATATATATGTGTCATGTTTAAGTTTTTTAGTTTTTACATGTGTTTTAGGTCAGTTGAACACTTGTACTATCTTTGATTATAGTGGTGGTAAACTGGAATTCTTTTATGTTTTACCATCTGATAAAAGCCTCTTGTTATTTCGCTCCTTTCGATATTATCCATTATGATGTCTAGGTCAATCTCATAATTCAATAAAAGGTGGTTCGACCTACTATGTATCATTTATTGATGATCATACTCGGTATATGTTGGTGTATCTTATGAAATGAAGGTCTGATTGCTTTGGAATTTATCAAAATTTTAGAGCACTTGTTAAGACTCAATATTTCACAATGATAAAGTGCTTCAGGTGTAACTTAAAAGTTGAATATACCTCCAATAATTTCACTCAGTTACTTGCATTTGATGGTATAATACATCTGTCATCTTGTAGTGACGCCGCTCAGCATAATGGTATTGCATACAGGAAAAATCGTCACCTTGTTGAGATTTCTCGTTCTGTAATTTTGTATGCTCAAGTTCCTACTGTATTTTGGGAAGAAGCAATTATAACTGATGTGCATGTGATTAATCGAGTTCTTATTACACATAATTCAAGGATGTCTCATTTTCGTAAATTACATGGACAACATCCAAATTATTCCTTTTTATGAGTGTTTTGATGTACGTGCTTTACTCTTCATACTTATGTTAAACGCAACAAGTTATCTTATAAAACAACTATATTTTTAAACTGGGTGATGGTGTTGAACATAAATGATATCGTTGCTTTGTTCCCACAAATCAAAAGGTATATGTATATCGGCATGTCACATGTCTTGAGTATATCCCACTTTATTCGATTCCAATACAATCACATGGTGTAAATAAGACATAACTTATGGTCATATATCCTTTTGGCATAGACGACGATAGATCCATTGTTCATGATTTACCAGTTCATGAGACATCTACATTAGTTTAGCAAACATACATGATTTATATGAACCTCAATCGTATAAAAAATATATTTCTGATCATCTGGGGCTATAGTGAGGTTGATTGGAATAACGTCCTCATTATCGTAAATCCACTACTTGTTTTTTAGATTTCCTTGGAGGTTCATTAATCTCATGGAAAATCAAGAAACATGATATTGTTTCTAGACCTTATACTGATATTGAGTATCGTGTAATGTTCTTGACTACACGTGAGATTGTTTGGTTACGGTAGTTTCTTACAAATATGGGGGTTAATATTACTCAGCCTACTTCCTTATATTGTATAACAAAAGAGTGATACAAATTCCAAAGAATTATGTTTTTCACTAGAGGACGAAGCACATTGAAATTGATTGTCACTTCACTAGTCATCATCTTTGACTCGAGACCATCTCGCTTTCATATGGTTCATCAGCTTTGTAAGTTGTTGATATCTTCAAGAATGCTCAGTCACTATCTTGGTTTCGTTATGTGACAAACTCTTAATGCATATTATTATTGCATTATGAGTTTGAAAGAAGGTGTTAGTACTATATTCCATCAAATATTAGGCTCACTCGCCCATCAGACTAGTATATATATTGTGAGTTATTATTTTTTTGTAAATACACCATTTTAGTTAATAAAATCCTAATATTATTTTCCTTTTTATATTTTTCATTTCATAACTAAAAGCTAGATATGAAAACCTTAGTTTTGAGGGTTTGCCTTCATATGAATAACTAAATTTCTTGCAACGAGTGAGAGATGTCTCATATTTGCATGTTAATACCACAAGTATTTCGCATTAGAAGTGTATTATATTCAGCTCCCTCTTGGCGCAAGCTTCGTGCAATATTTGTAGAAATTTTTCCACAATCGTGTATAACGAATCACGGAAGTGAATCCAAAATCAAAATTATGTGATTTTGATATTTATAACTAAAGTCAAATTTATATTATTATAGATATATACACGGATTCTAAAACCAAACCAAAAACACACGCAAAACAATTTAAAATCAGTGAAAATCGAAACTTCTGGTGTTTAGAAAATCATTCTAATAAACAACGAAAACAAGTAACAATTACATAAATAGTCAAACTTAGTTCCGGATTCGTAAAAATCTTTAAAATTATTTAATAACTAATAATTAATAATTTAAAAAAACATTATGAAAGATTTAATAATTTATTTGAATATAAATGCATGTAATGTATGCCCAAAAATCTGTTGGAATTTTTTTTTTTTGGATTTTAATTTGGCTTTGGTCCAAAATAATATTAACGAGCCCCAATTTTTTGGAATCTTTTCTAATTATTAGGTTCTTACTATTTTGCCTTTTGACCAAATAGTTTTTTGGGCTACTATACCGTAAATCATCAAGAAATTAAGAAAAAACTATTGTTGGTAACATCAATCTCTTGTCTATCATTTTTACTAGAAAGCAGGATTCGTATAGCGAAACTTGAAAGTATAAACATCAAATTTGTTCCCTAACTGCATACTTAAGAAAACTCTTTTATGTGGACTATGACTCCTGACCCCCCGGATTAGAGATTGTTAGTCAATAAAGCCTGACAACTTCTTCAAATGAACATTTATTCATTCTTCGTTCCGGGACTGAACCGTGGAGGTTCAGTCAAAACCGGAAAGGAGCAGATTTTCCACCGTCAACTACGAGCAGGACATAATTAGGTTTACGGGCCAAAATTGCAATACTTGTGGCTAGAGATGATTCAAAAGTTTATATAATAATTCAACCACATTCCTATTACAATACATTCATGTCCTACCAAAAAGAGAAAATTCACAAAAGAAACATAAACCACACTGAGAATAATAATAAAAATCCCCACTAGATAATATTCACCCCTGCACCAAGTAAAACCTCTAGTCGATCAATATCTTCAAGCCTGAAATTGATGTAAAAAAAGTTATGGACTTTTTTATCATATAAAAACCTTTAACGAGCATTAAATATTTTAAAAAGTGGCATTCTTACTTTGTTCGCGATGTTGTTGGAAAGCCAGTCCAAACCCTCGTAAAGCCCTTCACCTGAGGTAGCACAAGTGCTCTGGATATACCTAGAGAGACCAAAGACACAAGTTTATGCATTAAACAAGCCTAATCCAAGGTGTAATTAAAATTTACCACACAATTAACAATCTGAAAGTTTACCAGTGTCGCTGCCGGAGGGAATGGAGGCCAAGTTTATCGGTTATCTCAGCTGCGTTCATTGCATTAGGAAGATCTTGTTTGTTGGCAAATACCAGTAAAACTGCGTCGCGCAACTCATCCTGTATTGTAAATGTAGACATAACCATCAGTATATAACTATTAAGAATAAAAAAATAGCATAACTGTTTACGGATACCTATTCTAAATTCTCCCCAAGCTAAACTCCATCCAATCCCAAATACGTGTCATTTGCAGATTTTACACTAATCTAACAAAAATAGGAAAATGACAATGATAACCTTATTTATTACACATTAGTTTTATCCTTTTCATGCTAACTGATGGAGATAGGGAGGTATAAGATGAATAAATCATTTTGTACCTAAAAAGCTAAAACGATATTCATTGTTAAAGCTCAATCATTAAGAATGTCATCATCTCATCCAATAGAGTAGAGGCATACTCTTGACCAAAATAATCTGATCAACTTATATACATACTGCCTTATTTACTATGATTGAGAAACAGTAGCTATTATCCTAAACATGGAATTATGTTGCCATATCATGCAATCAAATTAGGAAAGACTTTCTTAATCGAAGTCACATATCGCACAGCATCGTACATACCTAAGGGATGTAACATGAATATACAGAGTTACAATCTGCATCTCCTTTGTCTTTATCTTACAAGGTTTATCTTACAAGGTGTACAGAACTAGAAACTAAATATATATCATATTATATCTGAGGATCGACATGCTGCATTTAAGATTTATTGCACTAACTGGAAGAAAGGAAAAAAGAAATCAACGTACCTCATTCAACATCCTATGCAGTTCATCCCTCGCCTCAACAACACGGTCTCTATCATTGCTGTCTACAACGAATATGAGACCCTGTGTGTTTTGGAAATAGTGCCTCCACAAGGGACGGATCTGTACAAGGAATATATAGATCTCATAACGGAATGATTCATATGATATGATCACATTGATTAGACCTTGAAAAAAAAGGAAAATGAAGAAGCAAACTCCTACTGAAATGATGAATTTTTTTATTGCTATAACTGTAGAATAGTTGATAAGATATATATATCACTAGTTAATACCTTGTCTTGACCCCCAACATCCCACACAGTAAAACTGATGTTTTTGTATTCTACGGTCTCCACGTTGAAACCTGAAAGACAATATATGTGCTTGTCACAATAACCCTCGTAGTTATACCGTTCCAAAGCAAAGATTAAACTTTTACTAAGAGGTGATAATTGGAGAACATGTCAAAGAAGCTACTAAAAGACACACAGAACCAAAGTCATAATAATAATTCTGAATTAATGGTAACTTGGCATCCTGACCGAAGCTTGTTTAGCTTGAATAGCGAAAAAATAAAATTAAACACAAAAATAAATATTGTTCAGTTCTAGAGTTTCTTACACCTTTCAGAATTTATTTACGATGAAAGAAATAAGATAAGTGAAACCGTACATGTTAATCTTTAAGCCAAAGTAATATGGTTTGAATATAATAATAAACACATACATAAGAGCACGGCACAAATTAGGACAAAACGGAAGTCAAGTAGCTCATATGTATGTATTTTCCCTTGATCAAATCAATTTTTTATTTGTCTTTTCCTACTTCATTGGACACCAAAGAAATTAACCTCAAACCTAGAATCTTTTATACAAATGAACTATCAACTCTTATGACATTATGAATGTTTCCAAGATAGTAGTCTAGATCCTAGAAGTATTAAAATAAAATAGATATAGGCAGTTAACACAATGATAGATTAGAATCCACCATAGCTAATCTACTTACATGAGCCCCATTTCGCATTACTAATACAAAAACCACACAAGATGGAGAGTGAATATGTTCTTGCTAAACACTTACCGATTGTAGGGATTGTGGTGACGATCTCACCAAGCTTGAGTTTGTACAAAATGGTGGTCTTACCAGCAGCATCAAGACCCACCATCAAAATTCTCATCTCTTTCTTGGCAAAAAGCTTCTGGAACAGCTTCGTAAATGTAAGCCCCATCTTCCTTCAGATGAATATGATCCTGCAAATCTAGAAACAAAAAAATCATAACCTAATCTACATTTGTTCCAAATTTCTGTCTCCATTCATACATAATCGAATACATAATTCTATACCGATCTTATCAACATCAAAACGAATTCCCTAAGTTTTATGCTAAAAAGAACAGCATTTACACGAATTCCAACGCATAAATAGCATATATAATGGATCAAAACATCACAGTTCCTATTCAACTTCGAAACTTACGAAACAGGAACTTAAAAAAACCCTAAATCAACACATCTTAGAAGTAATCATGAAAGCATAGAGCATGAAGAACGAGAGTGGTAGTACCGTACTGAAATCAAGATGAAAAAACAGTTATAGGAATCACATCAACGATGAAGATTGATTAAGTTTGAGGAATGAAAACCGCTTACGAGATCTGAGATTGGAAGCATACCTTGTCGATCGAACGAGAAAGAGAGAGGAAGCTTACAAGGGACGCGAAATGCGGAGTGGCAGAATATATAGAGGAGGAATTTATACGGAGATGGAGCAGTGTCTGATTTAGATTCTGATTCTGACTTCAAATTTAAATTTTAAAATTTTGTTAGGGTAATTGAACGTAAAAGGTTATATATTGCCTTATTATTTTAATATACTTATTCTTAAGGAAAAATTTGACAAAGTAAATATCGGTTCTTAAAATTATAATGTTATCTCTCCTAAATATCACTAACACAAGATTTAAAAATCTTAATACAAACCGAACTACTAAAAAAATTGCAATAATTATATATTTTCCGAACCCATCGTAAACCTAATAAATGCTTATTATAACGTCTTATATACTATAAACAAAATAATTATTAAACAGATATTCTATAAATAATACCGATTCGATGAATTTTTTTCTAACGTTGATGGTAAAGTCCACAATAGAATCTAGTAAGTTTGTAATATCGACAAATTAATCAAGTAAACTTAACGGGTGAATCGGTATTAAAATAACATGGTTTATTTTTAATATCTCTGAATTAAATTACTGTTAAAAGTATTTTAAATCCACAAGTTTAATCCACATTAGAAATTTTTTTTAAATTGATGGGTCGAGTCGACATTTGAATAGCATAACCGTTTATAATGTCGATGATTGTGATCTATATTTTTATAAAAAAAAAATTAAAATTTAAAAAATTAAAAACATAAATTTTGGCAAAACAAACAAATTCTTGTTTACATTCAATTTGAGTAAAGTCTCATATTTATGAAAGGTTTTAATGTCTTGAGGTCAAGTCCTTTTCTAATTTTCTTTTATCAAGGTTTTGTGTAGTTTTGCTAATAGCAAACAAAATGCCTTCGATTGTTGTCACGAGTTGTGCAAATGATAAAGCAGGCGGTCATCCCCTTCGAAAAACATAATAAACATCTTCATGGTCGGTCATCCCCTTCGAAAAAGTCAGGAAATGGGTCGTCTTCACGGTCGAAGGACAGAAATCATAGTACAAGATCTGCTAAAACCAATACATTCCCAGATCATGCACCTTCATGTTAAAAAAAAAGTCAATCAAATTTAAGGGTGTTTAAAGGTTGTAATTCTAAAGAAAGTCTCAAGCTGAATACTCCATAAGAGACTGACGTCAAACAGTTCGTAAAAGGGATCAAAATTAAAAAGTATGATGAGGATTTGGTGGTCATAGTCTCAAAGAAAGTGAAACTGCTTACCGTACCACCCTCTCGAAGAACTCAAAGTGAAATGTTGGCTTCTGAGTCAGTTTTTGGAAACCATAAAGTTAAGGAAGCTCACATTTCAACAAGTAATGCCTCTCAAGTAGCTGATCCTTTGATAAAAGAATCCACCAGTAGGGTAGCAACCATTTCACTAAAAGAAGCTAGTGATTTGAAACACATGGCTGACCGTGTTAAGAACCGTGGTGCCAACCTCGAGAGCACATGGCTTTAATTTCAAGCAACCTTGAAGTTTCTTCTGGCAGCATCTCAATTAGAATCATCGAGTGCCAACAGTACCAATGAAAGAGATATGGCTCGTTCAATGACCATCTATAGCAGTACCATAAATCTTTGCTAGTTTTGTGCCCGTGAATACGAGAGAGTCGCGAATATGGCAGTCGTTGCTCTGGCATACAAACTCATGGAGGTAGTATATATGAGGGTAGCTTATTCCTCGCAAAACACTACAAAACGATACGAGCATGAGTTGCATATGGCTGTACAAATGGTTCGCCCAGAACCGTCTCCTTCCGCATCAAATGTTGATCACCTTAAAGACCCAACATTCGACAAAGCTGTATTAACTAAGGGCACATGCTCTCTCCAAGTTGTTGGGAATCAAGTCAAATCCGCACTTGATCATTTTTACCTTGAATGGATGTTCATATTTACGCAGGATGTAAATTTTGCAATGGAAGCCTCAAGAAAATCATGAGTTGCTTTTGCTACTACTGGTGGATACATGGGTATATTATCCATTAAGAGAGTTCTTGATTTTAATTTCCTTGATTTAGAAGGTTTGTTGGTTTTGGTTCGACTTGCAATCGAGGAAATCAACCCATAAAACGGATCCAATTGTATAAAGCATTTTGTAGGGTTTCACATGGAGATTGTCATCCTGCAGGGCTTCTACCGAAAGGAAGTATTCATAAGATTACTGTATGGATATAGTATATGTATATCAATAGAGAGATGGATTAATTTGAGATGAAAAGCATAATATAGAATGTAAATTTCATTTTGGAGTGGATTGATTTGAGATGAAAAAAAAAAGTCTCATATTTATGAAAGATTTTCTTAGTCCTTTTAGTTTTGAAAAAAATATTTAAAAAATGTATTGAAGCACTGGACTATTTATACCTTTTTTATTTAAAAATAAACTTATAATTTATGTGGATCATGATGAGCATGAAATTGGCTCACCTCAAATTGATTGGTGGTTAATATAGAGAGAGGGAGAGCGCTAATAAATAGAGAAAACATATATCAAAATTAAAGTAAGAATAATGATTGTTCACCCATTCATAAGAGGGTGACATGTTATATTTATAGTGAGTAATATCGGTGTTGGGGCTCTATCACCTCATTAATACAAATTGTTTGTTTTTAGGACTTAAGCTTAAGCTTTAACCTACAAGGCCTAAAGTTGGCGCAAAGAAAAACCTCTAACTCAACAAATAACTCATTTATCAGTAGCCATCATGTCTTGTCGAAGTCGCCGCGGCATGAATACTTGAAGCCCTCTGGCAAAGTTTGAAGGCTTGACATGGGCCATATTGGAGTTCTTTTGGCAGGGAAGTTGATTCACTTCAAGGTATAAGTTCTAACTCTGATCCACTTCGGAGTAATGAGTTTGAGGATTTTAATCTAGAAGAATACAAAAAATTGAACATTTAATTTCACGTTTCCATAGAGCTCGGGCAACATGTTTCTGCCATGTGTCGCTCATGTTCTGACCTTGGTATAGACAGACTTTGCTGATTTACAGCGTGTGTTTAGTCAATCTTCGGCGATTCAAATCCTTCAAGCTCGCCATTATTACTTCATAAGGTAGTGTAGCGAGTTGTTACTTCATAAGGTAGTGCACCCTTACATCTCACACTTACTATAGAGAGATGTTCACAACCATAGAGAGAGAAACTCTACCATTCCTCCGTTGTGTTTTCTATTTTCCACCGTGCGCTTTCCCACTAATCCAAGCTCTATTTTCTTCTATTCTCCTCAATTTTTGAAGTCATTTCTTCGAATCTTATATTATGGTTCGTGTCTTATTCCCACTTTTTTCTATTCTTTTGTCATACTAAAATAGTTTATAAAGGTATATTCTTCTCTTTGTTCTTGTTTCAATCATGGTAGGTGAAAACATTAACCTTTTTAGGCAATAATAAGACCTCAAAAATTGAATACGCCTTTAGAGTCAGCCCTTATAAATAGAGAACTTAATGCTAGACCATTTAACCAATGATGAAGGTGCAATAGAGAACGAGTCGACGTCTTCCTGAAACCCTAGTCCTTAGATAATCAACACCTCAACTTAAGCTAATTGGTCAGGGTACAATCTGATGATCGTTAGGTTCCATTCCGAACGCATTCACATGACATATCGCTCTTCATGACGAGATGAGTTTTTATACTCACGAGACCCACCATACTTTTTAAGTGTTCTTAACTTTTGTACCTCTTCTTTCAAATTTTGAACAATATTTGTGGCATAATGCAAAAAACCGCTACAGAGCGTGAAACTGAGAGGGTTTTGGGGAAGATTTTTTAATTTAAGTTTCCTCTTCGGGTATCACTAGAATTCAAACCCGTGTCAGATAATTGAGGGAAAGAATATGAAGAGATTAAAGATGAAGTTAATATGATGATAGTAGGAAAATCTTCTCCATACCCGGTAACAAGGACTTTCGGAGCTCTGAAATCTCTAGTAGATGTTGCTGCTAATAACTCTCATTTCGCCTCCGACACGATTCCCCATGTTTTCTGGTAATGAAGAACAAATTTCTATTTTTTCCTTGTGTTTGTGTTTTTACTATCTTTGGAACCAAATTCCCTCGATGGATAGGAAAAATGTTGTATTTCTTTTTCCCATTTTAAACATTAAAATTTCCTAGATGGCCGGAGCATTTTGTAATGCACATTTGACCCCTTGAAGTTCTTTTATACTACCATTTTAGTTGCTTTTATTTTTTTTACCGCGAGGTGATAACTCATGTGGTGAGCTAAAGTTTACTTCATGATTGAATACACATCGTTATCAGTAGCCAACCTTGTCGTCACAACTGTTGGATCTTGGTGATCACTTATAGCTCGAGGCTCATTCTCAACGATCCTTGTTGGACATTTATTTGAGAAAAAAATAAACTAGTGAAACTTTCATGGACAACCCAAGATCAAAGTTTTCCCTCACAAATCTATATTGGATATTCTTATGTGAATAAAAACTACTAACCTTAATAGTTAATCTTAACTCAAAGTTCTACCTCAACCAATGTTTATTAGGTATTTTACGAGAAAAGAAACTCCTCATACCTTATTGATTAGTCTGAGCTCAAAGTTCCCCCTCACTAATCTTTGTTGGGTATTTTTAGAAGAAAAAAAACTATTGTGACCTTATTGATTACTCTAAGCTCAAAATTCTCCCTCAACCAATCTTTTTTGGGTATTTTTATGAGAAAATAAACTAAGGAGATCTTATTGATTACTTCACATTCGAATTTATCCCTCAAACAATACTTGTTGGGTATTTTTATGAGAAAAGAAACTACAGAAGTCTTGATTTTAAAACATGCACATTTAGAAAAAACAAAAGTATTTTTAAGGAAATTGTTTCATTAATTTGCGTGTGTTTTCATAATTTTCCTATGTAATTTGACCATTTTTCCATTTTATAGTAATTTAAATGTGAAAAATAAGATGTTCAAGATATATAGATTTTTTACATAAGATGGAGTCGGAGATGCTTAACATTCCACGGGTGTTGAAGTTTCATTCCTTCTTCATCTACTAGTTTAAAAGTTTATGCTTTGATTTTTTTTCCCGCCACAGTGTATGGGCCCTCACAATTTGGACCTAGCTTGCTCAACCTTCAATCCCTAGTGTGCAAAGAAATTTTATGAGGACTTTGTTCCCTATCAAGAACGCATTACTTCTGAATTTAGACGAATATATACTCCTTATAAGAATATGGTAGTGTTATACCCGTAGGTGAGCTTTGGTTCTTTTTTATTCTACAAATCTAGTTATTCTGTTTGTTTTAATCTTGTGAGTCATTTGAAACTCTATAAGAGGGATTGGTTATCTTCATTGGTATCACGTCGTCGATGCCATACACAAGGGCGAAGGTAGTTTCTTATGTGGTATTTCGTGGAGTTTTCATGTAGGCCCAAAGAATTTCTTTGAGGTAATTTGGCCATTTGCCAGATACCCCCACTAGACTCTTTTTAATGGGTTTGAGGATACTTCTTTTTATTACCTTCAATATTAACTTCATTTGAGGGTGGAATGTTGGTAGATAAATATTTTGATATACCTCCCCTCTGACAAAATGTGTCGATTCTTGTGTTTTTTAATTGAAGAGTTTTTTCTGTGGTCATGGAATTTGGGACACAAAACCTATGACATATGTTAGTCATTGCAATATTTATCACATTCTTGGTCATGATCCAAGAGAGAGGTTATGGTTTTACCTACTACAAAAATTAGTCTACAATGACAATGATGTGATTACATTCTCTCAAAGTAATGGATAGTTGTTGACCAAGTTTATCCTCCTCCTATTAAACGGTAGTGTTTTCAAGAATAATTCTAACGACACTGTAAGGAAATGAATAGTGTTAGCCAACCGATAATAGGGATCATATTTTTTACTAAAGATTTAGCGTGTAGTGATATGGTTAGTTAAAGAATCTCGATGGTAAAAATCTCCTGCAGCAATCCCGAAGTTTATTTTTATTTTTTTGTGAAAAATGTTTGTGACGTTGAAATGGGTCCACTGGTTAATATTTTATAACTATAATGAGTTGAATCCTACTCGCGGTAAAGCTCTTCCAATATCATGGCCAAATATTTAAATCCTAAGAATTAAAGTAATTTTTTGCCCAACCTTTGCTTAAAGAGGTTTCGACCCAAGATTATAAATTATTTTTCCCTGAAATTCAATATTCTCATCACGACGCCATCCTCGGGGTAAATTCATATTTCCAAGAAGTTTAATATTTTGACCCTCCAATCTCCAGCATTGACCGTCCCTAAATTTAAGGTTTCGTTGTGATCGGGATCATTCTCTTTGTCGATAGAGGGGTCTTCTTACAACGAGACTCGTGGCTTCGTTTTGAAGTAAGTTATTAAAGCTAGAGCGTATTCTGGGAAGATTTCCACTATGGGAACAATTGGGCATGAGATTTTAATACTTTTATATATTTAACCAAGTGCTCCTTGCACGCTTTGGGGTGCCCCAAAGCATAGTTTACCAAGAGTTAGAAACCATTTATCAATCGTACCTTTTTCGCACCGCATACGTTGGCCAACCTTAGACAGCGGATTGTTTCCTTATACTTAACTCTGATATTCAAATCTTTGAAACGAAGTCGGATGGCTGAATTTACTGCATCCCCGGTTGGGGCCATAAGTTGGGCACTTACCCTTTAACCCAAAATATGTGAACCTTCATTTATGCAGATTATCAACTTTAGCTCTACTAACTCGATTAACGGTTTGGGTTTTTTGTCATGAACTTCTATGATAAAAAATTTTAAGGTTTGTGCTTTGATAGTTTTCATTGGTTCATAAGAAATATCAAAGTCTTCTAACTTTACCGACCAACGGTTTAACCTCTCTGAGATATTGGCTTCTGCAAAATGTTACGGAATTGGAAATAATTTCAAACCACAATGGAATGGCTCGGGAATTAAGGTCTCATTGTTCTGGCTGATGCAATCAAGGTCAGTGCCAACTTTTCCAACTATAAATACATTATCGGTAGAGGGATCAATATCTTACTCACATAGTAAACTGGCTTAGAGCAATTCTTATCTTCTCTAATCAATATTATGTTCTCCAAGTGTTCAGATACGACTAATTAAAGGTATACCCTCTCCCTTAGATTAGGATTGGCAAGGTCTCTAGGGAGTCTAGATTCCGCTTTATCTTACTAAATGCATCATCGCATTGATCGGTCTATTGAAAGTTGTTCGCCTTTTGTGTACTTGGAAAAATGGAGCACATTTGTCTGGCAATCAGGAGATGAACCTATTTAATATCGCGACCTTCTCATTAGTATTGAAACCTCGTTAAGGTTTTGAGGTGGATCCACGGAAGTCAAGGCCTCCAAAGGCACAGGGTTTTTTTATTCTTTTTTTGCTTACCAGATGCAACAGGAATTTCTGAACCTGATTTTGAGTGTACACTTCTTCGGATTATGATTTAAATATATACTTCTAATGTTTTGAGAAGTCTCCCCCAGATAAGAAATATGCCTCGAATATTTCGTGCTATTTATAAGCATGTCCTCGATGTATAACTCATAATTCTTTCAAATCTAGAAAGCAAAAACCTTGTTGTCTAATCGCTGATAAGCCACCTCTGCGTTTTTTAGTCTGCACGATATTACTTTGTAGCAATGAAGTTCTAAGTATGTTGTTAAACTTGTATTATCTTGATCTGATGGATATATCTGAATCTAGTTATATCTTGAGTAAACATCCATTAACGCGGGATATTTTTAGTCAACGTGGAGTTTACCAAAGAATCTATGAGAGGCACCTAGAATAGGTATTTAGGACAAGCTCTATTTAGATCGGTGAAGTCGATACACATGCACCAACTATAAATATTTTTTTACTAATACCGGGTTTGTGGTCCACATGACATCTTAGGATTCTCGTATATATCACATATGGGATAAAATATTTACTTCGGCAATAATGTTCATTGATTTCCGATAAAGAAATAACTCATTTTTGTGAATATGCTTCAAATTCAGATTAATTGATAGTTTGTGACAGATTATATCTAGTGGAACTCCGATAACATCATTGCTTGACCATGCAAAAACATCTAATTTTTACCGGAAACCCACTGTCTTTTTCTTCAATAATTATTGGTGCCAGGTTTTAAAATTTTCCATTCTGAAAGCAATGAATCTGGACATCCTCCTCATCCACAATAAAACTAGAAGTATCTCTTAAGTCATCTAGCATCTTGATCCCAACTAAAGGCCCCAAGAAATATTATTCCTCCATAGGTATATTCCCTTTTGTATCCTTACATTTGACATTTTTTACTCTTTCTTATTTTCTAGTAAAGGGGAATAACACTCCCTCACAACTTTTTGGTTGCTCTGAAAACCTCTCACCCTATACAATATCACATATTTTAGGCATTGATGGATGATGGAGTTTATTGCAGGCATTTGGTCTCTGTCGAAGATCACGTTATGAGAGGCTGGGTGATCCTTGATTACTATGGCGCTCAGCCTGATGAACAAAACATCAATGGATTCAAGCGTCCTATGGTGGAGGGACTCTTCATACGATTGTAAGCCTTTTTTAATATGATGTTGGTTGAGCTTCTTATGTAAATCAAGACCCTATAAATTTCCTCCCCTCCTAGAGAAGCATTAATCAAGATGTCATCCTCATAAGTTCCTGCAGATCGTCGACTTCAAAAAGGATAGAAGAACATGATGGTCAGCTAACGTGTAGAGAGGTTTTTCCTTGTAGTTATACTTTACAGCCCTTAATGTTGTTTATTTCAAGAAAATGTGATGATTTCTGAAGCAGTATCACCCTCAGAAATAGTTAAGAGTCCCATAATATTATTTAAAGCATCTTCCCCCGATACAACCGCGACGAGATGCCGATCTAGATTGGATTTTAGGTATTTGTTAGTCAAATCACAATTAGTTATCTCCCAATTTATAGTGATCATGTTATCATTTTCTTATTCTGGGATGGCCACCTTCCCCAATAGATCTAGTTTTATACCCAGAATTTTGTTACACACCACAAATATCATATATGTACTAGAGTAATTTATCATTTTCAATTAAGTTATGGATTTATTCCTTCAAAGAAATACAATCTTGTGTCCAATAACCGATGTCGTTATGGTACTTGATATTATTATTATTCCTCTCCACTCGAGGTTAAGAGGAGGGGTGAAATAGAATTTCCTTTTTAGATTCTTAAGTAGATTTTTGCCACACTCTCTGTCAACTCGGTGTAGTTATTGTGCTTGAGCCACTTATTAATCTGATAGTCACGTACTTATCCTGAAGAGGCAATTTTTGGATTTAAAGCATGTAGTTTCCTTAGTGTCTAGACTTGAATTGATCGCTTCTGCACTGGGACCTCGGAGGACGAAGTGAGGACATCCAAGACCTGCTACTATTAGATCACCAGCGGTGCACCAAGTGGGATCGAGGTGGTCATAGGATTAGAAGGCTAGTAATTGTATCTCAAAGAATTATCTGAAACCAAGAGTAGATGTATAATTTATTCTATACTGATTTGGGACTCAACCTGAGCCAAAATAGTCTCGAAAGTCATATCATTATGTCCCACGACTTCTTCAGCAATGTTTGTCTCTAGGATGAGCGCTTGGCTATACGAGGAAATATCCACCTCTTCTTGACAATCGTAAACATTGTTCTTGGTGTGCATAAAATATTGTGAGTAGTTCCTCAAACCTTACCCATATATTTTTTTGGAATGTATTATATGGTCCTCGTGATATTTGATTTATTTTATCCTTACAAAATAATGTCAGAATAGAATCCACAAATGATCGAAGCTTATATTGGACATCGGCTCCAACCCATTGAACCATGTCAAAGTGTTCTTCTTGAAATTCATCGACAATGCTCGACATCACAATCAAATGTCATCCGTAAAGCTCATCTTCACGTTTATAAAATGATTTATGTGGTTCTCTAGATCATTAGTCACATCGTACTGGTCCATTTTTTACACTTTGAACCTTCATGGTAGTTTGATCACCATAATATTTGGGATCATGTGAGAATTTCCCTCCTATACCCCTGGGTATAGAAAGAGTCGTTCAAATCATCACTCGGAGCTAAACATGGGTTTACGCGATAGAGAGACTCCATGTTAAATGATGTTTGAGTATCATATGCATACCCTTGCCCCGGGAATACTTGCTGATACTGACTGAGATTATGCCCCTAAGGTTCAAGGCCGACTTAGGGTCCAGGGTAGACAAAGTTAGCTTGTTGCTGACCATCCAGGGTCGGGTTTGTATGTGTTTATTGAGCTTGCCACCTCACAACAGCCCTGCTAGGTAACGAGAGTGGCTTCTCACTGATCTTGCCTGACCTTATTTGGTCTACCTCAAGTTTATTTCGTGGATATGTCTCACCCTTTCGCCTTGAATTATGCATTTGTATTGCATGCCCAAAGTCTCTTTGTCAATGCCTCAGCCTGCACAGAGAGAAGAACTTATGTTTGTCACTCAATTATACAAATAAATATCAATATCTCACCTTATATTCTATTCGTGGGAAATTATGAGCACGATCCTAACCATAAGGCCTCATGAAATCATACATATAATCTTCTATCGTCTGCTCAGAATGTGTCATAATACAGAATTTAGACCGCAACCAATCTGCCTATATATGCCAGAATCCCTCCCACTTTGGGAGATGGCCACTTTGAGACAAGGAGTGGTACTCGCCAGTTCCTTTTTGTGCTTAAAGGGTAGCGATTTGAGACTCAATCAATTATCTCTACTCTTCCAACAAAGCAAGCAATATAGAAAATTCGAGTGGTTTTGAGATCTCGACCCATCTCGTAGTGGGATGAGAGGCATACTAGTTTTTCCATGATTATTCATCATATTACATCTCATTTTGAGAGCAAAAAAATAATCTGGTTTTGAAGGTTGTCTTTGGGTAGCAGTTCGAGTAGAGCTCCCATTTGATCATTACCAATGAGCTCTTTTTTTATCACCAAGAACTGATTGGTAGTTAATGTAGAGACATAAAACACTTAGAGAGAAAAAGGAAATATTAAATGTTTAGTAGAAATAATAATTGTTCACCCTTTTTTAAAAGGGGGACCTGTTATATTTATAGTGACTAATATGAGCTTTTGAGATCTATTGGCCTATAAATACATATGATCATATTTCAGGATTTAAGTTTAACCTTTAACCTATAAAGCTTAAAGTTAGCCCAAAACAAGACCTTTAGCCCTATAAAGAATTCTTTTATCAAATTGTATATAATATTATTCAGCAGCATATCATATTTAGTTTTTTAGGCAATATATAGTCACTACTTTAATTTAAAGATATTTGGATCAAATTAAAAACATTTATGACCTATTTCGATAAATAATACTTAACCGTTTGAAAAACATTGTTATTAATTATCATTATTTACTTTTAATGTTTGAAATATAAAAATATTGAAGAATAAAATTATAGGAGTGGCTATAATTTGTTTTTGTTATTTCTAGTTATTTGTATATTTTTATAAAATTACAGAAAATATTATAGTTTATGTGGAGAATTATAAGTATTTTGTTTAAGTTGAAGTCGAAATAAAACTGCAAGTATATTGAAAAATTGAGTAGTATTCTTAAGTCGAACTCGAAGTTAGACTGCAAGTAAGTTAAAAGCTAGGGAAAATATAATAAGCTTTAGTAATGTGTAAATAAATGAATGAATTATTTATTAATATATGTTAAACCTTTATTTATAAATTCTATTATTACGATAAATATCTCCAATATATGAGGAAGAATTAGTCTTATTTTTCTCTAACTATTTAGATACAATATTATAGCATATCTTTGAATAAGTTTTATGTACTTTTAAGTACTCGAATTGATAATAAGCCAATGTATACGGGTCACACATTTACATTCTTACCAGTAGCTCCATAGTCCTTACGCGAGTAATAATAAATGAATAACTTTGACTTTTCCAAATTATTTAACATTATTCGAAGCATATGTTTTTGTTTGCTAAAAAATCTATTGTTTATTCAAAAACATACATTGGTTTTGGCTGAAAAGTGCTCTCGATTCTGCTTGTCTACCCGAAGTTTTGTCTTGACATCTGAAGCTATTACATTTTACATTTTTACATATTGAAATATATATATGAAACTGTCTTAGGCTAGACTCTTTGGGAGTCTTAAGGTATTTATTCTAATCTTACTTAAGTTGAACTGTTATCGGAGACATCTCAAAATTAGTTCATACTTAACTATTTTTACCTCATTAAAACCCTTCACCAACCAAAATCTTCTTTAAGGATAAAAAATATATTTTACCGAATATAAAGAGTACAACTAACATTCAATAGGCTACTAGGGTACTATTTATTCTTATTTTTATCACTTACTGGCCTTGAAATACTTTTATTATTTGTTGATTGTAGTTGAGTGACCCTTTTAGTCCTTTGTGAATGATGAAATAATGAATATTATGTCATCTGAAGTGTTGTTGTTTCTTTAACATCTTCTTATTATTGGAGATATGCTTGGCAAAGATTGTTATAAATGTATTCCATTATAATCATAGCTTTTGACAAGGGATGATAGAAGGATTATACACATTCAACTATTTACTTTTGTAATTTTTTTAGGGATGAAGAACTTGATGTTTTCTTCAACTTTGATTTCTTTATTGAAATATCATAAGTATCCTTTTACTCCTTAATAAATACTCAGTTTAAGGGTTAAAAAGGTAAATAAAAGTATATTTAGCTATGTAAGTCACCCAAAGTTCATTATATTTGTTCAGCCGAGTTTATACTGGGATTGATGATTATGATTAAAAGATTTTATAGTTGTATGATATTTGTATTTATAATTGTGTGCAAGTGGTCAATTTTTTAAAGTTTGAGGGATTTTTGTATTATTTAGGTGAAAATAAAAGTGGTTGGTTGAAAAGTTACACGTGTTGAAAGTTTTCTATTTAACCACGTGCTTGCGCCCTTTTAAACTTTTACAATTAAGCCCTTCAATATTTTTTAGATGGTTAAAAACTTGCATAGTCCCTCTCGTTTGTGACTTGTCTCACAATGGTCGCTCACATTCATTTTTGTTAGAAATCATCTCCTTACGTTTTTAAAATTATACAAAATTAGTCCTTCATAATGTTAAAAGGTCTTTATACCTGATTATATCCTTTGACTTTCCACATAAGCCTCCACGTACGACACTGATGTGGACGCGATAACTAATTATAAAATTACTTTAAATTTTTGTCATTATTATTTACCTAGAATTTGACTAACTACACAACCCAACCCACCTAATAACCCAACCTATCAAATAATCCAAATCTATACCAAAATTAATTTTCTATGTCGGTATCTTAAACAATTCACGATAACAATAATAATATCCTCAATAGTTACTTTTCGTATTCATTTCAAAGCAACAAGTGCTCTAACAACTCTATTAGTCATTATATATCCTCCAAGTCCATCAACATTTAGTTAAGAACACACCTTCGAGATTTACTCTCTTAGGTCGCGATCGATCTGCACATAAGATAAACATAATCTAGCTGAATTAATTTATTGCTGAAGCTTCTCATGCTCAACCATATATGTTTCATGAAACACTTGTTGGTTTTTATCAAAACTTCCTCTCTCTTCAACGATCTTCACTCGCAACTCCGCATCTCCTACGGTCTCGACTTTGGTGTGCATTCCAAATCAATCAAGAAGTTATGGCCTTAACTCACATTCCAAAACTATAAAGCTTTGAACAATTTTCATAAGATAAGAATAATTAACCATCTATATCCATACATGACTCCACATGAGTGTGCGAAAAATCTTACTGATTAGGTAGTTCATCACGATGTCAGATTTAGATTTCCTATAATTGTGGAGAATTGTTTTTTTTCCATGCAATGATGAAGTAATTTTCTTTATAGCCTTAATAGACTTTGGTTCCCAATTATTACAGATTTTATCTAATATAAAAATACTAATATAATCTTTGATATGATAATTAAAATACTCGATTGGACCAGAAGCAATCGAGCTATACTATCTTCCTTAAAACATATACATTAATATTTATCGAAGGTAATGTTTTACAAAAACTAACAAATTTTAGACCATCATCATCAATAAATTCTTCAATATATCTAGTGTATATATCATATGTAGGGGAATACACGCACTGTTTAAACTTGTGAACCATCCTCATCAAAAACTTTGCGGATGTATGACTTAAATGATACTTTAAATTTCTAATAAGATGACATATACAATATGCATGATAGCAATTTAGAAAAAGAAAGCATAAAAACATTCACTATACTTAAATGACGATCCAAAATAAATGTGGTTTGATGATCCAAAAAATGAGAGTTCAATATTTCAAGAAACTATAACCAATTACCATCATCTTTAGATCCAACAATAGCAAATGCAACCGAAATACATGCAGAGTTATAGAGAAAGAAACATAAATAAGCATTGGTTGTAGTGGTTCAATATTGCGTTTTGCTTATAAAAATCAAATCTGACATGTAATTCGTATGTATAAAATAATGAGTCATACTCAACGTTTACAGATGACTCCTTTAGTATTTCGCTATTATAATAGAAATAATTCACGATTTGCGTTTACCGATAAGGTTTGTTATTTGCATCAATGTAGAGGATTGTGCTTTAACTTACACTGTAACATCTGTTTCTCGATTCGTGATTATCAAAATACTTTTTGCAATACATAAATCGATCAAAATAATACTCAGTTCGTGTCTCGTGTTTCACATATAGAAAAAGACTTATTTTGGGATTCACATTTATTAAATATTGAGTGCATTATTTACAATTAAAAAAAACGGAACTAGTAACCATTGTCATTATTTTTAGTTATGGCAAATAGCATTACTCATATATATATTTTCTCATAAGTAATATTTCATCAATGATTAAAAGTGGACAATAAGAGCGGAAATTTTAGATACAAGATGTAAATGTTGTGAAATATCCCTCGAAAATGTTAGTTCGAGGAGTATATTTGAGTGCGTAGTCACTTGTAATATCAAGACTCCTCAATCATTTAAAATTTCGTTTAATTATAATAAATGAAGTAAAAAAATATATTCATAGACCGTAATCTTAGATTTTTTTTAAAGTATCGATTATATCTAAACCATTGTCATTTTTAACAAACAACCGTACGCTCCTAGCTATCACGTCACATTTGGAAATTTTGGAATCATGTATTTATGACGCAATAAAAAACCTGATGTAAAATATATATTTTATTTTATTTACAAAAATCCAGTACCACAAATGTGCAGCTGGGCATACTTCTTAATGACTATAAAACTAGTGGACATATTAAGTGTTTCATGAAATCTCCATTTACAACCCTTTGAGACTTTATTCTTGCAGTAAATAGTTATTTTTTCAATTATTTTGCATGTAATTAAAATAAAAATCATACTTTAGAGCACAACGGCGTAAAACTAATTTTAAAGAGGATGTTTCTTCCTCCAAAATTTGGTCATAATTTCATCAATCCAACCATTAGTAGCAAATTGTTTTTTCTTGTGACCAAATAAACTAATACCTAAATATTTTCCCATTAACTAAATTCTGATTTGAAGCTTAAAAAAACTAATATAAATTTCTCTATGAGTTTTTAGATCAATGATATCGACAGTTTTGTCAATAGAAATACTTTGACAACCTATAACATTAAGGATTAGTAGTATACCCACAAAATCATATCACTACTCAATAAACAACTTTTCAATTCACCACAATAATATTTTAACTTAAAATTCTCTATAAACAAGTGGTCTAATTTGTTTAAAACAAAAATTTTAATACTTTGAAAGTTTTCAAAATGACTAATAGAGTGAATTGTTGTTTGATCATCTAGTTTTAAAACACCAAATCCAGATTTGAACATTGCATACACGCATTAGAAAACATCATGAAGTAATCAGAATTGCGATTCACGTATTTACAGTTCGTAATGTTTTGCGATTTATATAATACTGAATCTTATGGATTTACAATTCACACTTCCTCAATGATTCACAATTCACATCATACTTGTTCTTAGGTTTCACAAGTATTTGTCGTAAATTTGTGATTCTCGACATACGTACTGATTCGTGGTTACTAATTTTCAAATCAGGATTCGCGAGATTAATTATAATACACGAACCTATGTATGTATTGATTCTTTAAAAAAAAATTGGATCGACGAAGCCTGAAGTTTGGTTGTTACGTAGTTTTAAAAAAGAAATAGATTCAACGATAAAATTTTATATATTTTATTTAATTTTTTTAAAAAATTAGATAAAAATAATTAAATTTTAAATAATAAATTATATTTAAGGTATTAAATAAAAAAAATATGCTTGATTTTAAATACAAATTATCGAGCGAGGAGACGCAGAGGGGTTTGGCTAAATTCGGGTCCAAAATATGTTAACCAACCCCAAAATTTTAGCCGTCTTTTACCCCGCCGGTTGAGAGGGTTTCAACCGGCGGGGAAGCTTACCCCGGCGGGTGAAACAGTTTTTTCCGTTGGGTGGGAGGGTTTCAACCGGCGGTTGAAAAAGATTCAACCGCCGGGATAAAAATAAAATTATAAAACTTCAAAAACGCTTGTTTTTTGGGACTGGTTAACACATTTTGGACCCGAATTTAGCCGAACCCGACGCTGAGCCGTTGCTGCGGATACTTCGGCTTACTTTTTAAGCTTATATGAATACGATGAATAAAAAGTTATATTATAATTTAAAGTCAAACTTTATGATAGATTCTTACAAAGATTATATACGGATGTAAGTGTATGTTTTACTTGTTATCTATATAATAAATATCTACTTAAATTAAAAACATGTAACTAATTACAAAATCTTCCATAGCAATTCTTTTACTTAGATACAGTCATTCGAATATTCATATGATAAAACTCTGTGACTAATTAGGAATAGGTTCCATAAATAATTATCGTATCTAGATTTATAGCCACTCGAATTTGTATATAAATAAAACTTGTATCCAACAACATTTTTATTAAAATCATGGAAAACTAACTTCCAAAAGGAATAAGACAATCACATTATTAAAGAAAACCGAAACAAAAGACATGTACAAATATAAACCCTCAGCATCCGATCGTACTACTCCATCCAGTCGATACAATACCATCGATCATGCCTAAATTTCGAAAGAGAAAAAGAGAGAGAGCCAACTTAGTACAATTTCCATCCAGATTGTATGAAAACATAAATTGCATCATTTTCCAACATGTACGAAATAATCATGCTAAAGGCCTATATGATGATACCTTGGTCGCGAGGTTGTGGGTGAGCCAGTCTAAACCCTCGTAAAGCCCCTCACCGGATGTAGCGCAAGTGCTCTGGATATACCTGGAGAGAGGGACCAAATACAAAAATCACTTATAGATTAATAATAGGAAAAGGCTAATCAAAATTGTAATATTTTTTGTATCACAAAGTTACCAGTTACGATTGCGAAGCGACTGAAGACCAAGTTTATCGGTTATTTCAGCAGCATTCATTGCATTAGGTAGATCTTGTTTATTAGCAAATACCAATAGAACTGCGTCGCGCAACACCTCCTACAAGATTATGTCAATAGTTATTTTAAAACAAAACAGACAATAGGGAATTTTGTGAGTACATGATAACCTCTGAAGTTTGTACGTAAACAATTTTAGATTGAATTATTTTGATGGTTTTCTAAAATTCGACGGGATAAAATTGGAAACACTTTCTAATGAGCCAGAGAATGAATAATTGCGTGAGCTTTATCATTGGAAACACTTTCTAATGAGCCAGAGAATGAATAATTGCGTGAGCTTTATCAAACGAGAACCATGCTTATCTATTTGGAACAAAGTGACCCTTCTAATCATAGTATATTCTAACAAGAATGCATTCTCCAACTTGTTCGATAATATATTATGATTACATTGGTCGACTAGTCAATCCAATTACACTAAAATATCCAACACTGACACACTGACTGTACTTAGTTTGCAAACAAATTAAGAAAAAACTGAGAGTAGAACGTAACATACCTCGTTCAACATCTTATACAATTCATCCCTTGCCTCGCCAACACGGTCTCTATCGATGCTGTCGATCACATATATGATACCTTGTGTATTTTGGAAATAGTACCTCCATAGTGTACGAATCTGTAAATTCATGTCGAAATTAGATCACTTCACACACAATCGCCCATCTACTAAGCCTCGAAATAAAGAAAAAAAAAGGTTATATAAGACAGTTTAGTACCCTGTCCTGACCCCCAACATCCCACACGGTGAAACTCACGTTCTTGTATTCAACAGTCTCGACGTTAAAACCTGACAGAGAATTTATTTAGGCTCCGAATCGGAGTCAGACAATCTTAATGGCATGCAATTCAAGAACACGAACAATACTCATTCGCTTACCGATTGTAGGGATGGTGGTCACGACCTCGCCAAGCTTGAGTTTATACAAGATGGTGGTCTTTCCAGCAGCATCAAGACCAACCATTAGTATTCTCATTTCTTTCTTGGCGAAAAGTTGTGTGAAAAGCTTTGTGAATGTCATGCCCATCTTGATCTATTACACTAATCAAACACTGCAACCAAAATACACAGCACACAACACATAACATAAAGACTTCAAATCATAATCCAATCACTTGCCAACTTTCATTCATTATTCACAATCGGCTAAAACATAAGTCATAATAATTTGATAAAATTTATTTGGATCATACATAATCAACAATCCAAAAATATCAACCCAAAAGAACAAAATTTTAGATAAGCTAGATCCAAACAAGATAATAAACTTATTTTTTAAATCTATTTTTTTTAAACAACTAATTAAACAGAGAAGACTAAAAATAAATTATTCGATTAGAGAAGCTTTTAGCGATCGAACAAACTTTCTGCTAACGGATTAAATTTAAAATTGAAGGTTATGAAGTATGAGATTGAAGATTACCTTAGAGAGATAGAGAGATAGAGAGATTTAGGGAGGGATTGATATTGCAGAATGAAGAAATGGTTTAGCTTAAAGCTTGACTTTTATAGTGAGGAGAATTGACAGAAAGTTGTATTGCTTTGGGTTTAAGTATTGGATGGTTACTTAACGGCTGTTATCGCCAACCAAACCAAAGAAGGAGAGATGAGTCAACCAAATAGAAAATAAAATTCTATGGATTGTTCCATCCTCACGTTCGGTTCGGGATTAAATTTGGAAGTTTGTAGAAATATGATTGGTTGAAGCTTTAGAAAACTAATTATAGATTGAAAAAAAAGGCAGCTGAAACGATTTTTATTTATTTTCTTATTTGAATTGTCAAATTATGCCTTTTGTACTCGTGCATTTCAGAAAAAAAAAAATCTAAAATAAAATGTGTTTATTTTTCTTACGTAAATAAAATAAAAGTCATGAATGAAATTCTTTTTGAAAATGATTATTTTGTATTTATATTTGGTTATTATATTTTTCTATTATTATTTTAATCCGGTCCGTTTCTCAAATTTAGGTTGAAATGTTACTCATATATATTTTATTTTTATTTATTATAATTAGATATAAATCGTTTTTTTTTTGTTTTTTATGAATGTATTATTGTTGTTTAATTTTATGTTTTTTACAATTTGGTTTATAAATCTTTTTAAAAAAACTTGTATTCAAATTTTTTAGAGATAATAATCAAATTATTTTTTCATGTTTACAATTTAGAAAAGTCTGAAATCCAAAATGAATAACATTTTTTATCACACTCTTATATTGATAAAACGTACATAAGATAGGTTTTCACTTCGAAATTTTAAACGCTTCATAGTTGAATTGGTGTTTGAACAATAAATTTTAGGATTTTATTCCAGAGAAGTGGGACACGAGAAATTGAATCTTTCATTCAAGGTAACCTTATTATGGAAAGATGAGGTGTTTAGTGAAATTTATCGACGAAAGAAATTACTTTTTGCAAGATTTCATGGAATTCAACTCTCGTTTCAAAGGTTGTATAGTTCTAACATTTTCAGACTTTCTAAGAAGTTAAGGGAAAAGTATATGACTCTTATGGAAGAGAAGGAGATGTTATGGTTTAGCGTTCGAAATAATAGTGGATAAAGTTGGTTGAGCATAACACATAATTCGATGCAAATTATGTAAATTATGGTCTCAACGACATGGGTAAAGCTTATCATTACTTCCATATGGTCGAATTCGATGCAAATTATGTAGAATGAAGAATTGGTTGAACATTTCACACCACAACAAGGTATTAGGAAAATGGATTGGCTCATTCCTCACCTTATTATCACGTGTACTAAACAATTATCTCTTACATTTTGGGTCTTTGTATGCCCCATGATCTCTCATGTTTTCTTTAAGATTTAATGTTGTTTGCATATGTTTTAGAAGAACAAGTCGAGTTGATTAAAGGAGTACTGCATTTGTTTTACGATGAATCCAGTTTAATCGGTAAGTGATGAGAATAATAATATTTCATAGGAATTTATCAAAAAATTATTTATCGTACATGATTGGTTTTTATCTTATTGAATTATTGGGGACGTATCTGGGTACGCTAATTTCTTCAGGCCGACTCCTGATGGGGTTTTATCAGCAGATTACTACAAAAATGAGAGGAAAATTACCAAATTGGAAAATATAGAGTCTCTCTTTAGCGAGTCATATATTTCTAGCATAATCAGTTTTGAGCGTGATCTAGACTTATATTATGCAAACAATATAATTATCGGTGCATGTGTGTAATGATTTTGACCGAATTAGTAGAGATCTTATTTTGGGTTAATCCAATGAGGGTAAAAAGGTACATTGGATGACACGTGATAAAATCTATAAACTGAAAAAGAAGAGGCCAAAATTTAAGGGTGTAAGGAATTTTAAAATAAACCGCTTTGGGCTAAACTAGAGCGGAGGACCTTATAAAATAACCAATATTATTAAGGTACCTGCATTGCTTTCTATTCTTCTCTTTTCAATGACGGAAGGGGACTGAAACGGACTTGGCCTTTAGATCTTTAAGTAGATTTGTGTCACGCTCATTGTCAATACGGTGTAGTTATCATGATTTAGCCCCTTATTCATATGATCATCACGTATTTATCTTAAAGAGGCACTTCGCAGATCTGATACATGCGGTTACCTTGGGTTTAGACTTGAACCGATCGCTTCTGCACCGGGACCTCAGAGGTCGAGGGGAGGGCATATAAGACATGCCGTTGCTAGACCACATAGGGTACAACAAGTGGGGTCGAGATGGTCATGGGACCTAAATACTGGTAATTTTATCTCGAATAATTATCCGAAAGCAACCGTGAAGCATCATATTTTCTATATAAATTTGAGACTAAACCTAACCCAAAACACAAAAGTTATATCATTCTTCCTTATGACTTCTTCCACCAGGTTTGTCCCGAGGGTGAGCCCCTGCTTATTGAATAAAATAGCCACCTCTTCTCAATAATCGTCAATGTCGTTCTTGGTGTGCACAAAATGTTGCATGTAGTCCCTCAAACGTTTCCCATACATTTGTTTGCAATGTATTATATGGATCCCCTAATCCTCAGTTTGCTCCTTACAAAATGATATCGAAATAGATTCCTCAAATAAACGAAGCTTTTTTTTTACCTTTGGCCAACCCATTGAACCATATCAGAGTGTTCCTCTTGAAATTCATCGCGAATGGTCAACACCATAATCGGTCTTCCTACGGGAATCTCATCATTATATTTGTAAACTGCTTTATTTGGTGCTCTGGATCATTAGTCACATTGTACTTACTCATTTTGTGGACATCGAACCTTCATGGTAGTTCGATCGCCATAATCTCTGGGTTCAAAAGAGATATTTTCCTCATACACCCTTATGTATAGAAAGAGTCGTTCAGTTCGTCACCCCAAGCAAAACACGAGTTTACGAGATAGAGAGACTTTATCTTAAACAATGGTAATTAATTACCATATATAGACTCCTAACCTAGGAATGTCTGTTGATGTTGATTGATATTTTTCCCCTGAGGGTCAAGTCCGACCTGAGGTCCGGGTACACAAAGCTAGCATGTTGTTGAACACCCAGAATTGGATGTCGAACTATTTGTTGATGTTTTTGGCTCACGACAACCGTACTCGGCAGCAGGAGTAAGTGCTTGTGTTTCTTCCCCCGTCTCTTTTTAGTTCACCTCGGGATTTCTTTGTGGATTTCTCCGGTGTACTTTCTCACCATTTTTCCTGGAATAACGCATGTATTTTTCGAGCCCAAAGTCTCTTTATCAATGTCTTCGCCTACATGAGGAAGAGAACTTATTTTCATCACTCGCTGATACAAATTCATAAAACTCTCTCACCCTATACTCCTTTCTCGAGGAATTATGAGCATTATCGGACCATAAGTCCCCGTGAACTTGTACGTATCATCTTATGTTGTCTGCTCAGAAAGTGTCATAATATAGACTTTAGACCGCAACCATTCCGCCTATGTGCACCAACATCCCTCCCACTTTGGGGATGGCTATTGTCGAGACAAGGGACAATACTCATCAATGCCATTTTGTGCTTGAAGGGTAGCGATTTGAGACTCAATTAGTCATCTCTACTCTTCCAACAAAGCATGAGAAATAAAACAGGAGGTTGGATTTTGACATCCTGGCCCATCTCGTAGTGGGATAAGAGGCGTACTAGTTGTTCCATTAGTAATCATCATATTGTAGCTCGCTTTGGGAGTAAAAGTAATCTGTTTTTGAAGGCTGTCTTCCAATACCAGTTCGAAGAGAGCTGCCATTATGGTCACCACTGGTGAGCCCTTTTTTAATCAGCAAGAACTAATTGGTACTTTATGTAGAGACATAAAGCTACTAAAAAGAGGAAACATATATTAAATATCCAGTAGAAATAATGATTGTTCACCTATTCCCAAGAGGGTGGCATGTTATATTTATAATGATCAAGCTCTATTGGCCCATTAATACAAACGTTATTTTTTAGGACTTAAGTTCAATATTTAACCTAAGGCCTAAAGTTGGCCCAAAATAAGACCTCTAGCTTCAAAAAATAATTCTCCTATCAAACTGTATATAATAAAATTCGACCGTACATAGAAAAAAGTCGTATTTAGTTTTTCTGAGACAATATATAGTCATTGGATCAAATTTAAATTATATATGGTATATTTGGACAAATAATATTTAACCATTTGAAAACCTTGTTAATGATTATCACTATTTACTTTTAATTTTTTAATCATACAAATATTGGAGTATAAATATATGGGAATGACTACGAAAATAATTGCTACTTCTAGTTATTTTTATATTTATATATAAGTATACAAAAATTATAGTTGATGTGGATAATTCTGAGTAATATGCTTAAGTCAAAGTCGGAGTAAAACTGCAAGTAAGTTGAAAGATGAAGTAGTATGCTTAAGTCGAATTCAAAGTTAGACTGCAAGTAATTTGAAAGATCGAAAGAATATAACAAGCTTTAGAGATGTATAAATAAATGAACGAATGATTTATTAATGTTTGTTCGACCTTTATTTATAGAGCCTATTGTTAGTGGTGTGGATTATTTCTGATCAAAAGGTAGTTTGGCAAAGAGTTTTGGGAATTTAATGTTTAGTGTAAAATGTAGAGAGATAATTAAGGTGTGTGCTCGCAGTAAATTTTGGTTATCCTTATTAATGAAAGTAGTTGGGTTATTTATACTAATGTGGTAATCCATGGGCCTTTCGGGTCGGATCATGGGCTTAGGTTAAGTTTAAAAACACATTAGCCTTGGTGAGGATAATTATCGCCTGAGGGTAGGCTTGTAGAGGGAGAATTAAGCTGGCTGGTTGCAGTTAATTTTTATTACCCATATTTAATGCAGGTGGTTGGGTATTTATACCCTTACACTTGGGCCCTTATGGGCTTTCGGGTCATGTTTAATGGACCCGTGTCATGTTTAAAGACCTATGAGCTCTAAGTAGGAGAGCAAGTAGATTAGTCAAGAAGTGTTTAGGTTTTTTAGTAATTTTGTAATAGTTCGAACAGTCCCATAGAGCTTTTATTCGAAGTGATCTGATCGGTCCGGAGGCCTTGGACCGATTTGTCCCTGTCCGGGGAGCAGGCAGAATTCAGACTCAACATGAGCCCCTTTTTTAGGTGTTTGATCAAATATTCTTGTCAAAAACCTAAAAAACAGTCCGACCTTAGGGGTAATTTTAATCCGGACAAGCCTGTTTGCCTTATGGTTTCATCCGGACCGATAAAGCTTCATGAATCCAAACGGTTTTTTGCCAGAGTTCGTGGGACACGTGTCGCTCTCTGATTGGTTGCTTCAGCCGTTTTTTCACCTTGAATTTCGAACCCATCTTCTTCGAAAAGCAACCTTTTAATTAAAGGTGGTGATATCAGCGCCGTCTTTAATCATTACCAATCTTTTCGAATTCTCCTAGGAATCAACTTCCTTTTTCAGATTTACTATAAATTCAAACACACTTTCTACTGTTTTACCATCTCTTTCATATTTACTCTGCATAATTTCTCAAAGCTCTCTCTCTAAAGCAAAACCTTGCTCAATAGTTTATGTTTACAGCGAGGAACGCTCTGATCAAAGGCGGGTGGCTCAACCTTTCTGAATTAGAGAAGGCACAAAAGGTTGAAAGGGAAAGACGAATCGCGGCAGGGTTACCCACTTCGTCTGTTGATAGACCAATTACTTCTGCCAGAGAGTTAGATCAGGGCTCTTCTTCTTCTAAAGGCATCAAGCCGAGAAAGTTATTCCACACTAATCTCTCCCCCATCGTCTCTGGTTCTTCGGTTCAAGAATCAGAACCCACTGTCGAGCTAGGGGTAACTGTCACCAGTTTTAAAAAAACCCTCACCCTTTATAGCAATGGGGTCAGATACGGAGCATTCCCCTCAAAAGCTAGTTGACCGGAGAAAGAGCCGGTTGGTCAAGGGGAAAGCCTCTAAGAACACTCCCTCAAAGTCGGGGGCAAAAGACAGCAGCACTGGGTCAGAGGTGCCTATTAGAGCTCCCAGGGACAGACTGTCTGGTCCGGAGAGTAGCAGCCCGGTTCTTCGAAGAGAGACCTCTGCCTCAGAGCCCCAGTCGGAGGCCAGAAGCCAAGGGAACACTGAAGCCCAGCAGTCCGGAGACCAAGCTGATCCAGATCTGAATCCTCCCCGTGCCACTACTATTGAAAACCCTTCAACAATTATGGAGGAAATAATGGAGGACTCTGTCGAAGAGGCTCCATTTGAGTCTGAGCCCTCCGGTCAGACCAGCAGTGCTGCTATTGCCAAAAAAAACAAAGGCAAAGAGAAGTTGTGTTTGAGGCATCCGGACCTGCCGAAGAGTCTCGAAGGAAGGGTAGGGCCTTGTTTTCACAAGGTCAACGTCAAGTACCTCATTGCCCTGCAGAAAATTAACTACGCATTCTTCCACACATCTTAGCTAGGCCGGATGCGTACGAAGTGGGGAATACCGGAGAATGTGAAGATCAGGATCCCCATACACCCGGAGACTCCTATGGACTGCAAACTGAGTGAAGTTGTCATCTTCACGGAGCTATTCAACTGGGGACTTAGATTCCCCCTGGATCCAGAAATCGTCAGATACTTCCATCTGATTAGGCTCTGTCCGAGCCAGCTGAGCCCCAATGCCTGGTATACCCTTATGGCCAACATCATGGCTTCAAGGCTCTCCAGGATTCCTCTGCCAATGGAGGAGTTTGCTGCTGTGGCCAGCCTTTGCAGAAACCATCACATCCCCTTCTACCATTTCAACATGGGGGATAACTTCAAGGCTGTGGACGACTTGCTGGAGTTGGAGAGGAATTGGAAGACCCAGTTCCTGTTCGTAAGTGGTGCATGGGAGAACGGGCAGAAAATTAAGTATGGAGTCAACCCAAGCTTCCTCACAAGCAGATGGAGAAGCGATCGTAAGTATTCTGCTTTACACTCTTATCGCCTTTTCTTTAAGGTTATTTTAAATTAACTTGTTCCATTTTTGCCTTGGCAGCACTGCCCAAGGACTTCAGTGACCACCTGAAAACCGGGCAGGCCACTTGCATCAAGATCAATGCTTGGACTGTTGAGAGATGTTAGAACCGGTTCCATGCTGCTTTTACCGGAGGCAACTTGGCAAGGTCTCACTTGTGGAACACCACAGGTCGGAGAGACTTGACTTGGGAGGAGCTCACCATTCAGCCTCCTCCGGATGTTTTGCTTAAGAGGACCCACAAACCAAATGGGTCACTCTACTTTCCAGGCCGGGCCAAAGCCCCGAGCAAGATGAAAGGCAAGAAGAAATGCAAGAAAGTGGTTGGTGAAGCTAACCCCGGAGAAGTGGAGGAGGATGCTCCTATAAATCCGGAGGGGGTAGTTCACAGCCAAATCGATGCTGCTCTCTTGGAAGTGGTGGAGCAGGAGACTGAAAGGCAAGAAGTGCCCTCCCCGAATCCTCCAAGAGCTTCCAAAAGAGATCGTAAACGGGGAGGAGAAAGCAAGGACAGAGAGGCCAAGAAGAAAAAGACCTCCAAAGGTGACGAGCTTTCTCTCCGGGCTACAGAGCCTTCTTTTCAAGCTGATCCTGTTGACCCAATGCATGCGGAGGAGATACCAGGTGACTTCCATACCGATGAGGTCGAGGGGGGAGATCTCAATATTGACGGGGTCGACATCACCGGTTTGGGTGGGCTTGGTGAGTACTTCATCAATCTTCCCAGAGACGATTTTGCCGGACCTTACCTCCCTCCGAGCACCTCAAACACGGTCACTTTCAATGGTAAGACCTTTATCATTTCTAGTGAAAGGGATGCTATAGCCCACTATTTGTTAAGCAATGTCCAGCCTGTACTTGTGTTGGAGAAACAAGTCCGAAATCAGGCAGACATCATCAAAGATCTTAAGTCTGACAAAGAGAGGCTGTCCGATGACCTTCGCACTGCCACTTCTAATGCTGACATTCTAAAAGAAGAAAATGAGGAGTTAAAGAGAAACCAAGAGGCAAGCACCACAAAAGTCGCCACATTAGAGGACACCATCACAGAGCTCCGGGAGAAGCTGTTCGGTCTGGAGAAAGACCTTGCCACCTCAAAGGGAGAATCCAAGGCCAAAGACCAAATCATCACCAACTTGACCAATGACAAAATTGTTCTTGAGAATACAGTGTCCAAGGCTGCCGAGGAGAAAGCCAGTTTGCTAAGGGAGCAGGAGGCCAAAATCCAAGCCAAGATCGATGCATATGCCAATAATGTGATCGATACCCAAGAGGAAATGTATGCCAAGGTGAGGTCTGACATGGTTCTACTATTCCATGAGAAATTTCCGAAGATGAACCTACGGGATTTATGGCTTCATGTTGAGTCTGACGACCTCCCGTATCATACAATGGCTGATGGGGACTTGTGTGGTTATTCTAGTGCTTCCTCATCCGATGACGAAGAACGTACCGGGAGAGCCCAGACGAAGATCAAGATGATCCTAAGGGAAAGAAGAAGGTAAATGAAGCTGAGCCATCTTCAAAGGCTCAGCCTTAATTTGTGAATTACCTTTTTACCTTTTATCCAAACTAAAGTCCTTGGAAGGCCAAGGCACTCTTTTTTGTAATTGTGTCCGGTATCTGACCGGATAGGTTTTTTGTTCTATTTTGACAATTCAAAAGTCCTTGGAAGGCCAAGGCACTTTAAGTTATTTTAATGAATACTTTTGTTTTGTGCAACCCTCATCTTCTTTCATTGTTTGTTCCAATTTTGATGGCTAGAGTTTAAACAACCTTTAGTTATTTCATAGTGAGAGTGTTTAAATTCTCCGGCTAGAGTTTAAATAGCCCTTAGTTATTCATAGTGAGAGTGTTTAAATTCTCCGATGATGAATATTTAAGTGGTCATCACTCTTTTATTTCAGTCCGGATAGTGTGACAAATGACAAAACTTAAGACACTTTAGAAATTTTTTAAGAAGGCATCAAGTTTCATTAAAAGCCCGGACACCTCGTTAAAACCTCCCTGTGCCACCAGGAAGGAAAGAGTATGCCCCCAAATATTTACATGGATGTTTAAACAAGTAAATATTTACACAAATGCTACTCCAAATACATCCGGAGATGTTCGATATTCCAAGGGTGAGTCAAAACTCTTCCATCCTTGTCTTCTAGCCAATATGTTCCAGGTTTAAGCCTTTCAACAACCATATAAGGTCCTTCCCAAGTTGGAGCCAATTTTCCGAACAACTTTTCTTTAGTGTGTAAGAAGACTTTCCTCAATACCTTGTCCCCTGGTTGGAAATCTCTTCTTCTAACTCTGGAAGCAAACCTGCTTCTCATCAAACCCTGATAGTGTGCAACTCTAAGGTGAGCTTTAACTCGTCTTTCTTCTACCAAATCGAGTTGTCCTCTGATTGCCACCTCGTTGGCGTGTTCGGAGAAGTTGTGAACACGAACTGATGGGAGAGTTGCTTCTATGTGAGCTACTGCATCCATCCCATAGACCAAAGCAAAGGGTGACTCTTGTGTTGCAGCCCTAGGTGTTGTCCGGTAGGCCCACAAGACCTCTTGTAAATAACTAGGCCACTTCCCAACAGCCCCTTCCAAATTGTTCTTCAAACCGGATAGTATAGTTCTATTAGTCACTTCGACTTGCCCATTTGCTTGTGGATGGAAAAGTGAAGAGAAACAATCTCGTATACCCCTTGAGGCACAGAAGCTCTCCATTTCCTTATTGTCGAACTGTGGCTCATTGTCTGTTGTTATCTTTTGTGGGACACCAAATCTGCAACAGATGTTGGATATAATGAATTTTATAACAGCTTTTGATGTTGTCCCTGCTAGAGGGGCTGCTTCAATCCACTTCGAAAAGTAATCTATAGCAACAATTATAGTTTTGCGTCCTCCGGAGGCCATAGGGAGAGGCCATACTAAATCCAACCCCCATCGAGCAAAAGGAATAGGCTCAGAGATTGACTCTAAAGGAATGGCTGGGACATGAATTTCATTGCTTACCTCTGGCATGGGTCACACCTTCTGACCAAGTCCTTAGCATCTTTCATGATAGATGGCCAATAGTAACCGGCCAGTAAAACTCTTTTTGTTAAAGCCCTGAATCCACAATGGGCTGATCCCTCACCATCATGTAATTCGGAGAGGACTACTTGAGACTCTTCATCCCCTAGACAGCGCAGGAGAGGTTTACTGTAAGATTTTTTATACAAAACGTCTCTCAATATTATGAAACCACGAGCCTTGTGTTTTAATGTTTTGGCTAGTGATTTATCCGGAGGCACGATACCATCGGAAAGGTATTGCAGGAGAGGAAACCTCCAGTCCTGAGGTTGTTTCACATGTACTTCAAAAATTTCCTCTCCTTTACCCATATTTAGTTGAATGGAGGGGCTTTCCAGCACATGGATCCATGGATAGGACTCCGTGTATGCTATGGTTGCCAATGAGTCTGCTAGCTCATTTTCTGTCTGGAGTATAGGTTCATAAGCATCACTTTTAAACTTGAGTGCTTCATTTTTAAGGAGGAGTAAATATTTCACAAGCTTCTCCTTTTTAGCCTCAGACTGACCTTGGGCATGGTGGATAAGAAGCTGGGAGTCACTTAGTAGCCTGACCCTCTTAGCCCCACAGGTGTAGGCCAACTTTAAACCAGATATAGCTGCTTCGTACTCGGACTCATTATTGGATGCCCTGAAAGAAAAACATATAGCTTGGTACATTTTGTAACCATACGAAGAAGTCAAACACACCCCTGCACCACATCTCATGGTGCTAGATCCACCATCTGTCCGGATAACCCAAACCTTTTTATCTTTCATGTCAGTAGTCTGCTCCGAATCCCTGTCGGAGTGAAATTCAACTAGGAAATCAGCCACAGCTTGGGCCTTGACTGCTGTTCGAGGAGCAAAATCTATTTCGAAGTCCCCCAACTCTACTGACCACTTAGCCATCCTGCTTGAAATGTCTGCCTTTTTGGAGGACATTCTTCAAGGGAAAAGAAGTTCGGATGATGATGAGATGAGCCTGGAAATAAGGCCTCATCTTTCCTGGCAGCTATCACCAGGGCTAACGCTAACTTTTCGAGTTTCAAGTAGCGCCTCTCCGTATCTATCAAACTTTTGCTGATGTAGTACACTGGATGGGGATGACTATCTACTTCTCTTACCAACACAGCACTGATGGCACAACTTGAAACTGCCAAATATACGAAGAGTGTCTCCCCTTCAACTGGTTTAAATAAAGTTTTGGGGGAAGACATATGCTTCTTGATCTCATTGAAAGCCTCATCACACTGTGAGGTCCAATCGAATCCATTTGCACCCTTCAAGGTTTGAAAGAACGGGGCGCACCTGTCAGAAGAGCTTGAAATAAATTTGTTTAAGGCAGCTAATCTCCCCGTTAGTCGTTGTACTTCTTTAATATTTCGAGGAGGCTCCATTTAGAATAGAGCATTAAGCTGGTCCGGATCGGGTTGTATCCCATGCTCACTTATAATATAGCTTAGAAACTTCCCGGACTGCACTCCGAACACACATTATTCTGGGTTTAATTTTAAATTCACTTTTACCAAGTTGGCAAAACTTTCTTGGAGATCATCCAAATGCAATTGCTCATCCACACTCTTCACCATCATGTCATCAATGTATACTTCTATATTTCTCCCAATCTGATCAGCAAAGGCTTTATTTACTAATCTTTGATAGGTAGCCCCAACATTTTTCAACCCAAACGACATAACTTTAGAGCAATGAAGACCTCTGTCAGTGACAAATGTGGTATGCTCTTGATCCTTCGGATCTACTTGAATCTGATTGTATCCGGAGAAGGCATCCATAAAGGATAACAGCTTGTTCCTAGAGGTGGAGTCTACTAACTGATCAATCCGGGGGACTGGATACAAATCTTTTGGGCAAGCTCTATTGAGATCTTTGAAGTTAATGCACATGCGCCACTTACCATTCTTCTTTTTCACCAAGACCGGATTGGTAGTCCACAAAGGATATTGAGATTCCTTGATGTGCCCCATCTTTGTGAGCCTGTCAACCTCTTGCACAATGACATCAGCCTTCTCCTTAGAAAAAGCTCTTCTCTTTTGAACTACTGGTGCTATGTCTTTCCGGACGGATAGGTGATGTGATATCACTCCTGCTGGAACCCCAGTAACATCAGCATTGCACCAAGAAAAAACGTGCAGATGGTTTCTTCAAAAACTTTAACATTTTTTTTCAAAACGAGGGGCATCTTAGACCCTATCTTGACACTTTTTCCTTCTTCTAAGCAATGTGTCTCTACCTCTTCGACCGGTATCAACACTCCAGGGGTCTCTCTGGGGTCATCAATTTCACCCTCACCCCTAGAAAGCCCCTCAAATTGCTATTGCTCATTGATACGAACTGCCCCCAACGTCCGGGGAGCCAGAGCTGTGGTATAACATTCTCTTACAACTTTTTGACTGCTCCGGACAACTCCCACATGTCCCTGCACAGCATATTTCAAGCACTGATGGACTGTTGAAGCCACTGCATGCATCCTAGAGAGCTAAGACCTCCCTAGAATAGCATTATAGCAAGTGGGACAATCCACCACGATAAAGAGTATCCTGACCATTTTCTTGAAAGGGCCCTTGCCCAATAGAACTTCTTCTTCGAACTCTCCGATCACATCTGCTGAGCTGCCAGTAAAGCCCACAATTGATCTGTCCGAACTCTGAATTACAGCTGGATTTTTCATTCTCTTGTATGTAGTTAAGAAAAGAATATTGGGTGAGCTCCCAGTATCCACCAGAATTCGTCTTATGTCATTGCCCCCAATAGATGCTCCTATGACAACAGCATCCTCATGAGGGCCAGCTATATCTCTTAAATCATCTTCATCAAAAACAATGAAGGGGAATGGATTTGGTGGCTGATAGGAAGTCATGCCTCCTTCTAGCTGGGTGGCTAAAGTATGAACGTGCCTCTTCCTCGAAGACATAGTAGGAGCTGTCATAGTATCCCCTCCGAAAATTGTAAGTGACTCAAAAAACTTAATGAGTCCGGAGACCGTCCTAGAACATTCCTCAATTGCACCCACTCTGTTTCGAGTTGGATCAGGATCCAAGTACTCAGATTCCACATCAAACCTTTTAATTATAACCATGGCTCCCTCCGGAGCAGCATTACTTGGACCAACCCGGTGAGTATTGTCAGGCATGTTACCTCCTCTTCTTTTGACATAGGCCCCCAGTTTTCCCCTTTCGATCAAGTTCTGAACCTTTTGCTTCAAAGCTATACAATCATCAGTGGTATGGCCAGTGTCATTGTGATACTGGCAGAAAGAGTTATTGCGATGCTCCCTATGAGATTGCAGTGTGGCTGGTCTTCTATAGTGCACCTCTTCATTTGTTTTATCATAAATGGCGGCCACACTTTCTTTTAATTCTGCGAACCACTCCGGTTGGACCCATGGCCCTCTCTTGTTTCTGGATTGCTGACTCTGAGCAGGAGCAGCTGGCTGAGACTGAGCTTTGGCCCTACCATGCCCCTGTCCGGTCTCCTTTGCCTTGTTTCCGGACTGATTCTGATTGGGATTCGGTGTCACCGGGGTAGACCTCACCTGCCTGTGCACCCTGGTTTTCTTCGTTTCATCGACATTGATCTGTTTTCCAACCTGATTCAGCAACCCTCCCTATGTCATGGCCTTCTTTCTGGTCACTGAATCAGCCAAATTGTCAGGGTTCAAGCCCTGTCTTAGGGATGCTATTGCTACCTGTTCAAAGCAATCAGCCAGTCCGTTCTTGGTATTCACAAAACGACTTATATATTCTTTTAAGGACTCATTTGGTTCCTAGGCACAATGGATTATTGTATCTTCATTGCCCTTTAGCTCTTTACTCCCTACGAACTGCCTTCGAAAGGCCACCAAAAAAGTATAGAAGTTCTTAATACAACCCTGAGGCAGGCTGTTGTACCATTTTAGAGCACTCCCCGTAAATGATTGGGAGAAGGCTCTGCAAAGTAGCTTATCATCATTGTCAAAGTTCATCATGAAGTTTTTAAACTGTTCCAAATGGTTGTCCGGATCAGTACTGCCATCGTACTTTTCCATTTTAGTGCTGTCAAACCTCTTAGGGAGGTTTCCGGATAGAATTTTGGAAGATAATGGAGATTGCTTCCAATTTCTACCACGACTGAACACAGTATCCTCATTGGGAGTTGCAAAGATACCTGGTTCATCGTGAAAATCGAAAGGATCCATCAGCATCCGGTCCACATGCCTCCGGCTATGAGATGACCCTTTACTAATATTCCTCTTCATCTTTCCATGTCTATCCCTTTTTCTTGAATATTTCTTGATCTGTTTTTGCTTCTTTTTAGTTCGACCCTCATCGCTGCTAGAGGATAAGGATTCTTCAACTCCCTCATCATCCGAAGAGCTGTCAGAAGATTCTGAGCTTGAATCAGAACTCTCCACTGGCTTAGACCGGTGAGACTTCTTGGAGGTGGCATTAGTCTTTTTGGTACTCACATGAGTCTAAGAAGGCTCATGCTCCCTGGGGTTATCGGTGTGATGAGCAACTGATGCTTTGGATTTTTCTTTCAAGTCCATCTTAGCCTTTTCTGCCCTTAGAGCTTCTATTTCACCATTTAGCCTATCACGCTCTTCGATAGTGTACTCATCGTTCTCACCCACCACTTCGAACAGAGCTGGTGGTACTTCTAGATCGTCCGGATTCATTCGGACAGACTTTCTTTGCTGGTTTTGAATGCTTGATTCAGGCACCCTCTTCTCCCACTGTGGTCGCCAATTTGGTGAGGATAATTATCGCCTGAGGGTAGGCTTGTAATTTGTTTGGTGTTTTAAAGAAGTATGTGGGTGTTTAATATTTAGAGTAGAGAGTAGAGGGAGAATTAAGCTGGCTGGTTGCAGTTAATTTTCATTACCCATATTTAATGCAGGTGGTTGGGTATTTATACCCTTACACTTGGGCCCTTATGGGCTTTCGGGTCATGTTTAATGGACTCGGGTCATGTTTAAAGACCCATGAGCTCTAAGTAGGAGAGCAAGTAGCTTAGTCAAGAAGTGTTTAGGTTTTTTAGTACTTTTATCATAGTTCGAACAGTCCCATAGAGCTTTTATTCGAAGTGATCTAATCGGTCCGGAGGCCTTGGACCGATCTGTCCCTGTCCGGGGAGCAGGCAGAATTCGGACTCATCAACCCTAAGAGGTGAAACGACTAGAAACTAGCTGAGTCATGATCCACTAAGTTATATTGTTCGGTGGCGCATGGTATTGTATATGTCTGAACTGCAATCCGAATATATACAATAGTCTGTGTCAATGAAATCTAACCTCATCAGTAACCCTTTAGTTCTTGCAAAGAATTTTTGGAAAAGTTAATTCAAAAAAATAAAACTCAGTATGTATTCAAGGTGATCGTCTGATCTGCCGTTCGTATTCGAACGGAGTCTTGATCGAATTTGAAGAGATTAAATTTACAGTTAAGAATTCCAAAAGTCAGCTTCTTGAAGTGGGACACGTGTCGAGTTTTGGTTTGACCTCTCAACTATTGTTTCTCCTAGATCCTGTACCTACTTGGCTAAAAAGTAACTTAGGGTGTAACCCCCATACTTTCTAGCCCCTAATCATTACTTTCATCATTTGTCTTCCCCTAGGTAAACTCATACATCTTCATTTTTATATAAATCTATTTCACTGTTTTATTGTATCTGAGAACACAAAAATTTCTAGACAGAAAAATCTTAATAATTATCTTAAATTGTGCCTGGGTAAATTTATGTTCACATCCAGAAACACATTGGTGAAAGGAGGCTGGCTAAATTTATTTGATTTGGAAAGAGCAAGAAGAGACGCAAAAGTTATAGCTGGACTCCTTGCCTCTCTCGATGGAGAAATCAGTCGACCAAAAACAAGCACAGACCAGGTCTCATCATCATCAATCCAGTCAAAGGTTAGAAAAACACCATTTGTCCAAACCCTATCTCCCTTACAATCAGGGTCTTCAGTTCAAGATTCCCAAAACCCTCTACCTAAAGAAAAGGAAGTTTCCAATGTTAGGAAACTTTCACCCTTCCTGGCCATGGGTTCAGATGCTGAGAAATCCACTCCTCGCAGGGTAACTCGTCTGTCTAAAGTCAAAAGTACTCCCTCTTCTTCAAAACCAACTAGTTCAGAGACAGTAAAGCTCCCATCAGATACAAACCGTCCGAATAGCAGTCGAGCGTGATGGAGGAGACCATGGAGGACAGTATGGAAGGCACTCCATTCAAGATATCCGGACAGATAGATGCTAATAAAGCATATCGTACAACCAGATTGAATGTGGGCTTATCGAATCCTAATACATTTCTGGATTGTCTAGAAGGGAAAGTTGGACCAAACTTCCAAAAGTTTAGTGTGAAGTATTTGATAGCTCTTTAAAACATTTCTTATGTATACACCCATACTGCTGAGTTTGGTTGGATCCGGAAAAAGTGAGGTTTCCCAGAATCTGTTAAGGTGAGAATTCTAGTCACTCCGGAGACCCCCATGGACTGTAAATCCCACGAGTTTGTGGTATATACTGAGGTGCTCAATTCGGGTATTCGGTTTCCTTTGGACCCAGAAATCGTCAGGTATTTCCACCTAATTAAGTTATGTCCAAGCCAAATGAGCCCAAATGCATGGTATACATTGTTGGCTGGTATAATGGCATCTAGATTGTCAAAAATTCCTCTACTTATGCAGCAATTTGTTATCATGGTTGGTTTATGCAGAAATCACCATATTCATTTTTACCACTACAACATGGGCATTGATTTCAAGGTGGTAAACGATCTGTTGGAGTTTGAGATCTCATGGAGGACTCAATTCCTTTTATCAGCGGGGCATGAGAGAACGGTAAAAAGATAAACTCCACCACAAACCCCAGCCAACTAACTAGCCGCTGGAAGATTTCAAGTAATACCTGATCGTATTTTTATTGATTTATTAAATGTTATGTTAATATTCTGAACTGATTATTGTGTTTTGTTGTAGTATTGGAAGAAAGGTTTCCGGAGCACCTGGAAGCATGCCAGGTTACATGTACCAAGTTAAATGAATGGGCATCAGAGAGATGGGGAAATGGTTTCCACAATTGCTTTACCTCTGGAAACTTCGTAAGGTCTCACCTTTGGAATACTACGGGGAGTAGAGATCTTACTTGGGAGCAGATGGCCACTCGTCCTCCTACAGATGTCATTCTGAAGAGAACTGAGGCTAAGGATGGAAACCTTTATTTACCTTCCCGAAACAAAGCCCATAGCCACATGGACAAGATTAAGAACAAGAAGAAAAAGAAAACCAAATTTGATCCATCTCAGCAAGTCACCGAAGGGGTCGGTTCTGAAAACCAAGGAGGAATTATTGCCGCTTTGCTTGAGGTAATTGAAGTTACAGTCAAAGAAGCTGACAGATCGGATGATCAGCCCCAGATTACAAGGAAGGATCATAAGAGACGCATGGATAGTAGTGACGAAAGAGTTGCAATGAAAAAGAAAAGTAGCTTAGGGTCAGAACATGTATTTTAGTGATCTGGATAAGGACGACTTCGCGGAGACTTATTCTCATGCCAATATGTCCAATTCTATTACCCATAACGGTGAGACATATGTGATATCAAGCGAACAAGATACCTTGATTCATGCCCTCTTAGGTTATATTCGTCCGATAGTTGACCTAAAATGGAAAGTGAGGGAACAACCAACGACCATAACTTCCCTGACAACAGAAAACCAGGGCTTAGAGAATAGTCTCTCCACTGCTCAACAAAACATAGAATCCTTAAAGAAGGAAAAAGAGGACTTAGATTTCGAACTACGCAAGTCAAAAGATTCTCAAAAAGATCTTCAGACCAAGTATTCAGGACTGGAAACTTTTTCCTTTATCGAGATTAAAACTTTGAAGGAGCAACTAGATGCTAGTGCCAGTAGTGTCAAAACTTTATCCGAAGAAAAAGGTAACTTGGAAAAGCTTCTCAAGGAGAAGATAGACGAAAATGCTTCTTTAATAAGAAATCAAGCCCAGGAGATAACTGCAAGAATAGAGAACTATACTACTAAAATTGTGGATTCTTTGGAGAAAATAAATGATGAGGTTAAGTCAGACATGGTTTTACTATTCCATGAGACTTTTCTGAAAAGGAATCTTGGTCCTCTGTGAAAATATGTACCGTATGAGGAGATCCATTTCCATACTATGGCAGCTGGTGACAAGCATGGCTACTCAAGTCATTGGAGAAAATAAATGATGAGGTTATAATGTTATGTTGTGTGTTTTTTTAAAAACTAAAGTCATTGGATGGCCAAAGCATTTTTTTATGTTGTTCTTTTTTGAATTCCTGTCTTAAGAAACAAAGTCCTTGAATGGCCAATGCATTTTATGAATTATAGATCGGACAGATTCCGATCAAGTTTTAATATTGCATCTTTCTTTTGTACGAACTCCAATGCCTTCTTATAGTTAATTTCCTAAGTAATTTTTAATATTTTCTATTTGTTAAATAAGCGCTTAATAAGCATTGAATGACTCCAATTACAAGTGTTTAATAAATGTGACCAAATGTTTTAACAAATTCGCCTTATACCATGGTCAAGAATTTTACACTAGACTTTTGAAGAAAGCATAAGATATTATTGAAAAACCTAGACACCTCGTTAAAACCTCCCCGCGCCACCAGGTTAGGAAAGAGTATGCCCTCCAAATATTTAATTGAAGTGTAAAAAAGGTAAATATTTACAAGAGGGTTTTATGCTAAATATAACCTTAGATGTTCAATATTCCATGTGTACTTTAACATTCTGTTCTCTTTGTCTTGAAGTCTATATGTCCCTGGCTTGACTTTTTCACATACCACATAAGGACCTTCCCACTTCGGAGCTAGCTTTCCAAACTGTTTTTCTTTAAGACTTTCCTCAAGACTCTGTCTCCCAATTGAAAATATCTTCTTTTAACTTTGGATGTAGATCTTCTCCTCATTAAACCCTGATAGTGTGTTGTTCTCAAATGTACTTTGACTCTTCTTTTTTCAATCAAGTCCAACTGGTTCCTAATTTCCATATCATTGGTCTGTTTGGAATAACTTTAGATTCTGAAAGATGGAAAAGTAGCTTCTATGGGTGTGATTGCATCTATCCCATAAACGAGAGAAAAATGGGATTCTTGTGTAGCAATCTGAGGAGTAGTTTGGTAAGCCCACAGTAAGATAACTTGGTCATTTCCCTGCAACTCCTTCCATATTATTTTTTAGCCCGGACAAAATCGTTCGGTTAGCAACTTTAACTTGCCCATTAGCTTGAGGGTGAAATTGAGAAGAAAACAGTGTTGAATCCCTCTCGAAGTACAAAACATTTTCATGTCTTTATTATCAAATTGTGGCCCATTATCTGCAATATATGTTGGATATAATGAATTTTATACTGCCTTAGAACTGGTTCCAGTTAAGGGAGCTGCCTCTATCCACTTAGAGAAATATTCAATAGCAACTATTATTGTTTGATATCCACCAGCTGTCATGAGAAGAGGCCCAACCAAACGGAACCTCCACCTATCAAAAGGTATTGGTTCAGATATGGACTCCATATGAACTGCTAATACATGGATTTCATTCCCATAATTCTGGAAAAGATCACAAATTTTAACCATATCTTTGGCATATGCCCTTATTGTTGTCCAATAATACCCTGCTAATAATACTCTTCTGGTTAAGGCCTTATAGCCACAATGTGCAGAGCCTTCTTCATCGCGCAGTTCAGATAAAATATTTTAGGCTTCTTCAAATCCTAAGCAAAGCAAGAGGGGCCTGCTAAAGGATTTCTTATAGAGAACTTATTTTAACACCAAGAAACCACGAGCTTTATATTTAATTTTCTTAGCCAGGGTTTAGCCGGAGGTAAACTCCCATCAGAAATAAACTGAAAAATATTATACCTCCAGTCCCTGGGTTGAATGACGAATATACTCATACTCTCTTCATTTTCTTTACCATTTTCTTGTCTTGAAGCTATCGACGAACACTCTAGCATCAGGATCCATGTGTAAGACTTTGAATAGGCTATGGTTGCTAAAGAGTCTGCCACAGTATTCTCCGATCTAGGGATATGTTCGTATTGGATACTTTTGAAATTTGCAGCAACTCCTCTCAACATGAGAAAATATTTTATCAATTATTTTTTCTTTGCCTCAGATTGTCCCTGAGCATGGTGAATAAGTAATTTGGAGACACTCATCAATCAGACTCTTTTGCCCCACATATAAGGGCTAGTTTGAGACCAGCTATAACTGCTTTATATTTAGATTTATTGTTGGAGGCCCTGAAACCAAAACATATAGCCTCGTACATAGTATCACAATAGGGAGAATTTAAACAAATTCCAGCCCCACACCCCATAGTACTAGACCCACCATCACGTCATCTATGTAAAATTCCATATTTCTGCCAATCTGACTAGCAAAAAATTTATTCACTAACCTTTGATAGGTGGCCCCAACATTTTTTAATCTGAATGGAATCACTTTATAACAATGAAGACCCCTATCCGTAATAAAAGTGGTGTGATCTTTAACCTTCGGATCTACTTGTATCTAGTTGTACCCTGAAAATACATCCATGAAAGACAATAGCTTGTTCCCATAGGTAGAATCCACTAGCTGATCTATCTAAGAGACAAGATAAGGATCTTTGGGACATGCCATATTAAGATCAGTGAAGTCAATACACATGCTCTATTTGCCATTGTTTTCTCGACCAAAACGAAATTGGCAGTCCATAATGGGTACCGAGATTCTTTTATGTGGCCCATTTTGGTTAAGCGATCAACTTCTTGAACAATTGCATCTATTTTTTCTTTAAGAGAATGACCTTCTTCTTTATACAACTGGTCCCACATCAGCTTGTACCGATATCTTATGACAAATTACATCAGTAGGCACTCCGGTGACATCATCATTGCACCATGAAAATACATGTAGATTATCTATTAAAAAAGATAGCAGCCTTTGTTTCAAACTTGGTTTCCACTTGGTACCAATTTTAACACTTGTGTCCTCAACTAGGGAATGAATTTCAACTTCTTCTATAGGTATTATGACACTTGGAGCGTCCCTTAAATCATCAATCTCATTCTCATCGGTGGAAGGCTCCAATAGTTGCTAATCTTTGTTAACCTTGGCTGCCTCCAAAGATTTTGAGGCAATGGGGATCACATAACACTCCCTAGATACTTTCTGATTGCTTCGAACAACACCCGCTTGTCCCTGCACAGCATACTTTAAGCAGTGATGGAGAGTAGAAGCCACAACATGCATCCTAGAGAGCCAATATCTCCTAAATATCGCATTATAAGAAGAGGGAAATCCACCACAACAAATAATACCCTCACCATTTTCTTGAAAGGCCTTTTGCCCAGTAATACTTCTTCCTCGAATTCTCCAATCATATTGGTAGACGTTATAGGAAGAACCCATATTCAAATTATCATAGTGTCCTCATGTCTAGACGTTCCAGGAAGAACCGAAGGAGTAGTTTGGGGAGTATTAGCGCTGGATGGGGTATTATCCTGCATGCTTCCCCTTGTTTTTTAATATGGGACCCCAATTTACCCCTTTCAATAAGGTTATGCACCTCTTGTTTCAAAGCTATGCAGTCATGGGTATCATGCCCAATGTCATTATGATATTTACATAAATGAGTACTCCGGTTTTCTCTAGGAGACTATAATGCAGCTGGCTTTCTAAAGTGCACTTCATATTTAATTTTGTCATATATTGTAGCCACACTTTCTCCTAACTCCGCAAACCATTTTGGTTGAACCCAAAGTCCTCTTTTATTTATCACTTGGTGGTTTTGGTTCTGATTGGAATTATTTTGCCTGGGCCGGTGAGACCCCTATCTAGTTTCCTTCGATCTATAACCAGACTGATTAGTTGTTTTGGTGTCGATGTTGTAGTTGTGGATCTGATCTGGTGAGTTACTATAAACTTCTTGGTTTATTCAACATTTATTTTTTTCCCAACTTGATTCAACAACCCTCTAAAGGTCATAGCTTTTTTTCAGGTCATAGAGTTAGCCAAGTTACCCAGATTCAATCCCTGCCTAAGAGAGGCAATTGCCACTTGTTCAAATCAATATGCTAACCAAATATTTGTATTTACAAACCTGTTGATGTATTCTTTTAAAGACTCATTTTGCTCATGGGCACAATGGATGATCATATCTCCGTTACCTTCAAGCTTCTTACTTCCAACGAATTGCCTCCGAAAAGCAACCCAGAATATGTTAAAAGAATTATAGATCCATAAGGGAGACTATTATACCATTTGAGGGCACTCCTCTTGAAGGTTTGAGAGAAAGCCATACACAGTAATATGTCATCATCATCAAAATTTATCATAAAGTTCTTGAATTTCTCAAGATGGTTGTCGAGATCTTTACTCCCATCGTATTTTTCCATCTTGGAACTGTCAAATATTTTAGGAAGATGCCCGGAGAGTATTTTTGCCGATAAAGGTGATTGTCTCCAGTTTTGGCTACGACTAAACACAGTATCTTCATTTGGAGTAGCAAAAATATCTGGTTCGGATTGGAAAGCAAAGGGATCAATCAGCAAACGGTCAATATGATGATCAGCTGAACCCTTCATTTTTCCTTGATACTTCTTGAGCCTGCCATGTCTATCCCTCTTTCTTGAATTGTTTTTGGTAAACCTTATTTTCTTCTTTGACCGTCCTTCATCACTTCTGGATGAGAATGACTCTTCAAGCTCTGCATCATTAGATGAGTTGTTGGAGGATTCCGAAGTGGAACTCTCCACACGCTTGGATTGATGCATTTTCTTAGAACTGAGATGAGTCTTCAGGGACTGCTCATTCTCACCAAGATTATCAACATGGTGAAGCAGCGACACACCAGATTCTTCTTTAACTCATTTCTCTGCTTGTTTTACTTCCCTGAAATCCTCAATTTCAGCCCTTAATTGATTTCGTTCCTTAATAGTATACTCATTATTCTCTTTTGCTTCTTCTATCTTTGGAGGTGATGTATTATGTTCATTCGGATCCATCTGAAGTGGTTGTTATTACTGGTTTTGAATTTGTGATTCAGGCACCGTCGTCTCCCACTGTGGTCACCAATTTTGTGTGGATTATTTCTGATCAAAGGGTAGTTTGGGAAAGAGTTTTGGGAATTTAATGTTCAGTGTAAAATGTAGAGAGATAATTAAGGTGTGTGCTCGCAGTAAATTTTGATTACCCTCATTAATGAAAGTAGTTGGGGTATCTATACTAATGTGGTAATCCATGGGCCTTCTGGGTCGGATCATGGGCTTAGGTTAAGTTTAAAAACCCATTAGCCCAAAGGTGAAATGACTACCAACTAGTTGAGTCATGATCCCATAAGTTATATTGTTCGGTGGGGCATGGTATTGGATATGTCCGAACTACCCTCCGGATATATACAATAGTCTGTGCCAATGAAATCCGACCTCATCAGTTACAATAAATATGTTCGAGTTATTTACAAGATTTGGTCTTATTTTTCTCTAGATATTTGGACACAATATCTTATCATATCTTTGACTAAGTCTTATAGACTTCTAAGTACTGAAATCTCTTATGAGCTAATATATATGGGCCAGACATGTACACCCTTAACAGTAGCCTCATAGTCCTTGCGCGAGTAGCAATAAATACGGACTTTGTTTTTTCTAAATTATCTAGAATTGGTTTAAACATCTATCATTTTTTTAAAGAATTTTTTGTCTATGCCAAAATTTACATTGGTTTTGCCCGAGGACTGCTCTTGATTTTTCTTGTTTGCCCGAAGCTTTATCTTTAAATTTGAAGCTATTATATTTTACATTTTTACATATATATATGACATCCTTCTTCGGGTAGACTCTTTGAGAGTCTTAAGACCTATTTTATTATAATCTTACCGTACTCAAATTGTTATCAGAGATGTCTTCAAATTAGTTCGTACTTAACTGGACTTGTCTTATTAAAACCTTTCATCAACCAAAACCTCAATAGAGGATAAAAAAAGTATATTTTACCAAAGAAAAAGAGTACAACTAACAATCACTAGGCTACTATAGTACTATTATTCTTATTTTTTATCTTATTTTTATCACTTACAAGCTTCGAAATTCTTCAATTATTTGTTCACCGTAGTTGAGTGGCTCCCTTTTTATTTGTAAAGGATGAAGTAAGGACTACCATGTCAATTGAAGTATTATTTTGCTTTCATATATTCTTATTATTAGAGATATGCTTGGTCAATCTTGTTATATAGGTATTCCAGAAGCCTACTAGCCTTTGGAGAATGACAAGGGAAGGATTATACATATTCCACTATTTTCTTTTTGTAATTTCTTTAATGTTGAAGAGTTTGATTAGTTTCTTCAGCTTTGATTGCTTCAATAAAATTCCTTACGCAACCCTTTAGTCCTTAATAAAGACTTTGATGGGCTAAAGAATTAAATAAAGTATATTAAGCTATGTTAGTCAGCCAAAGTTTCATATAGTTGTTCGACCGAGGTTATACTGGACGAATGGTTATAATTAAAAGATTTTATGCTTACATGATATTTGGATTTTATTATTGTTTGCAAGTGGTCAATTTTTTTATGTTGAATGGATTGTTTGTATTATTCAGTTAAAATGCAAGTGGTTGATAGAAAAGTTGCACGTATTAAAAGTTTCCTTTTTTAACCAAGTAGGTCCACCCTTTTCAACTTCTACAATTTTAGCCCTCTAATATTTTTTAGATGGCTAAAAAATAATTAATCATTCTCGTTTGCAACTTGTCTCACAACGTTCACTTTTGTAATGATCCGCCCCTTTATGTTTCTAAAATGTTACAAAACTAGTCATTCATAACACCATCAACTATTTTTATCCAATTATACTCTTTGACTATCCACGTCAACATAAATGTAGAACGCTAACGTGGGCGAGATAATTAATGAAAAAATTAACATTTTCTTTTTATTCTTATTATTTACTTAGTATTTGACCGACTATCCAACCCAGCCCACCCAATAACCCGACCCATCTGATAACCTAAATTTATACCTTTAACAATAACAATATCTCCAAGACTTACTTAGCCTACCTTTTTCAAAAAAATTAGTGTCCTAACAGCTTTATTAGTCACAATATCTCCTCTAAGTCCATCAACAGTCAGTTCAGCTCACACTTTAGAGATTTTCACATTCAGGTTACGAACGATCAATATAGAAGATAAATGATTTTTAGTCGAATCAATTTATTATTGAAGCTTCTCTTGCTCCACCATATGATTCACGAAACTTTTTTTTTTATCGAAACTTACTCTTGATTCAAAAATCTTTACCTATAGTTTTACATCTCTTACGGTCCCGACTTGGGCGTGCATTCTAAATCAATAAAAAAAATGGTTATAAATATCTTTCTTCAAGGTTTTCAGAACCAATCAGAATAAACCGTGCGGTATGGGAAATTGAAATACATTACATTTCTATAGTTTTTCATCCTTGAGCAACATAATCTAAAAAACCATTAACTAAATGATCGCCTAACAGTTTTACTTCAAAAATATATAAAATCCCATGGTTGGCTTTACTAAGAAGTCTAGGCTTGAATGCTTTGACATCATCTTTTAGAGGTTTTTATGTGCTAATTGTACCACAAACTTGAAAGCACTGACACCATTAAGAAAAAATCTAGAGAAAGGGTTCGATATGGGGTGATATTGAGAAAAGATTCGATGGTGAGTAAAATCAAGAAAAGGTTCGATGATTTGGGGCTCGATTTTCTTATTATGGTTCAGAGAAATGGTTCGATGGTGAAAGAAATTTATTTCTAAATAGATGTAAGGATAAGATTCTTGAATCTCTGAAATCGATTTGGAGAATTAATTTGGTAATTGATACGGGTTTATATTATTAGATGGGTATGGTTATTATATGGGGTGGGTTGAATATTGGATCAAATACTAGATAAAAGACAAAAATAAAAAATAAATGATAAAATTTTAATTAGTTATTGAGCATCCATATTGATACATGAATCCACATGAGTATTCCAAAAAACTTACTAACTGGGCAGTTTCTCGCGATGTCAGAGTTAGATTTCCTATAACTGTGGAAAACTATTTTATGCATAGGGTGATGAAGTGGTTTTCTTTATAGCATTAACTATGAGCTTCAGTTTCCTTTTGTTACAGAGGTTATCAAATATAACTACAATAATCTTTGATCAAATGATTAAAAGACTCTAATGGACTAGAAGCCACCGAATTGTACCATTTGTCATCAAGAAATATACATTAATATTTTCCGGAGGTAAATTTTCACAAAAACTAACAAATTTTAGACCACCTTCATCAATAAATTCTTTTATATATATAGTGTACATATCATATGTATGGGAATACACTCACTATTTAAACTTGTGAACCATCGTCATCCTAAACTTTGCAGATGTATGACTCAAATGATATTTTAAATTTTCAATAAGATGTAGGCTCCGACTACAGAGTCCCACAATTTTAATAGCATGTAATTGTTGAACGAAAAATACTAATTCGCATACAGAATGTAGGAATGATGTTCACGACCTCGCCAAGCTTGAGTTTATACAAAATGGTGGTTTTTCCGGCAGCATCAAGACCCACCATTAGTATTCTCATTTCTTTCTTGGCGAAAAGTTGTGCGAAAAGCTTTGTGAATGTCATGCCCATCTTGATCTATTACAGTAATCAAACACTGCAACCAAGATCCACAACACACAACACTTGTCATAAAAACCTCAAATCAAAACCAATCACTCGCCAACTTTCAGTCATTATTCACAATCAGCTAAAAAATGTCATAAAAATTTGATAAAACTTAAATGTATCGTACAAACAACCTGATGATAATCAACAATTCAACAATTCAACCCAAAAGAACAAAATTTTAGCTAAGCTAGGGCCAAAGAAGATTATAAACTAATTTTTTTACACAACCAAGTAAATAAAGAAGAGTATATTAGTGATAAAAAAAAGCAAATTTATTTCATTAGAGAAGCTTTTAGTGATCGAACTGAAATTTCTGCTAACCCATTAAATTCAAAATTGAAGCTTATGAACTATAAGATTCAAGATTACCTTAGCGAGAGAGATTGAGAGATGGAGAGTGGAATTGATATCGCAGTTTAACTTAAAGCTTGACTTTTACCGTGAGAAGAATTGACAGAAATTTGTATTGCTTTGAGTTTAAGTATTGGATGGTTACTTAACGGCTGTTATCGCCAACCAAACCAACCAAAGAAGGAGAGATGGGTCAACCAAATAGAAAATAAAATTCTATTTCCTCACGTTCGGTTCGGGATTAAATTTTGAAGTTTGTGGAAATACGATTGGTTGAAGTTTTAGAAAACTAACTATCGATTGAAAAAGAAAGGAGCTGAAACGATTTTTATTTTTATTTGAAGCGTAAGATTATGCCTTATTATACTTGTGCATTTGAAAAACAAATTGTAAAGAAAAATATTGCTGATCTTTTTATACAAATAAAAAAAAGTTATGTATATTCTAAGTGTTGGAAGTCCCCAAAATTTTTAAGAAACAGAGCATTTTATTCTGAAGGAAAGTATCATTTTACCATTGTTATGTTTGGTCCGTTTTCACCGTCGTTTCTGACTTTCAATGGATAAGGAATACTCAAACGAAGTTCAAACAGACAAACTTCTTAGCAAAAGCATGTAGATAAGCGAAAATCGATCACCAAAAACATCATCTACCAGAATTTTTTGGAGTGAATATCAAAACAAAGTTGATTTACATGAAGAATTTCTTGCCTTTTAACAATTAAAAAGTTCTTTGGTACATTTAACAATCCAATTTATGACCAAAAAGAGAAAGTTAAAGGAGGAAACAACTCAAAAACACCAGAATCTTATGTTGATATGATAAGAGAAACAAGTTATTATTCTAACTTCATTCGGATTGGAGTTCAAGAGAAGAACGACCACATATCAATGCAATTCACAGAGCAGGATAAAGATAAGCCGATGTCTGCTACTAGATACACGTTAAATGGAAATTTTTCTAAAGGTATACATAAACTCAATTTTTTTAAATAGTTCATAGATGCTCAGAAATGTACAGGAGAATACAATGTTTTTAACTAGGACACAAGACATGTTATGATAGAATTTTCCTTAAAAATTGATATGTGCACGTTATGGGTAAGGGATGTTTGGACTTTGGATGAGTATTTTATGAGATTATTCAAGTGGACAACTTCATTCAATCTTAGATTCGAATACCCTATCATACCTGTGTGGATTAGGATTACAAATGTTCCTGAGTTTCTTTACAATGATGTTATCATTCATTATATTGCTGCAACAATAGGACAACCTCTTAAGACTTGGGTTCCAGAAAAGAACAGAGTTACTTATAATATTTGTTATGCATGGATTGAGATAAACTTAACAAAGAAGTTATAGTATCATGTATGGGTTGGATTTTAGGAAAATGACTGATGTTGGCTTGACATTAACTATAAATACCTACCACAATACTGTCATTATGCCATCATCTTGGACAAATAGGATAGTTGTAAGAAAACTAAGATAAAAACCCAGAATAGTGTAGATAAAAAGAAAGCTAATACTCATGTTTTCAAAGAATCTAAAACTAAGAAGATTTGGCTTCCTAAAGTTAAGTCTGTAAGAGTCAAGACTCAACAGGAAGAAAACTCAAGAAGAAATAAAACTACTGAAAAGAATCCAAAGGTCAGAATATAGATTACTTATCAAAAAATACTATCATACCCCAGGCTAAAACAATCACACCAAATCCAAATAGAGAAAGTTTCAATGAAAATAAAAAGAGCACTCACCAGAATGGTACCATTACCCTTGGAGATGAGGATGTTATAGAGTACATCTAGACTCTCGAACATGGTTATAACTTATCATCCTCTTTCGATTATGAGAACTTAGAGTCTGAATATCATACCCCAAATCAGCAAAACATAAGCAGATTACCAACCACTCCTATACTTAAGAGAATGGAGATTGATAAAGGTTTTCAGGAATCGCTAAACAAAAAAATTAAAGAAGCTTAGGGCAGGAAGAATAAATGAACAACAGTAGTCAAGTCACTGCAATCTAAAGAGACTAGTAGATCTTCAGACTCAAATTTTACATGATGATCAAGATCCGTAATTGGAACATACGTGGAATTGGTAATAAAGCCTCTTTGAGAATGATGAAATCCATCATATTCAAGGAAATATTAAATTTCTTGTCATTCAAGAGCCCCTTATTAAAGTGGATCACCTGGAGAACATTTTTGTTAGATTAAGATGCAAATATTACAAAGAAAACATAACCAATAAAATCTGGCAAGCATAAAATGAATACTTTGAAGTTAACATCATATTGGATCATCAAAAATGTATACATACTGAAATCACTCATACAACCATTGACAAAGCTTTCTTACGCACTACTGTCTACGAAAAATGTCAAAGAGCGAATAGGATTGAGCATTATAATGTGCTCAAAACCATCCCCATTACATCCAAAAAGTAGATTGTTATGGTTGATTTTAACATGATTTCATTCGTTGATGAGCACTTGGTTGATCCTCTCATTGCCTTAACAGTACTAAAGAATTTAATGAAGCTATTAGAGATTGTTTCCTTGAGGATGTTGTTGGCACTACATTCACATGGTCAAACAAACTAAATGTAAGTGTTTGGATCGGGTCATTTACAATTCAGCATGGTCTGACTATTTCAATAAAATTAAGGTGTTTCACATGGCCACAACATGCTCTAACCACACTCCTCTTTGCATTACCATATCTAAGGACAAGAACAACTCTAAAAATTCTTTAAGTTCTTTAATATGTTGTCCTTAAACCATGATATTTTAACACTGTGTAGAATAATTGGAATAAGGAACAAGATCAAGAGGCTTAAAGTGGCTCTTAATATCTGGAATATATATAGTTTCAGTAATATTTTTGAAAACATTTTGGACGTTGAGGAAGCTGTTAAAAGTCTTGGAATAAAGCTCTAGGAAACTAACAGAATGGATGATAGAATGGACCTTTTTCAAAGCCAATGCAATGTATCTTCAGGCTTTATCTATAGAAGAATCTTATTGGTACCAAAAATTCTATTTTAAATGGATTAAAGATAGTGATAGATATACAGATACTTAACCATAGTTTTGTTAAGAAGAAAAGAAAAAGAAATAGAATTCTCAATATTAGAGAAGTCACTGAATGGATTACAGATTATAATCTATTAGGCATCTCTACTGAATCCTTTTTCAAAGACATTCTTACGGAATTGCCTTATCTTAATTATGATAATAAGGTTAGAAGAATGAATGAAAACATATTCAACATTATTCTTAAGTTGATTACAAATGAATACAATAGCTTACTCATAGCTCATCCTTATGAATATGAGATTTATGACATCATCAAAAGCCTTAATCCTATGAGCGTTGCGGGATGGATGGCTTCAACAACTGTTTCTTTTAAACCTGCTGGCAATCATTAAAAAAAAACTTATGTATTGCCATGGATTTTTTCCTGCTTGGTTAGAATATCCCTCAAGGCATCATGACTACTACATTTTTCTTGTCCCTAAGTCATGTAACCCTACATCATGGAAAGATTTCACACCGATCAACTTGGGCATTATAATGAACAGGGTGTCTATGTTATTGACAAGTCTATTCAGGAAACATTTTTCTTACAAAAGAGCTGATTTATGACTTGAACCGAAAGACTAAAGTAGACAACATCATGGTCAAAGTGAACATGACCAAAAATATTGATAGAATATCCCACAGTTTCATCATCAAAGTGCTATATGCTTTAGTATTTCCATAATTGAAAGTATGATTAGAGTTGTTCATGTCTTTATTTTTATAAATTGCGATGCTAAAGACTACTTCAAAACCTAGAAAATGTATAAGACAAGAGGATTCACTATCCCCTGGTCTTTTTATTATTGTTAAAGAGGTTCTAATCAAAGGTCTAAGAAAGTTATTTGAAACTAATAAAACAATGAAATATTCCTCCATGTATTACCATTTCATTCTTGTATTTGCTGACGACTTACTAATATTCACCAATGGTCTTAGCTCTACTATTATTAATCTCAGCACCTTCTTACAGAAGTATCAGGATATTTTTGGTTAGGCTACCAAGAAAGACAAGACAAATATCATCACCCCAACTAGGTTACCTCATACTAGAATATCTACCTTAGTTAGCCATACTGAGTTTCAACACTAGTAATCTTCATACTACCTACTTAGGCGTAATTCTAAACACCAAAATAAGGGCTAGAAATTATGAATCTATGTTTAAAAAAATTAGGAATAAGATAGATGAGTGGGAGGTTAAGCATTTGTCATATTGTGGTATGCTTACTTTAATCAGCTCAATTTTGATGTCCATCTCTATGTATTGGTTGGAGATTTGTTACCTTCCTAAGAGCATTATAGCTAGAATAAAAAGAACTTTCAACAAGTTCCTTTAGGGGTCAACTCAAGATATTCATAAAATTCAATGGACTAACTGGTCTAATGTATGCCGGACCTTTGGTGAATATGGCCTGCATGTCAGGAATCTAATGGACATTCATGACATCTTCTCATGTAAGCTTTGGATCAAATTCATAGATAATAATCCCTTTTGGGCTAGGTACTTACACAATATATATTATACACAGCTTCACCCATTATAGGTTTTTTACTCTAAGACTAGCTCTCAGACATGGAAGAGGTTGGCTAATATTAAGAATATTACTTAAACCAATATTAAGTGGAAGCTTTGCAGAGGTGATGTGGAATTCTGGCTGGACAACTGGTATGGTCATTCTTCTCTTATTAATCTGGATGGGACTGTTGACAACAGATAATATAATTCAGATAAAGTCAAAATATTTTGGGACAGCAACACATGGAACATGAACAAGCTTAGAGGCCTTATAACTCTTTCTAATATTAAGCTAATCGAGAAAATATCCATCAAAGATCAGGATGATGACACTATCACAAGGTTTCTTTCTAAATATGATATATTCAACATTAAGGACACATGGAACTATATTAGAGTCAAACATAACAAATCCAGCCTATTCAGCAAGATATGGAACATCATTACTTCTAGGAAATGCTCCTTTTTTCTTTGGAGAATCCTTAACAACCGGTTATCTATTAACTATATAACTTAGAAAAGACACATTGTTATGGTGTCCAAGTATTAGTGTCTTAAAACAATGTGTGGGATATTTGGTCCTACTTTGCTGTTATTTTCAAAGTTAGAATTGGTATATTCATTAGTATTACTCACACGACAATGGGTTGGTTCTGGTCTACTCAAAAGGAGGTTCATCTTTGAACTATCTCTCATGCTATTATCTACTGGGTCATATGGAAATTAAGGAACAAATCAAAATTACAGGGCCAAACAAATTCCCATAGTTTATTAGTAAATTACATCAAGTATCATTACCAGTATTGGTCACGCTGATCTCTTTAAGAAAAAACTCTAGTTAAATGATGATGATGCTGTTATGGAATTGAGTTGCTATAATCATTTAAAGAACAAAAAGAAACCTACTCACCTCAAGTGGTCTCTTTCTCTTTCTGATAGATTCAAAAAGCTCAACACGATGGGTATTGTTTAACTAATGGTGATGCCAATGCTGGAGTTATCATTAGAGATAGTAATGGTGGTCATCTCTCACATTTTCAGATATCCAAATAAAGTCGTCGATTGGCTAGCCAAGTGGATTCTGAAGTTTAAAATAAAGATGAAATTCAATAATTTACATGCCCCCTTTCAGTTAAGTGTTATCACTTTGCCCGAAAGCATTAACATGGGTTATGCCAGAAGTGATTCCTAAATCTCTAAATGCAAATCATTATGAAAATTCTTAAATATTAATCAATGTTACAGTTAAGCTTTTAACTTCAGCTTGCAGTTTCAAACAAACGTATCCAAGGTTTTTTCTTCTTATATGTTTTACATGTTAATAAAGAAATATAGCATTATCGAAGGAGAAGAAAAATTGTCAAAGATCTAGTCAAATTCTCAAAAGTACAGAAGCATGGAGTATTGGAACCTAAAAGGCTTAAGATTTGGTCAGTTACACATCGGAATCATTGAAGTTGTAATCAAAACAAGTGTTGACATACTTGTTCCAGCTACACCTCTGAATTGTTTCCTTCATCATATTACTCATTTAAGTTGGAACTTTTCTTTGTCATGTCTTCTCCTATTTGTTATTCAATTTGGTCTCGATTACTTGGATGATTTGGCCAAGGAACGTCATTTTCGGCGCCTCAGTTTTTGTACTTCTCTTAAACCAGGGCTCAATCCTTTTGTAACATACCTCACAATGGTCCTTCGATCAAGTTTTATTCTTTGTCTTCGTCTTGTCAAATCTCCAATGTTGCTTCTCAAAAAATCGAAAGTTGTTGCTCTCTAAGGAAGGATTTAATTCCCTTTTGGCATTGCAAGTTTGGCGCTTTGTTTTCGTTAGGAGCCTTTGTATTCTAAATTCTTGTAATTTCCTTTTTGTAACCAAACCCTCTAATACAATTCAAAGGTTACTCTTTTGCTTAAAAAAATTTGTAAATGATATATTTTTTCTTTTGAAATGATTATTTTGTATATGTATTTGGTTTCCAGATTTGTTTTTAGAATTTTAATTTAGTTCTATTTTCTAATTTAGTTCTACTCACTTTTTTAATATTATAATTTGATATAAATGTTTTTTTTTTCCTTTACGATATGTTATTTTTGTTTAATTTTATGGTTTTCACAATTTGGTTTCATAAATTATTTCATATTGTATTCAATGTTTTTAGATAAAAATTAAATTAGTTTTTGTGAGTACAATTTAGTTTGGATATATTCAGATAAAGTCCACAGTATAAAATGAATCGTACTCAGACCATACTCCTATATTGGTAAAGATTACACGGGTTAGTCCTCTATTTTAAGGTCTTAAACGCTTCAAATTTGAGTTGGCTTGGTGTTTGAACAATAAATTTCAAGATTTTATTCATAAGAAGTATGACACATCTAAATCAAACTTGATAGAAATTAGATTCCCATTCAAGGTCACATATGGTGATATTTATCGACAAATAGATTACTTAACTCTCGCTTAAAAAGTCATACAATTCTTTCTTTTTCAGACTTGGTAAGAATTTAAGGGGGAATATCTGGTTGTTCTGGAAGAAAAAAAAAAGATGTTTTCATTTCAACATTCAAAAGAGTGGTGAATAAAATTGAGTGAGTGTAACATACGATTTTACCAACCCCAATAATACAAAATAGAATAACTCATCCAAAGTGTATGAAAAACTCAACTACCGGTTCATTAAGAATATTATAACTCAGTTTGGGCTTGTAACAACACAGGTAAGGTTTATTCTTACCATCATGAGGTCGAATTCGATGCAAATTATATGAAAAAGAGAATCAGTTAAGCATTTCACATTGCAACGAGGTATTAGGCAAGGGGATGTGATGGTTCCTCACCTTATTATCATGTTTATTGAATGATTATCTCTTATCATTCAGGGTTTTTATAAATTGGCGAATGAATTCCAATATATCTTCATAGGAAATACCTCATGGTCTCTTACGTTTTCTTTGCCGACGATTTAATATTGTCTGCATAAGTTTATACTAACAAGTAGACTTGATTAAATAAGTATTAGATTTGTTTTTCAATGAATCCGGTCAATCGGTAAGAGATGAGAAGTTGATAATAATATTTTTGAGAATATATAATAAAGTCGAAAAATAATTTGGCTTCTATGATTAGTTTTTATATTAGTGAATCCTTGAAGATGTATCTATGTACGCCAATTTCTTCAGGCCACCTCTCGGGGGATTTTTGTCAGGAGATTACTATAAATATTAGAGGAAAAATACCAAATTGGAAAGCACATAACCTCTTTCTAATAGGTTGGATAACTCTGGCATAATCATTCTTGAGCGGGATCCCGACTTATATTATGTAGAAAATAAAGTTGTTGGTGCATGTGTGTATGTGTGTATTGAACTTGATCGAGTTATTAAAGATTTTATTTTGGGTTCATCCAATGAATGTAGAATGGTACATTTGATAAAATGAGACAAAATGTATACACCGAAAAAGAAATGGGCCTAAAATTTAGGCGTATAAGGAATTTCAATAAAATATTTTTTGCTAAACTAGAGTGAAGGATCTTATAAGATAAAAATGGGTTATGGGTGAGGGTTCTCAAACAAAAATATTATAGAGAAAGATAAATTAATCGTGTAGTTAAGAAGTCATATTAAATAATGTGTAAAAATATATTAAAATAGTAGAATGTGTTGATTAATGGGGTGACTATTGTTCACTACTGTAATAAGGAGTGGTACAAATAAAAACTTGAGCCATCATTAGTATTTTCAATAAAACCAGCTTATCATTCGTTGATCGCACCGAATGAGAAGGTAATATTCAAGTGGAAAAATATTTGGACGCTCAAGTATCAGTCAAAAGTACGAGTACTATTATGACATGTTGGAAGTAATAGGCTTCTAACTACAGTTAATTTGGTGAGTTGGGATATCAAAGTGGAGATTCTTTGCAGGTAAGGTCCCATATACGATTATTATGACATGTTGGAAGTAATAGGCTTCGAATGTTGAATAACCAAAGGGTTCCTCGTATATTTATTGGAGCTTAAGAACAATATGTTTGCCGAACTACTTGTGTCAATCAGGATTCAACGTACATCATTTCCTCCTATGGACGCCCCTATCACCACGACGTCTTTATGAGGTCCTGCAATGTATCTTAGGTCATCCTCAGCAAAAACTATGAAAGGAGCTGGAGTTTGGTACAAATGTGTGGACATCCTCCATCCAACTGGGTAGTCACTTTGTTGATATGCCTCTTCTTTGAAGAACTGGAAGGTGCAATCATAGTGACTCCCCCAAATATTGTTAAAGATTCAAAATATTTAACCATACTGGAAACAGTAGCGGTCTCATCCTTTATCACCCCTAATCTATTCCGAGTTGGATCAGGATCCAACTACTCAGAATCTACATCAAATATTTCAATAATTACCGTAGTGTCCTCCTGCCATGACGTTCCAGGAAGAACCGAAGGAGTAGTTCGGGGAGTATTAGCGCTGGATGGGGTATCATTCAGCCTGATTGTTTCAAAGCTATGTAGTCATGGGTATCATGCCCAATGCCATTATGATATTTACAGAAATGGATACTCTGGTTTTATCTGAGAGACTTTAATACATATGGCTTTCTAAAGTGCACTTCATTTTTAGTTTTGTCATATATTGTAGCCACACTTTCTCCCAACTCAGCAAACCATTTTGGTTGAACCAAAAGTTCTCTTTTATTTCTCACTTGTTAGTTTTGGTTCAGATTGGACTTATTCTGCCTGGGCCGGTGAGACCCCTGTCCAGTTTTCTTCGATCTATAACCGGACTGATTAGTTGTTTGTGGTGTTGATGTTGTAGTTGTGGATCTGTTCTGGTGAGTTACTATAGAATTCTTGGTTTCTTCAACATTGATTTATTTCCCAACTTGATTCAACAACCTTCCAAAGGTTATATCTTTTTTGGGTCACATAGTCAGCCAAGTTACCCAGATTCAATCCCTTCCTAAAAGAGGCAATTGCCACTTGTTCAAATCAATATGATAACCCATTCTTTGTATTCACAAACCTGTCGGTGTATACTTTTAAAGACTCATTTGGATCATGGGCATAATGGATGACCATATCTCCATTACCTTCAAGCTTATTACTTCCAACGAATTGCCTCCGAAGAGCAACCCAGAATATGTCAAAAAAAATATAGATCCCTGAGGGAGACTATTATACCATTTAAGGGCACTCCCCTTTAAGGTTTGAGAGAAAGCCATACACAGTAATATGTCGTCATCATCAAAGTTTATCATAAAGTTTTTGAATTGCTCAAGATGGTTGTCGAGATCTTTACTCCCATCGTATTTTTCCATCTTGGAACTGTCAAATATTTTAGGAAGATGCCCGAAGAGTATTTTTGCGGATAAAGGTGATTGTCTCCAGTTTTGGCTACGACTAAATACAGTATCTTCATTTGGAGTAGTAAAAATACCTGGTTCGGATTGGAAAACAAAGAGATCAATCAGCAAACGGTCAATATGATGATCAGCTGAACCCTTTATTTCCCCCTGATACTTCTTGAGCCTGCCATGTTTATTCCTCTTTCTTGAATTATTTTTGGTAAACCTTATTTTATTTTTTGACCGTCCTTCATCACTTGTGGATGAGACTGTCTCTTCAAGCTCTGTATCATTAGAGGAATTGCTGGAGGATTCCGAAGTGGAACTCTCAACACGCTTGGGTTGATACGTTTTCTTAGAACTGAGATGAGTCTTCAGGGACTGCTCGTTCTCACCAGGATTATCAGCATGGTGAAGCACCAGCACACCAGATGTTTCTTTAACTCCTTTCTCTGCTTATTTTACTGCCCTGAAAGCCTCAATTTTAGCCCTTAATTGATCTTGATCTTCAATAGTGTACTCATTATTCTCTTTTGCTTCTTCCACGTCTGGAGGTGGTGTATTCTGTTCATTTCGGATCCATCCGAACTGGTTGTTATTAGTGGTTTTGAATTTTTGATTCAGGCACCTTCGTCTCCCACTGTGGTCGTCAATTTGGTGTGGATTATTTCTGATCAAAGGGTAGTTTGGGAAAGAGTTTTTGGTAAAATGTAGAGAGATAATTAAGGTGTGTGCTTGCAGTAGATTTTGATTACCCTCATTAATGAAAGTAGTTGGGGTATTTATACTAATATGATGATCCATGGGCCTTCTGGGTCAGATCATGGGCTTAGGTTAAGTTTGAAAACCCATTAGCCCAAGAGGTGAAACGACTAGCAAATAGCTGAGTCATGATCCACTAAGTTATACTGTTCGGTAGGGCTTGAAATTGGATATGTCCAAACTACCTTCCGAATGTATACAATAGTCCGTGTCAATGAAATCTGACCTCATCAGTTGCAATAAATATGTTCGAGTTATTTAGAAGATTTGGTCTTATTTTTCTCTAACTATTTGGATACAATATCTTAGCAAATATTTGACTAAGTCTTATAGACTTCTAAGTACTGAAATTTCTTATGAGCTAATATATACGGGCCAGACATGTACACCCTTAACAGTAGCCCCATAGTCCTTGCGCGAGTAACAATAAATACTGACTTTGGTTTTGCCTGAAGACTGCTCTTGATTTTTATTTTTTGTCCGAAGCTTTATCTTTACATTCAAAGCTATTATATTTTATATTTTTACATATTAAAATATATATACGACATCCTTCTTCGGCTAGACTCTTTGAGAGTCTTAAGACCTATTTTATTCTAATCTTACCATACTCAAATTGTTATCAAATATGTCTTCAAATTAGTTCGTACTCAACTAGACTTGTATTATTAAAACCTTTCACCAACCAAATCCTCCATAAAGGATGAAAAAGTATATTTTACCGAAGAAAAAGAGTACAACTAACAATCGGTAGGCTACTATAATACTATTATTTCTTATTTTTTTTTATCTTATTTTATCACTTACAAGCTTCGAAATTCTTCAATTATTTGTTCACCGTAGTTGATTGGCTCTCCTTTTTATTTGTAAAGGATGAAGTAAGGACTACCATGTCAATTGAAGTATTATTTTGCTTTCATATATTCTTATTATTAGAGATATGCTTGGTCAAGCTTGTTATAAAGCTATTTCGGTAGCCCATTAGCCTCTGGCGAATGACGAGGGAATGATTATACACATTCCACTATTTTCTTTTTGTACTTTATTTAATGTTAAAGAGTTTGATTAGTTTCTTCAGCTTTGATTGTTTCAATAAAATTCCTTACGTAACCCTTTAGTCCTTAATAAAGACTTAGTTTACGGGCTAAAGAATTAAATAAAGTATATTAAGCTATGTTAGTCAGCCAAAGTTTCATATAGTTGTTCGACCGAGGTTATACTGGACGGATGCTTATAATTAAAAGATTTTATACTTATATGATATTTGGATTTATTATTGGTTGCAAGTGGTCAATTTTTTTTAAGTTGAATGGATTGTTTGTATTATTCAGTTAAAAATGCAAGTGGTTGGTAGAAAAAGTTACACGTATTAAAATTTTCCTCTTTTAACCACATAAGTGCACCCTTTTCAACTTCTAAAATTTTAGCCCTTTGATATTTTTTAGATGGCTAAAAAAATAATTAATCATTCTTGTTTGCAACTTGTCTCACTTTTGTAATGAACCGCCCCTTTATGTTTCTAAAATGTTACAAAACTAGTCATTCATAACATCATCAACTATTTTTATCCAATTATACTCTTTAACTATCCACGTCAACATAAATGTAGAACGCTAATGTGGGCGAGATAACTAATGAAAAAATTAAAATTATTCTTTTTATTCTTATTATTTACCTAGTATTTGACCGACAATCCAACTCAGTCCACCCAATAACCTAACCCATCTAATAACTTAAATTTATACCTTTAACAATAACAATATCTCCAAGACTAACTTGGCCTACTTTTTTCAAAGCAATAAATGTCTTAGCAGCTTTATTATTCCAATATCTCCTCTAAGTCCATCAACAATCAGTTCAGCTCACACCTTAGAGATTTTCACATTCAGGTCACGATCGATCAGCATAGAAGATAAATGATTTTTAGTCGAATCAATTTATTATTGAAGCTTCTCTTGCTCAACCATATATGAGTCACGAAACATTTTTTTGGTTTTTATCGAAACTTAATCTTGATTCAACAATCTTCACCTATAGTTTTACATATCTTACGGTCCCGACTTGGGAGTGCATTCTAAATCAATCAAAAAAGATATGGCTATAAATACCTTTCTTCAAAGTTTTCAGAACCGAATAAACCGTGTGGTATGGGAAATTGAAATACATTACATATTTATACTTTTCTATCCTTGAGCAACATAATCTAAAAAACCATTAACTAAATAATCATCTAACAGTTTTACTTCATAAATATATAAAATCACATGGTTGGCTTTACTGAGAAGTCTAGGCTCGAATGCTTTGACATCAATTTTTAGAGGTTTTTATATGCTAATTGTACCACAAACTTGAAACCACTGACACCATTAAGAAAACGTCTAGAGAAAGGGTTCGATATGGAGTGATATTGAGAAAAGGTTCGATGGTGAGTAAAATCGAGAAAAGGTTCGATGATTTGGGGCTTGATTTTCTTACTATGGTTCAGAAAAATGGTTCGATGGTGAAAGAAATTTATTTCTAAATAGATGAAAGGATAAGTTTCCTGAATCTCTGAAATCGATTTGGAGAATTAATTTGGTAACTGATACGGGTTTGGATTATTAGTTGGGTATGGTTATTATATGAGGTGGATTGAATAGTGGATCAAATACTAGATTAAAGAAAAAGAAAAAAAAATAAATGATAAATTTTAATTAGTTATTGAGCATCCATATTGATACATGAATCCACATGAGTATTCCAAAAAACTTACTGACTGAGCAGTTCCTCGCGATGTCAGAGTCAGATTTCCTATAACTGTGGAAAATTATTTTATGCATAGGGTGATGAAGTGGTTTTCTTTATAGCATTAACTATGGGCTTCGGTTTCCTCTTGTTACAAATGTTATTAAATATAATAATACTACAATAATCTTTGGTCAAATGATTAAAAGACTCTAATGGACTAGAAGCCACCGAATTGTACCATTTGTCATCAAGAAATATATATTAATATTTTCTGGAGGTAAATTTTCACAAAAACTAATAAATTCTAGACCACCTTCATCAATAAATTTATTTTATATATCTAGTGTACATATCATATGTATGGGAATACACGCACTATTTAAACTTGTGAACTATCAGCATCCTAAACTTTGCAGATGTATGACTCAAATGATATTTTAAAATCCCAATAAGATGAAATATATAATATGCATGATAGCAATTTGGAAACAAAACATAAAAATAGTCATTATACCTAAATGACTATCCAAAATAAATGTGATTTGATGATCCAACAAGTGTGGGTTCGACATTTCAAGAAACCACCTTTTGATCCAACAATAGTGAGTGTAACCGAAAGTATATCGACAGAGTTATAGAGAAATAAAAATTAATAAGTATTGATGGTAGTGGTTCAGTTCTGTGTTTTGCTTATAAAAATCATAAGTGTTTTTCGATTCGTGTGTGTACAACAGCGATTCGTGCTCCACATTTAGAGATTACTCATTTCGCGATTTGAGATTATAATAGAAATAATTCATGATTTATTCTTACCGATACGGTTCGATATTTGCATCAATATAGAGCATTGTGCTTCAACTTACACTATAACATATGTTTCGCGATCCCTACTAAAATATTTTTTGCAATTCATAAATTGATTAAAACAACAGTTGGTTCGCATTTTGTGTTTCAAGTATGATAACAGACTTATTTCGTGATTAACATTTATTAAATATTGAGTAAGTGATTTACAACTGAAAAGATGAAAATGAAACTACGAACCATTATTATTATCTTTAGTTATGGGAAATAACATTACTCATATATGTTTCCCATAAAAAAATATTTCATCAATGTATAAAATTAGACAACAAGAATGGAAAACTTATATACAAAATCTAAATATTATGAAACACTCCTCGAAATAGGTAGTTTGAAGAATATATTCGAGTGCGTGGTCACTTGTAATATCAACTCTTCCATCATTTGAAATACCTTTTAATTAGATTACATAAATTAAATTATCTTTATGAACCGGCATTCTAGTTTTCTTTAAAACCATCCATGATATCTAAACCGCAGTCATTTTTAACAAACGATCGTACGCTCCTAGTTGTTACATCATATATATCTCTATTAGAATCATCTATCTCTGACGCAATCAAATCTGATGTCAAATGTTTTTTATTTTATTTACAAAATCGAGTGCTACAAATATGTCGTTGAACATATTTTTTAATGATATAAAACTAGTGGACGTAGTAAGTGATGCATGAAGTCTCTATTTACATCCCTTTGAGACTTTATTCTCGCATTAAGCAGTTATTTTTTCTAGTTATTTTGCATGTATTTAAAATAAAAATCATGCTTTAAAGCATAACAATATAAAACTAATCTTAAAACAAACGTTTTTTCCTCAAAAACTTGGCCAACACCTGTAATTCCATCAACCAGCCAATAGTAGCATGTTATTTTCTTATAGCCAACTAAACTAATACCTAAATACTTTACCCATTAACTAAATTCTCATTTAAAGCTGTAATGTGAATAGTAATAGCTAGACAAACCTACAACATTAAAGATTGGTAGTATACCCATAAAATCATCATTACTACTCAATAAACAACTCTTTAATTCACCACAACGGTAGCATAATAAAAGAAATTCCTTATAACCAAGTAGTCCTATTTGTTTAAAAAAATTATAATACCTTCGAAGTTTTCAAATTGAACAATCGTGAATTGTTGTTTGATCATTTAGTTTAAAAATCAAGTCAAGATTTGGATATTGTGTACATGCATTTGAAAACAACATGAAGGAACCAATTTGCGATTCGCATATTTACGGTTCTTAATATTTCACTATACATATAATATTGGGTCTTATGGATTCACAATTCGTATTTCCTAATGATTTATGATGTGCATTATACCGGGTTTTATGATTTGCATTATACTGGGTTCACAGGTAAATCGTGATTCGCGAGACCAACTATGACTCACGAAACTATATAGTTCGCGATTAATGGATCTTGAATAGTCTTTAGTGTTTTGTCCGATTCACTCATGCTATCTGAAACTTTATAACTAAACAAACAAAGTTTTCTCGGCCATCATACTACCTAAAACTTCATTCCAATCTAAAATTACATTTTGAACATTTGATATTTTATCTAATTCGGGATACTTAAGTTAAAAAATTTAAAAATCAAATTATTAAAACTTAACATAAAAATCTTTTGACACACCAATGAAAAAAGAATAACACAACAATTGTGTAGTAATTTGATTTAAACTGAACACATATTCTCAAGAATAATTTCAGTAATTTTTTTATTAAACGATAAATATTCTTAAGATTTTGGACTGAGGGTGGTGGGTGTTTGTGAGGTCATATTGTTTGTGTGGGCTACTCTCTCTTGGTCACCTAGATCTTTTCCGTATTTCTTACCCTCCTTCGAAAATTGTTTTCGTATTGGCTCTGATACCACTAAGGTAGGTAATAGTACAAGACTGAGCTTTCCAGAGGTCGATCCAGATCGACACACTTTGCCGTCACGGATACTGTTTCTGGTCTCCAGTTCAATATACAAAACCAAGCGGAATCTCGAGACCGATACCAGTAGTTCCGATGATTCTTTCAATTTCAGACTTAGAATCATTATGTTATACTCAAGCTAGTTGGACCACGGGAGGCTGCTTCAGCCATATATGGGTCCACTTTTTAGCTTCTGTTGTATAACACGATGACCCTAGGTAAGAACTTCAAAGGTTCGGAACCCCAGGATCTAAAGAACACATATTTTTTAAGAAGAATGAGGTGAATCCATACGGAAAGACTAAGAACTTTGAGAGAGAAGCGCTAGAGTTTAGAAGAAAGACATTTTTATTGAAAGTAGTAGAGATGTTTTTGTGATTGTGATCCTTAGAGGGTGTAGGTTGCCTCTTTATATAGAGAGGAGCTTACTAGGGTGAGATCACAAGTCTTGTCCTTATTCTCTATGTTACAGACATGTGGACAAGGGGAGAGCCACTTGGCGTCTCCTTACAAAAACAGACATGCAGTATATTACAAAATTACATGCATAAAAGACAAACTTTTAGTGGGCCCTTCTTTGACTGGTGACTTTGTAAAAGTCCTTATCAGGTCCACTCGAATCTACTAGGCCCAGGGTTGTCTTTATAGGAGAAGTCCATTGGGCTTGGGCCTTGGATATTTCTGTTCTTCTCCAATTCTTCAAGTTCAGCCTCTATTGCTTCGAGTAGGTCATTATCCTTGATATCCATGATTGATGGGCTGAATTTTCTTTCTTCTGTTAGGTTTGTCCTCTCCAAATGTATTATAGGATCTGGTTCCGATTTCTTTTGTTCTGCCCGGTCTACTTCCATTGTGCTCCCAGTGGATTCTTCACTGTCCTTGTTGTAGATAGGCAACGTGCGAGTTTCATGGATGGGCCCAAGGGATGTATGTTCAATATGTAGTTCTTCCATAACCCCATTGTTTCGTACCAACATATCTTCTTGGAGTTGTCGAGTTAGACATTTACAAGTGTCTAACATAGTTATTCAAGGAAAAGCACACCACATGTTGGGGTCGTTTTTAGACCATAACTGATTGGTTTCTGGGTGATGGAAGTATGGTCGGTGGAACCCGTAAATGACCGCTAATCTTCCTGGAGGATCATCGGGTTCTTGACAATGATGTGCATCGATTGTCCTGACTTCTTTGAGCTCCTCTATCCACAATTGTATTGGGTTAAACCATTCTAAGAATGTCCAGAGAAGATCATTGGAGCGAGATGGCGTCTGGAGATTCTTCAACATAGGTTCCACCTCAAAAGTTATCGGTGCGTAGTACATTATTGTGAGGCACCAAAGATACCATAGTTGAGACGGAAAAAGTCTCTTATCCGGAGTAAACCGGAAGATAGTAAGGTAAGGATGTTCTGGAAAAAACATGCTTTCTCGTGGAAAGTACATGGTATCCTTGAATGTCCTCATCATCCAATAGAATAGATGATTTTTAGCGTAGTACTGACAATCAAATGCAGTTTTGATTGTAACTTCTGGTGGAAATTCCTTTTTAATAGATGCTTGAGGCGGTCTCTGTTGTGGAACAGGCCGGACCATGAAGATTAGTGGGAACTTCCGAGCTGACGTAATAAGCTGTACTGCTGGTGGAGGTCGAGACAGAAGATCTGGGATCAAGTTGCGTTCCCCTTTTATATGTTGTACTTCAAAATCGTATTTTGAGAACCAAGCTTTCAATCTGAGGAGCTGTTTCTCAGGGAGCGATTTGTTACGAAATTCAAGAACCTTTGGGAAGGAGGAATTATCGAGCTGCACCAAAAAATGATAGCCAAGTAGATGAAACTCGAATTTCTTGATTTCGTATTTGACGGCTAGGGTTTCTTTGTAAACGGTATGATAGTGTTTTCAGCGTCTTTGAATTGTCCGCTCGCATGTCCGCAAAAGTGTCTTTTGCCTTCAATTTCTTTGAGCAAAATAGCTCCCCAGTATTCGTCACTCGCATCTGTCTGCAAAATCCTTCTACCTTCTCCAGGAATTTTTAAGGGAGGAGGATTTTGTGTTACCTCTTTTAAATTTTTGACCGCTGTTGTCTGCGCTGGACCCCAAGGTGGTGCTGTCTTCCTCAGCATTTTTGATAACTGGCTTGTATCTTGGGAGGCGTGTGGTAGAAAGTCTTTTAGGTAGTTGACGATGCCCAGGAACTACTGTATCTGCTTTGTTGTTAGGTTTTTGTCTGGAAACTTTAGAATTTCTTGAGCGATGTGTGGCCCTGGTTGGTATTTTCCGTTGGAAAACTGCATGCCTAGGAAGTCTATGCTAGTTTTTCCTAGTTGGCTTTTCCTTTCAGATAACATAATCCCATACTCCTGCACAATTGACTGGAATTAGCCAAGCAAAACCTGGTGTTCTTTCTCGTTTTTTTAGAATAATAGTATGTCGTCAATGTATACCAAAGCATGATGTAGTATGGGATGGAAAATTTTTGTCATGGTTCTCTGGAAGATGGAAGGAGCCACTTTGAGTCCGAAAGGCATAACGGTCCATTGGTAATGAGCATTAGGGATGCAGAATGCTGTCTTAGACCTCTCGCTTGGATTTATCCCTACCTGCCAGAATCCTGCCTTTAGGTCGAATTTGGAGAAGACATGGGCTTCTTTGAGATGGATGAATAGAGTGTTTATTTTAGGTAACGGAAACTTGTCATCTCTTAGAAAATGATTAAGAGGCTTATAGTCGATGACGAGCCTCTTTTTCCCCCTGGCCTTCTCGGAGCGTTTTTCAACATAAAAAGCTTGACAAGCCCATTCTGATGTAGTGGGCTCAATAAGCCCTTGTTGCAGAAGCTCTTGGCATTCTTTTTGTGCGAAGACTAAATCAGATGGAGACATACCCGGATGCGTAGCCTTGGTCGGATTTAGGTCTTCATTAAGCTTGAATGGCAGATGGATAAAGAAGTCTTTGTTTTTCCATAACGGGTTAGGATGTTGGAAATCTGCATGGGAGTCTGTGCATAGTGGAAGAAGCTTTGTCTTGATTTCTGAGTAGCTAGAAGAGGCTTCTGACAAAGAGAACAGCTTGTGTATAGTTGTATATAGCTTCATTGATCTCTTAAATCTAACTCCTTCTGGCAAGATCTGAAGCCTTTTGGCTTGCTGATATACGTCAAAACCAACTAAGATATCTTTTCCTGGAAGGTTTGTCCCCAAAACTTTTGTCCAGATGATGCAGTCAGGGAAGAACTGGATCCTAATTGGGTTCCTCGTGATTAACTCAGTTTTAAAAACCTCTCCGTCGGCTGCTCGGAAGTATTCTGTATGCTTAACCCAACATTCTGAAGGGATGATGGCTGGATTCATCATGCTCCTATGTGCCCCGGTATCCATAAACCCAATAACGGAAATTGGTTTATCATATTTAGAAGGAAGGATATGAATCTGTACCAGTGGAACTGCAGCCGTTGGTTGAGCCGAGCAAGCTTGGGCAGTATAAATAGGAATCTCGGTGTCACTTATTCTTGAGTCATCCTCGTAAGAATCTTCTTCTGAGATTGAGTCTTCTGAGACGTTTAGGGCAAATACTGTTTCCTCATTTGTTTCTTCTTGTTCTGAGAAGAGAGACTCGACGTCTGCGTCTCCTATTGGGAAACTGTTTTGTACTTGTTGTAACATTCGGGCCGCTTTTTCTGGTTTGTTCGGAATTTTTTTTGAAAAATGTCCTTTTTGTCCACATACAAAACACCTATCTGATTTTGCTGAGGATCTTCTGAAATTTTTCTTCCGGAAGAATTTGAAAGGTCTCTTATACTTCTTAGTTTTCTGAAATTTCTTCTTAAATTTTCTGAAGTGTGGCTTTTTCTTCGTAGAGCATGTGCACTCCTTCTTGTCTTTACATTTGATCTCCAGGTAAGGCTTTCGACACGCCTTAGTGAGTAACTTCTTATTATTCATCATTGACTTCAAAAGCCTTTGTTGTTCGCACAGTTTCTCGATCACCGAAAGAGTTAGTTGGTGAATTTCTCCTAAGGTGATTCTGGCCACTTCTCTTCCTGTCGCTGCAATAGTTCTCTGTAGGTCTGGTTGAACTTCTTTAGGAAGAGATGCAATATACGTGTGCCTCAAATTGGGGTCATTATATCCGTTGAGCATATAATACCTTATGGACATCCTCTGGTAGTGATACTCAAGATCTTTGGCCTCTAATGAACAACATTTCATTTCAAAATGTTCTTGTCGAGCCTTTCTATCTATCAGAGAATAGTCTCCGATAAATTCTTGATGTATGGTTCCCAGAATGCTTGAGGCCTCTTGTACTTGGTAGAACTGTAACTGCCGGTAGTCACCCAAAGTATGAAACCATTCCCTGAGGGATCCCGTCACGCGGGAGGCAAATTCTCTCAGGACATCTGAAAGTTCGACACCGCTCCTGGTCATTTGAAGATCAATCCATGCTCCAAACTCATGCAGCCTTGTTCTCCATTGGTGCGGACGAATGTCATCAAAAGTGAACCAAGGACCCCCTGTTGGTTTGAGGGGCTCCTTTTTAAATGTCAGAGGAACTGTTTCTTCCTCTATTTCTTCGCTGTCCTCCGCTCGGGCATCTGATTCTACGGAATTGGCCATAAGCAGGTTGGTAATATCAGCCATTTCGGATTCCGGTTCTTCACTTTCCGTGAGATCACCTTCAGTGGATGTAGAATTTTCCTTCCAATATGGTACTTGAAAAACCATATTTTGGGGTAGGTCTTCAATTTTCTCTTTCCCATTTTGTTCTTTCTTTAGCACGGGCTTTGGATTAGGCCTTAATATATCATGGGTCATCTTAAAATGGCTCAAGTAGTCGGGTAGTTGAGGAAAGAAAGATGGACTTGTTTCTTTCGGAATATGTACCGGATTAGTATACGTAGGGAAGGGCATAGGTGACATCATCATGTCAGATTCTATCATAGCAATTTCTGCTTTCAACTTTTTGATTTCTGCCTCCTTTTGGTCAAACTCCCGTCCCGCCTTTTTCTGTAATATCATGCTCATTAACTCCTTATCTAGCTGAGCAATTTGCGATCGTAATTTTTGATACAGTTGTTGAATTTGGCGGTTCAATTCTCCAAAATTACGCTCTACTTGTTTATTCTGGAAAAAGACCTCTTCTACCTTGTGGCCTATTTTGTGAAGAACCATATTCTGAGCAATGGCGTTGTTTGTGTGCCAATTTAGGACAACTTCCTGTTGGCTGGGTTCTTCCATCTTTCCACTCGGCAATATCGAGGAAGGTTGTACATACGGCTTGGATACAACCTTTGTTTGTGCGTCCACGTGTTTTTCTATCTTTGGAAATTCATCTACGTATGATGTTGATCCATGTGAAAACATCATACAGGAATGGAGAGGACCATCTTTATCTGGACTTTTCATGTCTTGGGGATCTAAGATCCTTTCTTCGTCTTCTTCTGAGTCGTCATCAGAATCAGAGTCCTCCATCCAGCATGTACATCCTTCATCGCACATAGAGGGATCAGCATCCCAAATGAAGTGGCCGTCTATCTTGTCAGTATAAGAATGTGACCCGTCTGGGTGAAAACGGGCAATGGGTATATGTTTTTCTCTTGGCTTGTAAACAGGGTACACCATATTAGAATGGAAGATTGGAACTTTTGCCCCTTCTTCATCTTCAAGTTTATAAACCGTATTTATTGTTCCATTGTTTTGTCTGAGGAAAGTAGGGTCCGCCGCTCTAACAAGATGTGTCTCTGTTTGAGTTTTTTCATAATTCGTGATCCATTCCAATGGCATAAGCTTCTGGAGTTCTTCCTTTCGGATCTGTCTTGGAATTTGGACGATAGTCAGGATTTGCTCATCGTTGCTTGCTAGCACCAAGAGAGCATTAGAAGATTCTTGTTTCGATGGCAGATCCATAGCATGATCTTGCAAACGGTAGACAATCTGGTGGTGCAAGGTGGCTGACATAGAAGATCCTTTTTGCTCGGCTCCTGTAATCTGCACCTGAACCTTTAAGAAGGTGGCGAGATTTGGATCTCGAAGTGACAGATTGAAGTTGGGGAAGAACGTCAGAACTGCACTTCCAGCATGAAGAGTCGTAAGGATCGTGCATATGACCGCGTGCTGATACTGTAAGAACCTTGTGTCCAATAAAGCGAGTCTCGCCGTGACCGGCAACCCTTTCCTCCCATGGTGTGTTAGGACTACCCGGACAGCTCCGAGGTTGAGGTGCGTGTATCCTTCTTTTTTCCACCGGGTGATGAATTCTTCTGGTATATCCATGGTGACATATTGTTCTGCCGTAGTTGCATGCAGAACACACTGGTCCAGTCTAGAAGACTGAACATATTCTTTTAGTAGAGTTCTTTTAGTACTGATCAGAGTTCGGATATTTTTTGTCAAAGATCCTCTTTTCCGGTAAAGGTTATAAGGGCTTACCAAGGGTAATGAAGATTCATTAACCTGGGTGTTTTCTGGTACATGGGTGTATTCTATCAGGTTTTCTATTTTAGAGGTCTGTGTTTTAGTACATGATGATGGTAAGGGCATGGTCAAAGAAAGTTGGAGAAGTTGGTCTGAGGTGCTGGGTGTTTGTGAGGTCATATTGTTTGTGTGGGCTACTCTTTCTTGGTCACCTAGATCTTTTCCGTATTTTTTACCCTCCTTCGAAAATTGTTTTCGTATTGGCTCTGATACCACTAAGGTAGGTAATAGTACAAGACTGAGCTTTCCAGAGGTCGATCCGGAAAAGTTTGGTTGTTAAAAGATTTTGAAAAAAAAAATAGATTTATATTTTATACATTTTATTAAAAATACTTAAAATATTATATAATAACCGATAAACTTAAGTTAGATATTAAATAATAATATGAAAAAATATGTTGGATGTTCAGCCTTTTTTAAGCTTATATGATGAATAAAAAGTTATGTTGTAAGTTAAAGTCAAACTTTATGACAGATTCTAAGAGTATATAGTATTGTATATGGATGTAAGTGTATTGTTTTAAGGGTTTGGTTAAATTAGGGTCCGAAAAATTAGGATCCGAAAATTAGGGTTCGAAAAGGATAACCAGTCCCAAAATTACCAATTCTAAAAGTTACCAAAAATATCATTTAATCCCTGCCGGTTGAATTAGTGGGAAAGTTCCCCGCCCCTCATCTGCCGGATGAGAAGGTTTCATTTGCCGGGGAGTTCCCCGCCGGTTGAGAAGGTCTCAACCGGCGGGTGAACAAACGGGTCCAAGGATAAAATCGTAAAAATACAAAAACGCTAAATTTTGGAAATGGTTAACATTTTTTTACCCTAATTTACCCATACCCTTGTTTTAATAAATAATTACTATATCTAGATATAGTCACTCGAATTTGTATACAAATAGAACTTGTATTTGTACAAACAACCTTTTCTATTTATATCATGGAAATAAGACAATCACATTGCTAAAAATAACGAAACATGGACAAATATAAACCCTCGGCATCCAATTGTGCTGCTCCATCGAGTCCAGCCAAAACATAAGGTCGATGCAATACGGTCGATCATGTCTAAATTTCGAAAGAGAAAGAGAGAAAGCCAAGTTAGTACAAATTCCACCCAGATTGTATGAAACATCAATTGCATCTCAAACGTTGCCCATCAAAAAAATATTTCAGTTTCTATAATGTACAAAATCATCATCCTAAAACCATATATGATACCTGGGTCGCGAGGTTGCGGGTTAGCCAGTCTAAACCCTCGTAAAGCCCTTCACCGGATGTAGCGCAAGTGCTCTGGATACGCCTGGAGAGAGACCAAAGACAATATCATTTACAGATTAATAGTCCGTAAGGCTAATCAGAATTGTAATGTTTTGTATCATAAAGTTACCAGTTACGATTGCGAAGCGACTGAAGACCAAGTTTATCGGTTATTTCCGCAGCATTCATTGCATTAGGTAGATCCTGTTTGTTAGCATATACCAATAGAACTGCATCGCACAACACCTCCTATAAGATTATGTATATAGTTAGTATAGAGCAAAACAGACTCTACTAAATTTTGTTTATGAATAGAAGATAACCTTTCGTAGTCTGGTACGTAAACTATTTCAGCTTGAATTATTTTTGTGGTTTTCTAAAATTCAACCGGATAAAATCAAATAAATTTTCTAGTGAACCAGAGAATGAATAGTTGCGTGATATTTATCAAACCAGAATCATATTTATCTATTTCGACCAAACTGACTTCACTAATCATAGTATATCCTAACATGCGTTAATGACTACAGTGGTGGACTAGTCAATCCAGTTACACTATAATATCTAACACAGACTACGAAAAAAACGCGAGTAGAGTGTACCATACATCGTTCAACATCTTATACAATTCATCCCTTGCCTCGCCAAAACGGTCTCTATCGATGCTATCGATCACATATATGATACCTTGTATATTTTGGAAATTGTGCCTCCATAGTCTACGAGTCTGTAAATTCATGTCGAAATTAGATCGCTTCACACACACGATCACCCATCTACTACGCCTTGTAATAGAGAAAAAAAAGTTATATAAGACGGTTTCGTACCGTGTCCTGACTGGCATTATCCCACACGATGAATCTCACGTTCTTGTATTCAACAGTCTCGACGTTAAAACCTGACAAAGAATTTGTTTAGGCTCCGACTAGTCCGACAATTGTAATGGCATGTAATTCTAGAACCAGCCATACTAATTCGCTTACAGATTGTAGGAATGATGTTCACGACCTCGCCAAGCTTGAGTCTATACAAAATGGTGGTTTTTCCGGCAGCATCAAGACCCACCATTAGTATTCTCATTTCTTTCTTGGCGAAAAGTTGTGCAAAAAGCTTTGTAAATGTCATACCCATCTTGATATATTACAGTAATGAAACACTGCAACACACAACACATGTCATAAAAACCTCAAATCAAAACCAATCCCTCGCCAACTTTCAGTCATTATTCACAATCAGCTAAAAAATGTCATACAAATTTGATAAAACTTAAATGGATCGTACAAACAACCTGATAATCAACAATTCCAAAATTCAACCCAAAAGAACAAAATTTTAGATAAGCTAGTGCCAAACAAGATTATAAACTAATTCTTTTAAACTAATGTTTTTATACAACCAAGTAAATAAAGAAGAGAATATTAGTGATAAAAAAAAGTAAATTTATTACTAACCGATTAAATTCAAAATTGAAGCTTATGAAGTATGAGATTGAAGATTACCTTAGAGAGATAGAGAGATTGAGAGTGAAATTGATGTTGCAGAATGAAGAAATGGTTAAACTTTAAGCTCGACTTTTATACTGAGAAGAATTGACAGAAATTTGTATTGCTTTGAGTTTAAGTATTGGATGGTTACTTAACGGCTGTTATCGCCAACTAAACCAAAGAGAATAAAATAAATAAAATTCTATGGGTTGGGTTGTAAAAGAATCATCAAATTTGTTCCATCCTCACGTTCGGTTCGGGATTAATTTTGAAGTTTGTGGAAATATAATTGGTCGAAGTTTTAGTAAACTAATTATCTATTAAAAAAAAAGCAGCTGAATTCTTTTTAGAGTGAACCCGCAGCCGTCACTCTTCAAATCAATATCAAAAGATAAATCACACAAGGGGGCAGGTTCAGCTTTCTCCGATCAAAAAAGCGTATGTAGCATGCCTTACTCAACCAACTCGGCTATCTCTTTAGAGCTATTTTCATTTATTTTCTTATTTGAAGCGTAAGGTTATGTCTTTTTATATTTGTGCATAAAGAAGACTTAAACGAAGTTCCTACACACAAACTTCTTTGCAAAGACGTTTAGACAGACGAAAATCGATCGATCACCAAAAACATCATCTACCAGAATTTTTTAGGTGTGAATATCAAAACAAGTTGTTTTAGATGAAGAAATTTTTTGTCCTTCAACAAACAAAAAGTTTTTTGGATCAAAAGAAAACATTTAACAACCCATTTTATAATATAAAAAAAAGAGGACATTAAAGGAGGAAACAACTCAAAAGCACTAAAACCATATGCTAATATTGGAAGAGAAATAAGCTATTCTTCTGACTTTAGTCTATTTGGAGTTCAAGAGAAGGACCACATATCGATACAATTTAAGCAGGATAAAGATACATTAATGTCTGCTACTAAAAAAATTCACGTTAATAGAGAAGTTTTCTAAATGTATGCCTAGCCTTAATCTTCTTAAATAGTTTTTGGATGTCCAAAAAAATTTCGGAGTATACAATGTTTCTAACTGGGACACAAGACATGTTATGATAGAATTTTCCTTAAAAATTGATATGAGCAAGTTATGGGTAAGGAATGTTTGGACTGTGGGTGAGTATTCAATGAGATTATTCTAGTGGACAACTTCATTCAATCCTAGATTTGAATGCCCTATCACACATGTATGGATTAGGATTACAAATGTTTATGAGTTTTTTTACAATGATGCTATCATTCATTATATTGCTGCAACAATAGGACAACCTCTTAAGCCTAGGGTTCTAGAAAAGAACAGAGTTACTTATAATGTTTGTTATGCCTGGATTGAGATAGACTTAATAAAGAAATTACAATATCATGTATAGGTTGGATTTTGGGAATACGACGGATGTTGGCTTGACATTAGCTACAAATACCTACCAGAATACTATCATTTATGCCATCATCTTGGACATAAACAAGATAAATTTAAGAAAACTCAGATGAAAGCCCAAAACAGTGTGGATAGAAAGAATCCTGACACTCATGTTTTTAAAGAATCTAAAACTAAGGAGATTTGGCTTCCTAAAGTTAAGTCTATAATAGTCAAGACTCAATAGGAATGAAACTCAAGAAGAAATAAAACTACTGAAAAAGAATCAAAAGGTCAGAATATAGATTACTCATCAAAAGATACTATCCTAACCCAGGCTAAAACAATCACACCAAAGCCAAATAAAGAAAGTTTCAATGACAATAAAAAGATCACTCACCATAATGGTACCAATACACATGGATATGAGGATGTTATAGAGTTCATCCAGACTCTCGAACATGGTTATAACTTATCATTCTCTCTCGATTATGAGAACTTAGAGTCTGAATTTCATACCCCAAATCAGTAAAGCATAGGCAGTTTACCAACCAATCCTATACTTAAGAGAATGGAGGTTGAAAAAGGTTTTCAAGAATCACTAAGCAAAAAACTTAAAAAAACTAAGGGCATGAAGAAGAAAAGAGCAACAGTAGTCAAGTCGTTGCAACCTAAAAGGACCAGTAGATCTCCAAACTCAAATTTTACATGATGATCAAAATCTTTAATTAGAATATTCGTGGAATTGGTAATAAATCCTCTTTGAGAATGATGACATCCATAATATTCAATGAAATATTAAAATGGATCACTTGGAGAACATTGTTGTTAAATTAGGAGACGAATATTAGAAAACAAACATAACCAATAAAATCTGGCATGCATAGAATGAGGACTTTGAAGTTAACATCATATTGGATCATTAAAAATGTATACATGCTGAAATCACTCATACAACCATGAACAAAGCTTTCTTACGCACTACCGTCTACGGAAAATATCAAAAATCGAATAGGATTGAGCTTCATAATATGCTCATAACCATCTCTATTACATCCAAATAGTGGATTGTTATGAGTGATTTTAACATGATTTCATCCTTTGATGAGCACTTGGTTGCTTCTCTAATTTTTTTAACAGTACTAAAGAATTTAATGAAGCTATTTGTTTCCTTGATGATGCTGCTTGCATTACATTCACATGGTCAAACAAACTAAATGTAAGTGTTTGGATCGGGTCCTTTACAATTCAGGATTGTTTGACTATTTCAGTAAAACTAAGGTGTTTCACATGGCCAGAAAATGCCTAACCACACTACTTTCTGCATTATCATATCTAAGGACAAAAACAACTCTAAAAAGTATTTAATTTCTTGAATATGTCGTCCTTAAACCATGATTTTTTAACACTGTGTAGAATAATTGGAATAAGGATATGGATGGATATCATATGTATTTTTTTTAGAATAATAGGCTTAAAGTGGCTCAAAGTGGCTCTTAAGATCTGGAATCTATATAGTTTCAGTAATATTTTTGAAAAAGTTTTGGACGCTGAGAAAGTTATTTAAAGTCTTGAAATAAAGCTCCAGGAAACTAACATAATGGATGATAGAATGAACCTTTCCAAAGCCAGTGCCCTATATCTTCATGCTTTATCTATAGAAGAATCTTATTGGCACCAAAATTACTATTCTAAATGGATCAAAGATGGTGATAGAAATACTAATACTTACCATATATTTGTTAAGAAGAAAATAAAAAGAAATATAATTCTTAATATTATAGAAGACACTGACTGGATCACAGATGATAATCTATTAGGCATCTCTGTTGAATCATTTTTCAAAGACATTCTTACTGAATTGTCTTATCTTAAATATGATAATAATGTTAGCAGAATGAATGACAACATATTCAACATTATCCCTAAGTTTATTACAAATGAATACAATAGCTTACTCATGGCTCATCCTTATAAATATGAGATTTATTGCATCATCAAAAGCCTCAATCCCACAAGCGTTGCGGGCATGGATGACTACAACAACTGTTTCTTTCAAACCTGCTAGAAAATTATTAAAAAAAGACTTATGTGTTGCCATGGTTTCTTTCCTGCTTGGTCAATATATCCCTCAAGGCATCATGACTACTTGCATTTCTCTTGTCCTTAAGTCATATAACCTTACATCATAGAAAGATTTCAGACCAATCAGTTTGTACACTATAATAAACAGGGTGTCTATTCAGGATAACATTCTTCTTGCAAAAGAGCTGATTTATGACTTGAACAGAAAGACTAAAGCAGGAAACATCATGGTAAAAGTGGACATGACCAAAAACTTTGATATAATATCCCACATTTTCATCATCAAAGTGCTATATGGTTTAGTATTTCCATAATTGAAAGGATGATTAGAGTTGTTCATGTCTCCATTTTTATAAATAGTGATGTTAAAGGCTAATTCAAAACCTAGAAGAGGTATAAGACAAGAGGATCCATTGTCCTTTTGTCTTTTTATTATTGTTGAAGAGGTTATAATCAAAGGTCTTAGCAAGTTATTTGAAACCAACAAGACAATAAAATATTCCTCTATATTTATTACCATCCCGTTCTTACATTTGCTGACGACTTACTAATATTAACCAATGGCATTAGCTCTACTATTACTGATCTTGGTACCTTCTTACAAAAGTATAAGGATATTTCTGGTCAGGCTATCAACAAAGACAAGACAAAAATCATCACCCCAACTAGCTTACCTCAAAATAGAATATCTACCTTAGTTAGCCAGATTTGTTTCAACACCAGTAATCTTCCTACTACCTACTAAGTCATACCTCTAAACACCAACAATAGGGCTAACAATTATGAATCTATGGTGAAAAAATTAGGAATAAGATAAATGAGTGGGAGGTGAAACATTTTTCATATGGTGGTAGGCTTACTTTAATCTGCTCAGTTTTGATTGGCATCCCTATATATTGGTTGCAAAGTTGTTACCTTACTAAGAGCATTATAGCTAGAATAAAAAGAACTTTCAACGAGTTCCTTTATGGGTCAACTCAAGAGATTCATGAAATTCAATGGACTAACTGGTCTAATATATGTAGGACCTTCGGTGAATGTGATATGCATGTCAAGAATCTAATGGACATTCATGACATCTTCTCATGTAAGCTTTGGATCAGATTTAGAGATAACAAGTCCTTTTGGGCTAGGTACTTACACAAATATACTGTAAAGAGCTTCACCCATTACAGGTTACCTACTCTAAGGCTAGCTCTCATACATGGACGAGGTTGGCTAAAATTAAGAATATTACTGAAACAAATATTAATCGGAAGCTTGGCAGAGGTGATGTGGACTTCTGGCTAGACAACTGGTATGGCCACTTTTCTCTTATTAATCTGGATGAGAACACTGACAACATATAATACAATTCAGATAATTTCAAAACATTTTAGGACAGCAACACATGGAACATAAACAAGTTTAGAGGCCTTATAACGTTTTCTAATATTAAGCTAATCGAGAAAATATCCATCAAATATCTGGATGATGACACTATCACATGGTTCCTTTCCAAATGGGATATATTAAACACTAAGGACACATGAAACAATATCAAAGTCAAACACAACAAATCCAACCTATTTAGCAAGATATGGAACAACATTACTCCTAGAAAATGCTTTTTTTTTCTTTGGATAATCCTTAACAACCGATTATCTATTGACTCTATAATTTAGAAGAGACATATTGTCATTGTGTCCAAGTACCAGTGTCTTGTAACAATATGTGGGCTATTTGGTTATACTTTGCTGCTATTTTTAAGGTTAGAATTACATATTAATGAGTATTTCTCACATGATAATGAGTTGGTTCTGGTCTACTCAAAAGGAGGTTCATGTTCAAACTATCATGCCTGCTATCATCTACTGGGTTATATGGCAGTCACGGAACAAATCAAAATTCAAAGGTTGAACAAATTCCCCTAGTTATACTGTAAATTACATCAAGTATATCATTACCATTATCGGTCACGCTAATCTCTTTAAGAAACAACATTGGTTAAATGATGATTCTGCTGTTATGAAATTGAGTTGATACAATCATTTGAAGAACAAAAATAAACCTACTCACCTCAGGTGGTCTATTTCCTTTCTTGATAGATTCAAGCTCAACACTAATGGGCATTGTTTAACTAACGGTAAGGTCAGCGTTGGATCATCATAAGAGATAGTAATGAAGACATTTTCATGGGTTTGGTAACTTATATGGCAAGCTAACCTGATAATGGTTGAGGTTATAGCTCTTCTTGATGGCCACTAAATCTGCAAGAACAAAGGTTTTGTTAGTGTTGATAGTGAATCTGACTCCAGAATTTTAGTAAATCTTATATCCACTGGCAAAACTTATTGGCCTCTTGCCTTTTCTAAATCGTTGTAGGCATCATAACTCCTCTTCAATGGGCATCTCTCACATTTTTAGAGACCAAAATAAAGTTGTTGTTTGGCTAGCCAAGTGGACTCTGAAGTGTAAAATGAAGATGGAATTCAATAGCTTCCATGCCCCCTTTCAATTGAGTGTTATCACTCTGCTCGAAAGCATTGACATGAGTTATGTCAGAAGTGATTTCTATATATTTAAATTTAAATCATTATGAAAATGCTTAAATATTAATCAATGTTATAGTTAAGCTTTTAATTTCAGCTTGCAGGTCCTGACAAGCATATGCAAGGTTTTTTCTTCTTATATGTTTTACAAGTTAACATGGAACTATAACATTATCGAAAGAGAAGAAAAATCGTCAAAGATCTAGTCAAATTCTCAAAAGTATAGAAGCATGGAGCATTGGAACCTAAAATTCTTAAGATTTGGTCAGTTCTGGTTTGGTCTATTTCGGGCAGGGGGTAGTTTGGTAAAGTGTTTTTGGAAGTTTAAAGTGTTTAGTGTTTAGTGTAGAGAGTAGTGAGATAATAAAGCAGCCTGCTTGTATTAAATATTGATCACCCTCATTAATGAGAGTGGTTGGGATATTTATACTCTTAATTAATGACCCATGGGCTTATGGGTCAAGTTATGAAATCGGGTCAAGTTTAAGGACCCATTAGTCTTTTAAGTAGATTAGCAAATAGCTTAGTCAAAAGGTGTTTTACTTTTGTCTTGTCTGGATTTTTTACTGGCGTGTCATTTTCCGAATTACCCCTGTCTGGATTATGCAGTGGGTTGTGTCTGAAGTTTCCGAACTCATTAAGTTCAGCATCAGAATCATTGAAGTTATAATCAAAACAAGTGCTGACATGCTTGTTCCAACTACACCTCCGGAAGGTCTTCCTGAATTGTTTCTTTCACCATATTACTCATTTAAGTTGGAATTTTCTTTGCCATTTCTTCTCCCACTTGGTCTTCGATTTGGTCTTGATTAATTAGATTATTTGGCCGAGGAACGTCAGTTTTGGCGCCTCGGTATCTGTAATGCTCTTAAACCATGGCTCAATCCTTTTGTAGCATACTTCATTCTTTGTCTTCGTCTTGTCAACTTTCCAGTATAGTTTCTCAAGAAATCGAATTTAATTTCCTTTTAAATTGCAAGTTTGACGATTTTTTTTGGAGCCTTTGCAATCTAAATTTTTGTAAGTTCCGTTTTGTAACCAAACCCTTTAGTACAATTCAAAGGTTACTCTTTTTCTTAATACAACATTGTAAATAATATATTTTTCCTTTTAAAATGATTATTTTGTATATGTATTTGGTTTTTAGATTTACTTTTTAGAATTTTAAATTACTTCTTTTTTCTAATTTAGTTTTGCCAACATATATTTTTATTTATTTTTATTATAATTTGATATAAATGTTTTTTTTTCTTTTAAGAATATGTTATTGTTGTTTATATGTTTTTTACAATTTGGTTTCGTAAAATATTTTCACATTGTATTCAGTTTTTTTAGATAAAAATTAAATTATTTTTTGTGAGTACAATTTAGTTTGGATATATTCAGATAAAGTCCAAAATCTAAAATGAATTATATTCAGACCATACTCCTATATTGGTAAAGATTATACGAGTTAATCCTCTATTTTAAGGTTTTAAACGCTTCAGATTTGAGTTGGTTTGGTGTTTGAACAATAAATTTTAATATATTATTCAGAAGAAGTGCGACAGATCTAAATCAAACTTAAGAGAAATTAGATCCCCATTTAAGGTCACATCTATTATGGAAAGATGAGGTATATGGTGATATTTATCGACAAAATAGATTACTTCTTGTGAGATTTTAGGGAATTTAACTCTCGCTTAAAAAGTCGTACAACTTTTCCCTTTTCAAACTTGGTAAGAATTTAAGGGGGAATATCTTGTTGTTCTGGAACAAAAAAAATATGTTTTCGTTTCAGCATTCAAAAGAACGGTGGATAAAATTGGATGAGTGTAACATACGATTTTACCAACCCTAATAATACAAAATAGAATAGCTCTGAGAACTACAAGTTTGACGAATAATCACGTGGAGTGAATTTTGGACCTACCTGAGGTTCAAAAGTTGGTTAGATCATTTTTTGAGAAATTGTGTTCCACATATATCGATTTTGTTGGTATGTTTTCCCTTATGTATATTCCTCCACATGGTAAAGTTAAATCAGATTCTATAGTTAAGGATTTTTTGGATAAAGAGATTTAGGAGTTCGTCTTCCGATAACCCGTCAAAAGCACCGCAATCAAATAATATGTTTATTGAACTTTTTTAGGTTTCTTGGAAGATGGGTTGCATGGTTGTTTTTTATAAGGTTCGTAATACAATTAGAATATTAAAGATATATACCCGACTTAATGGTACTATTGTTCATCTGATTCCTAAAGTTGTTGTCCCAAAGAAAGTCAGTTAGTTCCGCCTGATAAGCTTGATCAATGTTATGGTAAAATTTATTATGCCAGTGACGGCTAACAGTTTTTTACCCTTGATAGCCGAGCGTATTGGATCCAATCAGACACTTTTTCTTCCTATATGGTTTACTATTTTTGGTGCGAACGATGGACAAACGGTTGCATAAATAACTTGAGCATGCAAATATATAGCGGTTAAGAATGACTTAGCCAAAGTATATGAAAAACTTAGCTATCGATTCATTAAGGATACTATAACTCATTTTGGGCTTGTAACAACACAGGTAAGACTTATCCTTACCTTCATGAGGTCAAATTTGATGTAAATTATATGGAATAGAGAATCATTTAAGCATTTCACATCCCAACGAGGAATTAGGCAAGGGGATGTGATGGTTCATCACCTTATTATCATGTTTATTAAATGATTATCTCTTATCATTCAGGGTTTTTATAAATTGAAATGAATTCCAATATATCTTATAGGCAATACTGCATGATCTCTCATTCATTTGCCGACGGTTGAATATTGTATGCACAGGTTTTGGAAGAACAAGTCGATTTGATTAAAGAAGTATTAGATCTTTTTTGCAATGAATCTGGTCAATCAGTAAGCGATGAGAATGTACAACAAAGTTAAAAAATGATTTGGCGTCTATGATTAGTTTTTATCTTGTTGAATCCTTGAAGATGTATCTATTTACGCCAATTTCTTTAAGCCGCCTCCCGGGGGAGTCTTATCAGCAAATTACTATAAATATGAGAGGAAAATACCAAAATCGGAAAGTGTATAACCTCTTTCTACTGGGTTAGATAACTTTGGCATAATCAGTCTTGAGCGGGATCTCGACTTATATTTTGTAGGAAATAAAGTTGTTGGTGCATATGTGAATGAAGTTGATCGAGTTATTAAAGATTTTATTCTGGGTTCATTGAATTAAGGTAGAAAGGTACATTGGATGAAATGAGACAAAATGTATATACCAAAAAAGGAAGGGGCCTAAAATTTAGGGGTATAAGAAATTTCAATAAAGCGATTTTTGCTAAACTGGAGTGAAGGATCTTATAAAACAAAAATGGTTATAGGTGAGGGTTCTTCAACAAAAATATTTTAGATAAAGGTTAATGAACCGTGTAGTTAAGATGTCATATTAAATAATGTGTAAAATTATATTGAAAGGGCAGAACATGCTAATTAATGGGGTGAGTATTGTTCACTACTATGATAGGGAGCGGTACAAATAAAAACTTGAGCCATCATGAGTATTGTTGATAAAATCAGCTTATCATTCGTTAATCGTACCGAGTGAGAAGGTAATATTCAAGTGAAAAAATATTTGGACGCTCAAGTATCCGCCAAAAGTACGAGTATTGTTATGACATGTTGGAAGTAATAGGCTTCTAACGACAGTTAATTTGGTGGGTCGGGATATTAAAGTGGAGACTCTTTGCAGTGGATATGGTAAGGTCTCATAGACGATTATTCAATTATCCTAAGATTTTGAGATGTACAAAAATATTTAAGAATCATGGAGTGGCTTTGTAGATGAAAAAATAAAGCTTCAAGAGCATAACGCAATATGTAGCATCTATTGGATGTGTCTTGCAACTTCAAGGTGGACAACGAGTAATTTCTAATTGTGCACCATGAAATGAACGAGTAGATGTAAAAGAATATATATGGTTGAGCGAATTATTAAGATGTCAAGGGAAACCAAGATCCTAGAAAGTTTAACTTTTATATTGGTTATAGCATGACATAAATTATTGGATATAAATAACATGCTTTTTTTAACCTAATGTACGACGAAATTCTATATCATAAAATTTTGAATATGGTTTGGAACACATCCAAATATTATATTTGAGCTTCGTATAAAGAGGTTAACAGTGAACTTATAGTTTCATCGGGAAGTATACTGGTAAAATGGACGAAACGAATTGTATGAGCTAAACTCGACGTGGATGGGTACTTGTGGTCGAATATTTTGATAATGAGTGTAGGGGAGGGTTTCGAAAAGTGAATGTTTTATTTTGAAGGTGGATTTGTGGGCTCAAGCTTGGTTAGGTCGTCTTTTTCAAATGAAACTTTATGAGTTATAATCCAGGCTATATATGGTATTGTACCATAAGTATAACGTGCTTGGTGTAGAGACAAACTCCCTAGATTTGCATATACTAGTGAAAGATGGTGAAATAAATGGGGTCTGTGGGGATGATGCATTTATGGTCTGTAAATATATTTTCGTAAAAAAGTCAAAATTTGAATTCAACCATATTTTTAGAGAAGCTAATTATTATGTTGACTTGGTGACCAAAGAAGAGGGGGTGACTTCAATGGTGGATATAACTCCGTATGTGGATCTGTCAGATGGATTAAAGAATCTTCTTAAGAGAGATAAATATGAATGGTCTACTCCTAGATTTTTATCTACACCGCCTCGGGGGTTTAGCAAGCTTAATGATAATCATAAAAATAGATTTATTTATTATGCATTTTTATGATTATAGATTATCTAGATATTATGATATTTTATATTTAATACTTATAGACATAATAATATATTAGTGGTTACAAGTATATTTGACTTGTTCTCCATTATTTTTTACATGCGGGTTAATAATATTTAGCTTTGTAATGAATCAGTCGAATGGCATTGAGCCTATAATAGTTTAACCAAAAGGATCCTAATTTTGTAATGGTTCAGTTGAATGAGCTTTAATCTTCCGATAAGTCAGATTTTATAGACTCAACAATTTTTTTTTATATTAATTATAATTTCAATTAAAAAAATATAATAACAAACGTTTTTTTACATTATTGTTAAATAAAAGCATAAAAGAAAAAGTTATTGCATTTTTTAATTTCAAATAAATGGAGATATTTTTCATAATATTAAATTATTATTATGTATTATATTATTATATTGTATTTATTATTATATAGATTGGTCAATATTTTTATATTCTATTTATAATTAGAAAGATTAGTTAATATTTTTTCTATGGTTATAGGTTTGTATCTTATATTATTTCTTTTATATAATGAGGGTTGTTTTTTGAACGAGATCATCAAATCAATTAATGTAAACTACTTTTATGGTATCACAAATTTTCTCTTGAAAAAAAACCTTAACCTCTAAGTCGATCATCACCATCATCATCAATTTTGATTTGTTATGGATTAATGTACATACATTGCATATTTTTTAACATTCAAATATCACAACCTCATTCGAAAAAAATTGTGTTAATTTCTTATCATACTTTTGGTACTTGAATATATTGTCATGTGTGATATTTAATATCAGAGACGATCCTACATATAATGTCACAGAATAAAGGAACTAAAATTAGACGTTAAACAAAAGTAATATTGTTGTATTGTTTAATGTAATAAAGTAAAATATAGTATTGATGCTTCATTATTGTTATTAAATCACGATGAAATTATAAAAAAATGGCTCAAGTACAGAACATATGCGAAGAAAAGACTTAAATGAACACAGGATTTAACGTGGTTTGACAATTGTCTACGTCCACGGGCGCCACCAGAGAAAAGAGTTTCACTATGATAGAAAAGGTTACAGATTTCATATTGTATTTTTGTGTAGTCCTACTAATCTATTTATATGGAATAAATAGACTTACCAGATAATGGTCCTAATGGGATCGTATACACTAATAAGAATACCATCCATTGTATTACAGCTTGTCAATGACGCAAAACTGTACCGGCGAACACGGTACACAGTCAAGGCATTATTCGACTCGTTCACAACGAATATTCCCCTTGAGACGAATATCATTTCTTCGCTATCAACAAAGAAAATTTTCTTCTTATGACTCACCAAATTCCCCTAAGGCATTCACTCTATACTACGAAAATCGATCCAGTTTAGGCACTCCCTAAACTTTCGAACTGATACTTCCTTGGTCATTATATCTGCTCGATTATCGTGTGTAGACACTTTATTCACATCAACAATTCCCTTTGATATTATATCACGAATAAAATGATACCTGACATCTATGTGCTTTGTACACTCATGGTACATTTGGTTCCCTGTAAGGGGTATGGCGCTTTGACTGTCACAAAACACTTCTGTAGTAGTCCTATCCAAGCCCAAATCTGCCACCAAACCTTGCAACCATATTGCCTCTTTAACTGCTTCTGTTACCGCCATGTACTTTGCCTCTGTTGTTAGAAAAAGATACAGTAGCTTGCAATTGTGTTTTCCAACTGATCACACTCCCAGCTAGAGTAAATACATATCATGTTAGAGATCTTCTATTATCCATATCACCTGCAAAATCAGAATCAACAAAATCAACCAATGATCCTGCAACATCATTCAGCGATTCACCAATATCGGTCTTGTTAAAAGTTAAGCCAACGTTTACAGTATTCTTAAGATACCAAAGTATCCATTTCATTTCCTGCCAGTGTTCTTTCCCAGGAAATCCTATGTACCTGCTAACTACACTAACTGCATGTGAAGTATCAGGATGTGTGCATACCATAGCATACATGATACTACCAATTGCACTTGCATATAGAACCTTCGACATTTGTTCCAACTCAGTATCGTCTTTGGCCGCTCCTATTGCAGACAACTTGAAATGAGTAGCAAATGGAATGCTAACTGCTTTAGCATCAAACATGTTGAATCGTTGTAGCACTTTCTCAATATAGCTTCGTTGAGACAATTGTAATGATCCTACACTTCTGTTCCTCATAATCTTCATACCAAGAATTTTCTTTGCTCTACCCAGATCCTTCATCTCAAACTCGGCACTAAGCTGCTTCTTTATCTGCACAATGTGTGACATACTACAAGCAGCAATAAGCATATCATCCACATACAACAACAAGTAAACATAAGAACCATCTGACATCTTTTGATCATACACACAACTATCATATGGACTCCTCGTGAAACCTTTTGACACCATGAATGTATCAAAACGTTTGTATCATTGCTTAGGTGACTGTTTCAAACCATACAATGACTTTTTCAGCAGACAAACTTTGTCCTCCATATTAGGTTCGATAAATCCCTATGGTTGTCTCATATAGATTTGCTCCTCCAATTCACCATGTAGAAACGCAGTCTTCACATCCAACTGCATAAGCTCTAAATCTTGCAAAACTACTATGGCGAACAAAACTTGAATCGAACTATGCTTCACCACTGGAGAAAACACTTCATTGAAGTCGATTCCTTCCCTTTGAGTAAAACCATTAGCGACCAGTCTTGCCTTGAATCAAGATGCCTTAACCATTGGATTACCTACCTTTTTTTTGAACAACCATTTACTGCCTATTATCTTCTGTCTTTTAGGCAAGTCAACAAGCTTCCATGTTTGATTCTTATGAAGAGATTCAATCTCTTCCCCTATAGCACCAATCCATCGATCTTCCTCTGAACTCACTATAGCTTCTCTGTAGCTACTAGGTTCCTGCATCTCAACCTCTTCTGCAACTACATTCGCATACCTTTTTGGAAGTCTAATATCTCTTCTTTCTCTGCCCAATGATATGTTATAAGGTTGTTGTTCTCGTTCGGGCGCATCATTGTCACTATCATCCGATGTTGACACTTCACCTCCTGAATATGGATCCACCTCAAAACCACTTGAATTATTAGACTTGCTAGATTCTACTTCAAGCTCCACCTGTTTACTCACAACCGATCTTGATTCGAACATTTCTCTTACTTTCTTCTGACTGTCTATCGAAGCAAACACATTAAAAGTAACGTCTCTACTGATGAGAAAACCTGGAGACTTTGGAGAGGTACACCATAACCTATATCCCTTCACTCCAGTAGCATATCCTAGAAATATGCACCTCTTTACCCTCGACTTAAGCTTACCATCTCTCACATCAGCATACGCAGGAGAAACGAACACCCTCAAATGTTCATAATCAGCCGACGATCCAGACCAAATCTCAAAATGAGTTTTATAATCAATAGCCATTGATGGAGACCGATTCACCAAGTAACACGCTGTATTGATAGCTTCAGCCCAAAAATCCTTTCTCACACCGGAATGCGAGAGCATACTTCGTGCCTTGTCACAAAGTGTTCTGTTCATTCTTTCTGCGACTTCATTCTGTTGTGGTGTTCTAGAACAAGTGCGATGGCGCACTATTCCCTCAGCTTTGCAAAACTTGTTGAACTCGCGACTGCAATATTCTAACCCATTATCTGTCCTAAGACGTTTGATTTTTCTTCCTGTTTGCTTCTCAATCATCGTCTTCCATTTGACAAAGGTTGAATATGCTTCATCTTTCGTTTTCAGAAAGTAAACCCACACCATCCTTGAATAATCATCAATCAAACTCATGTAGTATCTGGCTCCGCTCTTAGATGGAATTCTGTTTGGACCCCAAACATCTGAGTGAATGTAATCCACTGTCCCTTTAGTCTTTCTCACAACTGATTTGCTGAATTTGACTCTAGTTTGTTTACCAAACACACAGTGCTCACAAAATCCCAATGATTCTGCTTTATACCCTTTCAACAAATCTCTTTTTCCCAAAACAGCTAATCCTCTGTCACTCATGTGACCAAGACGCCAATGCCACAACTTATTTTGATCCTGCGTACTTTGGATATTACTCCCTGATGATACTACTGCAGCATCGCCCATAACAACACTCCCATGGAGAATGTAAAGACCCTTCTGTAAATTGCCTTTCATGCATACCATTGAGCCTTTTTCCACTTTGATTACACTGTCTTCTGCATGATACTTGTAACCCCGAGAGTCTAGAGTCCCAAGAGAAATCAGGCTTCTCTTTAACCCAGGAACATGCCAACACGTCAAGATTCTAAAAACCCCGTCAAACATTCTGATTCTGACGTTACCAATACCACCAACAGTCAACGAATGATTGTTCCCTAAATAGACGGTTCCCTGCATTGGCTTGTAAGTATCGAACCACTTCTTGAACTAACACATGTGATATGTAGCGCCAGTATCGAGTACCCAAGATTTTTGCCCAAAGTCTGAAGTCACGGACAATACATATCCTCTACCACTGTTTTCACTATTATCGGAACCGTTCACACCTTCAACAATGTTTGCATTTTCCTTTTGATTTCTCTTCTTACCATTCAGTTTCGGACAATCTCTCCTATAATGACCCTGATCACCGCATTCATAATAGTTCGAGTGCTTTACCTTTGACTTGGACCTCCAGTTCTTCCTTCTTAAATAACTCACTTTGCTTCCAGATATTCTCATAGTCATAAGACCTTCCCCTTCAGCTTGATTGTCTGGCTACAACTGTCTCATCTCCTTTGATTTCAGTGACCCTTTGGCATCTGCTAGCGATAACTTATCCTTACCATACATAATGGTATCTACGAAGTTTTCATAGGGAGCTGGTAACGATCTCAATACAAACAAATCCTGATCCGCATCCTCAATATTGATTTCTATGTTCTCCAAGTCCATTATAATTGATTTAAAATTATCTAAGTGCTCTGTTATGGATATACATTCTTTCAATCTGAAATCATAAAAACGGTTCTTCAAGTATAATTGGTTTACTATTGATTTCTTTGAGTAAAGATCTCCTAACTTCTTCCATGTGTAGGCAGCATTCTTCTCACCACTAATCTCGCGAATCACATTGTCTTCCACACTCATTAAAATCCAGCACAAAGCCATTTCTTGAAGATCTTGTTTCCTCTCTTCTTCCATCTCTTCTAGGTAACTTATTCTCCACAGTCTTCCACATCCCTTGCAATACCAATGAAGATTTTAGTTTAATCTTCCACAACGCAAAGCTGGATCCCCCATTAAATTTTTCAATCATGTATTTTGTTGTTGTAGACTCCATTGTGAAACCCTAATTGCAAAAGCTTTAATTCCACCACGTGGTTCTGATGCCAATTTTGTTATTAAATCACTATGCAATTATCACAAAATGGCTCATATACAGAACATAAGCGAAGGAAATACTTAAATGAAAGGATTTAACGTGGTTCGACAATTGTCTACGTCCACGAGCGCCGCTAGAGAAAAGAGTTTCACTATGATAGAAAATGTTACAGATTTCATATTGTATTTTTGTGTAGTCCTAGTAATCTATTTATATGGAATAAATAGACTTACTAGATAATGGTCCTAATGGGCTCGTATACACTAGTAAGAAAATCATCCATTGTATTACAGCTTGTCAATGACACAAAACTGTACAACCAAACACGGTACACAGTCAAGGCACTATTCGACTCATTCACAGCAATTTTAATGGAGCTATTAAACGTATTATTATATATTGATCAAGTTATCATTTAATAAGAAACTTATAAAATTAATACAAATTAAAAAAATATAATATAAATATAGTAAAGATAACTATTTTTCACTCTAGTTTTTCAAAATTTTGTTATTTCTATCACATTTTATTTTTTTATTTAACACTTAAAATATAAATGGATTTTATTCTACATATAAAATTGATTTACTTGAGATTATAGACTTACTATGCTTAGCATAATTGATAAAAAAAATTATAAATTATAAACGCTATTTTTTATTTGGATATTACGAGCAATGATGTTTTTAATAAAAAATAGACATAACTAATAGTTACATCCATGTTCGCAAGCTAGATATGAATAACCGTATCATAAATAATGTGATTCAAATTATTAACATGTGATATAACTTAGAGAAACAAATAAAATTAGAGAGTGTGGTAACAAAAATCAAACTAAATTACTCAAATATGAAGTTGATATCCTCGTTAAGATGTCATACTTTTAACAAAATTTAGCCATAAAATATCTAATTCGTCATATTGATTAAGTATTGTGTGTAAAATAAAGTTTTTAACTAACTGAAGTGACCGTGAATACATGCTTATAGCATCTTAACCATATCGCAGTATTAATTTGTTGTATGAAATGTTATTTCGTCAATATAGTGGTGTATTTGAGCCAATATATATGCACTATAGCTGCATTTTTTAAATTATCATGGGTACTCTATATACGACAAATAGTCGGGTGAAATAATAATATTATTATTTGGAAAATATACAACCAAAAAAGATAAATACACATGTGTTATATAGAATATTAGAGGATTCAATATAAGGAGTTCCTTAATACTTGCAACAAAAAAGGTTTCTCTAAAACAATAAGCTTAAACACATTGTTTATAGAAAGTGCAATCATCTTTATGCTTAAATCTTTAACATTTAATCTGAGTATATTCGAGTAATAATTTGACCTATATTTATCATTCTTAAAAACTAAAGGCTCTACAACATCCCAAACCATCGAAAGACCAGTTATTATATACATGCATCTAAAAATTAATAGAATAGTTTCAAACAAAACTATATTGTTTTGTTCTTGAGTGTCGTCGTTTGATAAGCACCTTTAGAAAACCACATTGGCAGTCCAACATAGAAGGACGTTGATCAGATCAAAAAATGATGTCATTTAAATTTATTTTCGAACAACATTATAAAGGTTTAGGTTTCATTTGTGAACTATCTTATAGATATCAAAACAAAGAATAATTTATCGCTTTTACAAAAAAAAAACAAGAAAATATGAACAAGACATCCGGACAATTCATATTAAATCCATCAAATAATTGAATCTTTTTTTGTTCAAATTATATAAAGGCTAAACATATTATTTAGATAGCACACATACTGATTTATCAAACTTAGCATTACTTAGTTCCGACATATCATTTTGGTATCGATAAACCAATTTATCAGACTTAATTACATAGTTCAAACATATCATTTATATATCATACAAACCAATTTATCAGACTTAAAACTACTTAATTCATACATATCTATTGGATACCAAGCACTAATTCATCAAATTTAATATAGTTTAGTTTCAGATCATTTAGATATCACACAAGCTAAATCATAAAACTAAACATTATTAGTTCAAAGTAATCATTTAAATATACTTATCTCTCATGTGTGCACTATGTAGGTCGTATATTGTTTTAGCTTTTGCATAAAATGGGAACATATGGTTATACTTGCTCAAAAATAGTAGCACCAATACTACCGGAGCTTACTCGCATTTTGTACATCATTCTTGAAGGATCTCGTATTGCATTACATTTGTTAATGCATCTTAAACGAGACAATGGATTATGTGACATTTACTCTAAAAATTATTAGACATTTATGCTCAGACTCGCTAACATAGTTTGCATTATCTTTGAAAAAAAATCATAATTTCTTTTTGATATGTGTAGTAATTCTATTATTAAAGACGAAAAAATAACAAACACTTATATTAGATGGATTTGAAATGAATAACATATCCAATCAATCATTAAGACTTCAAAAGTACTATTATATTTATTTTACGAAATAGACTACCTAACCTAATATAAAACCATTTATTACATGGAAAAAAACCAACACAAAATAGTCTTTTGTTTTGTGCAATAATATGCGTCGTTTTACATGTTCTGCAATGATGTATTTTTCACTTATTTTATATAAATAGCGAAATAATTGTTATTTTATTTTTGCATAGATAACATAGTTAATCATGACTATATGCAATTAAGCTAACTTGATAAATGCTATTTTACTTTTGAAAAAATTACCAATAATATAAAGTTTTATTTTTTATTTTTTATTTTTTAAGTTTGAATATTGTCTAAAACTATTATACTTAAAATAATAGTTTGACTTTTAGATTTAAAAAAAAAATTGTTTTTAAAAGAATGCGAACAGAGAAAAATAAGGATTTAATAAAACAATTTAGAATATATAACAAAACTGAAATTTAGTTCAGAATTATGGACGATAAAGAAGTGAAGGATATAATCATACACGCCTTCTTCCTCGTTGTCAATTTTGATATTAACTTAGAGATTAAGTTATTCTAACTTTGAAATTTCTTTGAAGAGTCCGACGAAAAAGGAGTCAACCACTTAGCTTTTATGTCACAAGACCAATGGGTGACCTCCATGTCATTGTGTCATTTGATAAAATAATTTTATATTTTACTAATTCACGGGTCAATTAAGTAGCAACTTTATTTCTTTTCCAATCTGAACCAAATTAGTAAATTCTACTGTCTCATATCATTATGAATTAATATCAATGATTTTGTAAGGTTGCCATTGAAATATAGTTTAAATTGTATTTTGATTTTAATCATTTCGGATTTCACCCAGAATAGAAAAAATGGCATTCTAATAAAAAAATTGAGCTTGGGTCAGCCAGAAAACAAACTAAAGAACATAAAATAGATATACAATCTACCGTATGTATATTGTTTGAATGAACGAACCAGTCAATACAACGTGACTTGATATAATTGATCAGTTAGGAAAGAAGAGTCTACGTATCTAACGCCTATCATATGTAAATTTTAATTGTCCATCTTAATGTAAATAAAGAAGAGATGGACAGAACAAAACTAAGACATTTATTTACTTGTCTATTTACAGCCATGGGTGGCCACTATTGTTGTTTTTCTTGAATCAGCGCCAGTATTGAGCCCATCTATGGATGGTCTCCACCATTTGGGGAAATAATGCACTGACGCTCTCATTTATAAGATCCTGGAAAAAGTGGATACAAGCCTCGTCGTCCAAGTCTAACCGGAACTTCTCTTGTAGCTATGACCATCAACAAAAGTTTTAATTATTTTTCATAAGTAGTTTTATTCAGCTTAATCTCAGCCCGAGCACACTTGCTAGCTTCTGATCTGAGCGCTGGTGCTCGAGCTTGGTAAACAAGTTCTAGAAGAAACATCTAAAGAATACGAGAAACGAACTCACCTTGAGAATGCCTTTTTCTGGATCAGATGCTATGTCTGGAATGTTAGAGCCAGCCATCAGATGAAACAGGTTTAGAATGAGGTTACTAGACTTTCGAAGAATGTTGTATGCTTCACAACAGTAGGATTTAAATCTTGTATAATATTGGCTGCACAATGAAAAACTATATCAACCAAACTTCCTATTAGCATATCATTGACATGCCACTGCTTGGAAAAGGCTTCTAAGGCCATTCTATTGAATCAGGGTTTTAAACAGATCTTGGTCACTTATTACCTGACATAGCATAGTCGTTTCTTAATATCACAGTTATGAGAAATGTTACACTGTATATACTCCTCTTATAAACCTAGAGAGCATTTTGAGATTATTTTGCTTGGACCAAGTAAAGCTTCTACAGAACTTTAGCTAGGATTTAGTGAAGCTTAAATTAGATATTTAATTGAACAATTCAAACTTCATATTTTCCATTTCTGCCTGTTCCAAGTGCATATTCAAGATAAGTTTCAGATGGGCCAAGCGAAAGTTAAGGGGGTCATTTGGTCCATGCAAACACTACTAATCAAACAAACTACCCCATGGGGTAAACTGTATATAACTTAAATACGCTGGCATAACATGTAACAAGTTTTTACGATGGATATAGCCCTTCCCCCTTCGTATATATTTGACGAGAGTTTAATTAGAAAAGCTAGCTTTGCATTGCATTTTATATCTAAAAGCCAAAAGCATAGACTACTACATACAAGTCTTAAACCCAATTGAGATGCTGATGTCCTCATATGAAATCTAAACGGATATACTTTTGTACGATAAGAGTATTGAAAAGGAAAAGGGAAGAACCTATCTGCTCCACCCATTGCTTCAACCATTTCTTTGCAAAGCTTCATAGGTGGAGGGAATGGTTTAGGATCCCGGCCAAGAATAAAACCAAAATCAACATGGAAAAGACGGCCGTCGTCCCTAAGCAGAAGGTTGTCCAAATGTCTGTGCACCAAATAGAAGAATGTTTAGAAAACTGTGCTTTGAATGTGGTATATTCGAAGTATGAAGAGAAAACATGCTTAAATAAATAAACATTGATAACAATATGAAACGATATTAGGAACTCTGCTGCATTGGTGAATTTGGCATGAGAGCCCCACTTGTTATAAAACCCAGCATTAGAGCTCTTACTGGATATCTGCTTATGAAGCCAGGTAGAAACAATGAAAATAGTCAAGGAAAATGGGTAGTTTAAAAAGAATCATCCTCTGTTACCTAAGGACAAATTGGGAACACTGAAAAACTCTAATCCTAAGTCCAAACAGTTGTTTAATATGCTAGCATTGATCCACAATCATTGACTTTAAATGGAAAAAATTAGGGTGTATGATTCCAGTCATTTAATTGTTGCAACAATCAATTACTGTTTCCCCATTGTTTGTGATTATCATATCTTCTAGCAGAGATAGTCTCGTTTTACAGGCAGCAGCTACTTTGTCACAACATTAGCACAGACCACATTGCTTCATACAGCTAAACGAGAGTGAATTATATAATAGATTAGCAAATGAGGTTGGATCCTAGAAATTTTAGTTTTGGTACTCCATCTTAGAAAATATAAAGGAAAAGATAAAGATAACAAACAACTGAAAGTAATAAAAGAATTAGGTACAGAATACAAACTATTTAGTGATTTGGAAGTCTAAGTTGCTAGCATATACTTTGGTTTTAGAAAACTTCATACACTTTTGCAGCAAGACACATAAAACTAGTAACGACTGCTGCTGTTTAGATATTTTCACAGACTACTCACCTATAAAAAAGTTAAGAACTTCTGCCAGTGTGACGCAAGAACTAAAAATATGCAAGTTGAGTATACAGAGAATTGTAATACAATGTTAATAGGTCACCTGTCTCCAATTCCCAGTATGTATGTAATAACAGAGTAGCCAGCACAACTTTTTATAAATGTCTCGAGACAGGTGGCTGTAATCCCAAATGGTCCATGTTCATCAGGATGGAACTTCTGCAGATAACTTGTTATGCTACGGTGTTCTGAAAGGATCTGCACATCCCGCACATGCAAAAAAATATGTCAAACTAATCCTCTTTATTTACTATGAACGGGTAATGAGAACTCTCTTGTTTCTCATCACAATTTTTTCGACCAGAAAAGTAAGGAAATCAAAAAATGAGGGGACAAATTAAACTAGTTTCTTCTTTTCTAAATATATCTCAAGCCAAACTGATACTTTTTTCCTAGGCCATTGATACTTAACTCCCAGAGATTGTTCGTTTAGCGGAGTTCATTTTGCAGGAATACAAATTCCCCATGCAATTAGTTGGGATAAAAATCATATGTTCTTCGTACAGAATCTAAACATAGGAAATTTATTACTAGCCTTAATATAAAAAAGACACATAAGCCTAGTTTCATTTATTGGTTAAGGTTTTATATGGAAGATAGTATATAATTAGATGAGGATATATTTTCCCTCCTGTATTAATTTCCCAATGGGTTTTTTATTCTGCCAAAATAAGTTTCATAAGTAGTCAAATTTCCTTTGACCAAAATTTCCCACTTTCAAATCTAGCAGTAACCCACCCTCAGTAATAAAATATTATTTTACAATAAAGAAGCTCTTCTACCAAAATAGGATCCATAACTTCAATTTAAACAGTTTATGTACCTGCAGATGTACAGAAACATGTGCAGAGAATATGAGCAGAAATACAAAAAAATCTGTACGCGTTAATACTAAATAAACATCTTCCAGTAGATAGAATACCTGAGCCAGTGAACGGGATGGTATGAATTCCATCATTCCCTCCTCATGTCCAGTCGCTAGAACCTTATAAGGAGTCAGGCACAGATCCAGATTTTCAGACTTGAGCAATCTGTCCATGAGTGATACCATTTGAACAACCTATCCCACATCAAAATACCCACCATGTTAAGGATGGCCAACCTATTTAAATTAAGAGCTAATGATGCATCAGGGTGACTAGGCTCTGTTTAAACCTCAAAATTTGAGATAATAACTCCTCATAAAAACATTTAAAGATGAAAAGAAAAGAAAAAATAGTTGCTGCGATGTACAAGTTACCAACACTTTTTTTAGGTAATCGAGATATATTCCTCTATAAAGGTTTTCCCTCAACTTTTCCTGGATAGTCCTCATTTTTTTATCATATCCAACCCCGAGAAACAAATTATTCCTAAATTACATATCTTTCAATAATTCCAAGATCCAAAAAGTGCCTTGAAGTTTTTTACCAGTTGGTCTTGACGAATGTCATCACCCTTCTTAAATATGATCTTACAACTTCCACCATTTGCTGCACGGAAAGTCAAGCGCAATGGATGCAACGCGCTCTTAAATATTGAGGATTCTGATGGGATGATACCAGTAATTAGAACACCAGGAGATAAAGGTGATCTCATAGGCTGAGAGTCAACAAACAGCAGAATATTAGAAAATAATCAGAAGCAGCTACATAGTTTAAGGAAACACTAAAATATTGAAGGACAATCAAGTGTAAAAATTCATGGAGAAATCAATTGAGAAAGAACTTTCTTCAAGCATTACCTCTTCAAAATAGGTAAGTTCACTAAGAAGACCAGAAAGTAGCTGTCTAAGTTTCTCGATTTTCTTCTGGGTATTACCACGTACATTTCCCACGTCTCTAGTAATAGAACCCAATTGAGCAGTCAATTCAGTTTGACGCACCAAACTCTGCCATAATTTATATCCATCCTCTCCATTCACACCAGATTTCTGTTGCAATAACATTAATTCGTAAGTAGCTAAACATTAATAGTAGCTACTGGAGCAGCTAATTACTCGTCCTATAAACAAACTCTGATGTATGCAACCAATATTTTGTTTGGAGGCTACAAAAAAAATGACTGCTATTTGCTATTCGCTGAATAATTAAACTGAAGTTTGTTTACTGAACAAAAGAATCCCCTTCTATAACTACTAACCCTCTATATTCGTGGAGTACAGGCAACAGCTATTTGTAATTCTTCTGAGCAACTAAATTGAAATTTGCTTACTGAACAAAAGAAACCCCTTGGATATACTAACCCTCTATATGTGGGGAGTACATGCACCAGCTTAATTCTGAAAAGCAACAATTTAAAAGAAATGGAAGGAAACAGGAAACCCAAGTATCATATAATCAAAGAAAAGCTAAATATGTGATGCCAATGAGTTTCCATCTACTCTTCAAGTCCATATACATAAAAATTCCAATGGATACTTAAGCATTATTCACACAACAATTCAGCATAGAGCATTGTTATACACTAAAGCAGAGATAAGAGTAACGTGAACTTAGATATTACACCTTTAACATATTCTCTTCCAGGACCTCGTAGGTACAATAAAAACGTTTGGCATAGATGGGGTCATGAAGTTCAACAACAACATACCATCGAAGAAAGCTAGCCAATTCGATATTGCGTGTCGCTGTCAAAGTTACAAAGAACTGTAAGATGCTACTTTAAGTTACTGCATTGCATATATGCATTCAGAGTCCCATAAGAACATGTAAACTTTAGTACTTACAACGTTGCACAAGGAATTGAGAAAGGCGAGATTTATCAAAGCGCTCAAAACGAAGAGCCTGGACCAGCTGGAGTAAATAACACTGCAGCTCTTCATCTTCAGCTCGTTCAAGTACACTGACAGCATATGCACGTACCTGATAAGAATCATGAGTTAAAAAAATTCAGCCTTACAATGTATCAATTATCACTCATCTTTCCAAAGTTCTAAAGCATTAGCAACTTTTTCTACTATAGAATTTAATGTTCTAGGATGCTCAAATGCACAATATAATGGGAAGTATGTGTTGAACAGTGGGAAATATGCCTGCTCTACAGCAATATGCCAATAAGCTTTGGCATTGGACACGCCACCTCCTACTTTAAAGAATCAAATTGTCAGCAGAAGAGGTTATAAATTTATAAACAGGATTTCTTATGCGACAATTAATGTAATTCTCCTCCAATTGTGTGCCTCCAGTTGCTCTGAGGCATTGGCTTCTTTCTCAGTGAAGAGACAATCTGCTTAAACTGCTAAAATACAGTCGCCACGAGGGCCTCCACAGGACAGGAAGACAAGTCTAGGTTGATAGAAAGACCTTTTCCAGTTTCAATTTGTTAAGAGAAGTTTTCAAAAAGGATAAACAAAGTCCAACATGTCCTTCTAAGCAGATGATGTGAAGACCTAGTTCCCCTTCCAATATAACCATTACTAGGGAAAGAAAAGGAAAATTGTGTATAAAGCCATTTGTTTACATCCCGTGATAATTACAATTGAGTATACATAAAAGAAATTTCGAGCCAAACGCTTTCCAGAAAGTTGTTTTTGACCAACAAATTTTTGTATCTCGGAGAAGAAGGATAAATAGTACCAGCACCTTCTAGACAAAAATTATTCAGCCTCAGGTAAATCATGCCGAGAAATTCCAGCAACAAGTTATGAAGAGATACCTCTTCGCTCTCAAAAACAGGGGATAAAAGTTCTAGAGCATCACAGACATCTATCATTTCCCATTTATTCATCAGTTCCACAGCCTGCCTTGCTTCCTGCATATACATTGTAATATATCCTTCAGAACAGTATTACGATATTTTATAGCGACAGCGTAAATCATTAACTGCATGGATCCAGGAAACCCAACCACACTCAGGCAGACTAGCTCCGCAATGTCGTGATGAATTTTTCCACAGATTAACCATGGATGGAAAAAAAATTATTTACCTGAGCATCACTCCATTCAACACATCGTAGAAACTTTGTGAGAGCCTTCTTCTCAGACATCAGAGAGAAACGGAACTTCCAGAGAAGCTGCCTCTCATCTCCAGTCAATGTCCTTGTAGGTGGGAATTTTAATATTCTTTGTATCGACCTTAAAAACAAAAAACACATCATTTCCTCTTCTCAAAAGCTACAATGTCAAAGAGTAAACAGCAAGCAATACAACTATAATCAATTCAATAGAAAATGAGCAGCATCGAGTTTAAGGATCTATGACCAGAGAGTTTCTAATCACCCTACTTCTAGGAGCTAAATAATATCAATACAAGCCATGTATTCTAAAAAATGGCATAGAATAATTTAGGTTCCTTTCTTTCAAATGCAAAACCCATCATTAAAGCTCAAACATTAAAGATATAAGATAAACAAAATATGTAAGAAGCTGGACTCTTTTATATAACGTAAGTGAAAGGCTTCTCATATAATGTTTGTAAGAAGCTAGACTTCCATATTTTTAGTGTATCATGTAAGAAGCTAGACTCCTTGTATAATGTTAAGTAAAAGGCTGAGACAGTCAAATGTATAATCAAGTTAAACTTACTTTCTTTCATTTGTGCCTGGCTTAAGATCCCTGTCAATGATGCCGCGAGTTAGACTCCTTGCCAATTTTAGTTGTTTGTGCTCAGAGGGATTACTCTTTCCCAGTTCAGGGTCCCAAACAAGAACAAGTTCGTTTGTCGAAGCTATTGGTGATGCTATGAAGAAGTTAGCTCCTGACTCCTGCAAGTCAAAAGATAGGAAGGAACCTAAACGTCACTCAAATGTGAAATATGATCAACTGTACGATTGAGAAATTCTGCATAGTAAGGAGCCTAAATGTCACATTTCGGAGGGAAAAAACAATTAAAAGAGAGAAAGGTTCCATAACAGAATTTGCTCTTAGCTAATGAGAAACAAATAAAACGAGAAAACAACAGAAGTAGTTGGTCTATTTGAGGATCCATTCCAATTGTCTTCATCCATCTATCTGATAAAAGTTTCTTACTCCTTAAGAATAAGAGTAAAATGTACATAAACTTGAACTTCCAAAATGTTTAAAGAATAAGATAAAAATGACATTCTTTTAGTCGCACAAAAAAATTACAGTATAAAGAAACTTTAATATGTATGTAGGCTGTACCTGAAATACAACCCGATGTTCAAAACTACAGAAATCAACAACCAAGTACAAACTTCCACTTTTATTGCTTTCACGTTCCTTGATTTTCTCGATAGCCTTGAATGTGAGACGGTCCAACCAATCAACACGTTGGATCTGTCCTCGTTCATACTTGTTCACAAGCTTCTCTAAACGCTCTAGCTCCCCGCGTTCACGCCTGGGGACCTACAGCTCAATAAAAGCAAATAGTTAAAATCAGGAAGTGTGACTACAGATGAAAAACAGGATTTACATGCATATATGTATGCATGTATATATACATATATATACTCTTCATAAAATAGGATTAGCAACCTTTCCAGGGGTACTAGTGGGAAATGCACCATCTGCTTCTTTTCCAGGCCAAAGCCTAAGCTTTTGCTTCCCAGTCTTTAGCTGACTTTTGTTATTGAAAAGGAGAACAGTGGCCCCTCCAATCAATCCCTCGTCTTGCTCACATGAAACATCCCAAACCTTAAATTTGGCACAGGTAAACAAATAAGAAAAATGAAATTCATCTACCAATAATACAAGCTTCTATTAAGTCCCCATTATTTGCACTATAACAAAGTTCTCTCATGTGCAAACAACAACAAAACTTCTCAATCAAAAGTCAATACGGGCGTGATAACAAACTAGAACAACATACATCAATAGATAGTTCTAGTCACACACCGATAAATTCCCGTCTAGAATTAGTTAGTCTAGAGAGATAATTCTATGCTACAAAATATATCATATATGAAAGCTTCTGACGTCTGGTAGAAGCTTCCATGGATGCCATTGAAAGCATTCTAAACTTAAATTATGAAATAGTGCAGATTACATGTCAACCGCTGTTGAAAACTCGCTTCAAAATTTTCTCCTGAAGATTCTATATATTCCCATTATGATCTTAGTATGATCTTACAGTAATTACTTCAAGAAATGTAAACTCTAGAGTTCCTTGATGCAATTTTTTTTCTATGAATGCACATGCAAATATACATACAGCCCACCTACAAAAGTGAAGACCCGTAGGTACCCATAAAACACACAATTTCTCACTTACAGTTAAAGCAAGTTGTGAGTGTGCTGTCAAGTCTTGATATTTCATACTCAGCGTGATAAATTCATTCCAGCAATATGGGGGTCCTGCAGCTTTCAACCTAACACCGAGAGATAAAAAAATGTATAGACTTGCCCATGAAAAGCCACATAAAACTTCGAAAAGATAACAAAAAAATAACAACAACAACAAAACACCAAAGTAACATCAAAATTTGGAGTCATATAAGAGAAAATATTTATGATATAAGTATTAGAAGGAAGGTAACATTAATGCAGGAACTGATCTAAATCCAACTTCTCCTTGCATATGTGATATATTAAAAGAAATAAACGCTTTGACAAAGCAGTAGAGCAACCTTGTTCTTGTAGGAAGACCAAAAGGCGCACCATCAATGTACAATGCACACTCGACATATAGCTCTGCTTTCCTCTCCTCTGGGACAGAATCAACCCCTGAAGGCAAACAATAAGAACATGATGGTATAAAAGGTAAGTTGACCGCAGTAGATTAAGCATATACCAAAAATGGCTAAAGCTTGAGATAAAAATAGGTGACGACAGAAAGAAACTGAAATCTAGTGGTGGACATTAGGATTTAATATAACAAAAGACTAGAACTTTTAAATAGAGGATAGAAACAGTTGCTATATAGACCCTTACACCATAAATGACTCAAGATAACAATCCAGCTACACTCTTAAAAAACTGCCTTATGGGTGCTTGTACTTATCACGTCCTGATTATAAACAGCTCTTTTTAATTTGTCTGCAGGGAACCGGGAACGATAAGCTGAATTTTCGTGGTAGAGTTTGAGCTAAACAGATTTTAATATAGGTATACTTTATTCTGCTATACTGGAGCCTGAAGGCTTTAGTTTGAATCATTAAGAAAACGTATACGCCTATCGAAAGGAATAAAGAGAAAATTAGTATCCTTAAAGCTACATTTTCAACGATTTTCTGTTTAAACTCTCTTCAATCTTTCACTATCAAGTTAAACAATCAAACTAATCCGAGCTCAATTGTAGTCACGCCATATAATAACTATGGTCTTCATAAAAATTGAACTCAAAAGAAGTCTATCTACTTGAATTATACTCGAGACGGCTTTCTGACTATTTTCTATTGAGCCAAACAGAAAATCAAAGTTATTTAAGAAAAAGGAAAACTTACCTGATTCAGGAGATTTCCGATCAGGCAAAGTCCCTTCCAATCTTTCAATCCGGAAAGTGACGGGTAGATTGATATCGCACGACAAGAAGAATCGAAACTCGTTCGAACTCATCAGGTTAGGGCTTTAGAGGCCGCGAATCCCCATTTTTATGGAAATTTTAAGGGTTGAATTCGGAGTACGCAGAGTTGAAGAAGACGTGACGTAAAGATTAGTTTAGATTTCTGAAAAGGATCACGTACTCTAATCTGGAATTATCACGCGAGATGTGTCGTTGCGGTGAGTAAAAATTGTGAAATCAAAAAAAAAGGAAAAAAGCTTTGCTCTTGACTCGTCGGATTCACATGATGTCATGAACAAATTTTATATATAAGATATTTTTATATATAAATCCAACTAAAATATTATCTATTTTTATTATAATTTTAATTTTAAATGTTAAACTCTAATAAATATCCAGAAATACCATTTTGGTCTTTTTAACGCGAACAAAACTAGATCTTCATGATATGTTTTGAATTTGTTTTTTAAATTATATTTTACGTCAATTTCTCATTATATGGTTTCGCATTTATCGGTTTCACATCTAGCATCTAACATAGTTGGTCTGGCTTAGCATTTATCCTATTTGTTTGATAATTTATTTCAGAATTAGATGCGTTTTTTAAAAAACACACCTAATTTCAAGTTTTTATCTCGGAATTAAGTCCTTAAAAAAATTCACCTAATTCCAAGTTGGCTACTATGAATTATGTGTTGTTTTGTTTCAAACAAAAATTTTAAAGTTCAAACAAGCATATACTAACATAAAACAAACATCGTATATAAACAAGACTAATATTTCATGAGTAATATTGAAAAGAAACAGCATTAGTTAAGTGTGTTTGATACATCGTCCACAAAACATGCATCGTCCACAAAACAAACGTACATCGTCCACAAAATAAAATAACATTAAAACCCATATCAAACAAAACATGCATCGTCCACAAAATAAATTAACATAAAAAAAATGATAACACAACACAAAACATCATCATCCTAGATACGACTTGCTTATATAAATGCAGTAACTTAAAGCGTCACGATATTATTCACCCATTATATTGTGTGCATATTCATCATATGTATCGACAATTTTAGCATAACCTATAGTAATATTATCCTGGTCGGTTGAATGTTATGGTTCTTTCCATGTAGAAAACTTTTCGTCTTAAGTCACATTTGGTACAACGTACCAAAGATTACCATGAATTCATTCATCATAATACGGTACGGTCGTACTTATCCTGTTACCTTCTACGATAAGAGTTTTTTTACGATCCGACAGTAATATGTGTTGGTATTAATTTTCCCACATAACCTCATTAAAATAAATCATGGTATTTACCAAACGACCTCTCCTAGACGCACATTTTTTCCACATAAGAAATTAGTTTGGATGTATTTAAACAGACGCGGAAGTTTAAGGGGTTGGTACGACTCGGTTTTGTCCATGAATTTCAATCCACCCGTAAACCATGCTAGCTCTTCAACCGATTTAAACATTCATAAATTCTCTTAGGACTGAAATATTACCTGCAACAAAATATAATCGAAAACGATATATCAAAATATATTCCAAATGAGGTGGTTGAAATCAGAAGAACTAGTCGAAAATCCAGAACTCTATTAGTTCAACGAATCTGCTCGTTGTCTTGGTGTTATGCTTAGAAGGCACACGCAAACCGTTATAAAACTCATCCATAATATGCATCCCCCAAGCGTATTCTCCCAATGATTTAAGGTCATCAATCACGTGCAACCAATCTGTTACATATAGTAACCACTTTTTTCTACGAAGAGGCATGACTCAAAGAGATATAGTATATAGGCCTCCGCGCATCGTTGAACATCCATTGGCCTCAATCGGTCACTTATATCTTGAAAATGCTCGTCGGAGAAGCGGTTTCTTAGCCAAGTCAACCGTAAACTGATACATTTACACGTCTCAAGCTTCGCTAAGGATTCTGTATATGGCACTCGGATAACGTTACGTATCAACTTTGCAAGTTCATCATGATCATTTCTTTTAGGAACCTCTTACAATATTTCACATATCAGTAAGCTAGTAATGAATGATACATCATCAAATATGATTGTTATCTCACCAAACAAAAAGTGAAACAATGTAGTCTCATGATGTTATTGCTCTACAAAAGCAGCTACCCAAAGTACGTCAGTACTCCACTAATGGATGGTGTCCAATAATGGCTCGAAAGGTGTGGACCTGACAACCTGGCATATACTATTTTGGTTGGTCAGCTTCTAACGGTTGACCGCATTCCCAACATCGAAAAAATGCAATGGACGACCTTTCATTTCCTGATATAATTAAATGATACATTAGTATTGAGAAATAAAAATAAATACTAAATAAAGTAAAACAAACAAAAAATCTTACTGGGCCATGGTATACATGATAAGTGATATGGTTTTTAAAACCTTTGTAGCGAAGTATGTGGGGAAATATTTCAAGGAATACCTCTTTCTCGACTTCTAAAATAGATGGATCTTAATTTTCATCAATTTCCTCGTCATCAGAATTCGTTTTTCGGATCAAAACCAAAGATGTTTCACCCGTAGCTCCCCGTCGATTATATCTCACATTACGAGATGTAGGCTCATGAGCAGAAACTTCAAGTGGATGCGACTCATCGACAATATGGGGCTCATTTTCTGCATTTTCTTGAGAAGGAATAAGGACCTTCATAAAATACTCCTAAATATGTTTTTTGTCCGATTATAAAAAAAATTAATAAATGATGAGTCCAAATTCTGCATGCTCCCCGGACAGGGACAGATCAGTCCAAGGCCTCCGGACCGGATAGATCACTTCGAACACTCAGCCCATAGGACTGTTCGAACAATGACAAAAGTACTAAAAACCTAAACACTACTTGACTAAGCTACTTGCTCTCCTACTTAGAGCTCATGGGTCTTTGAACATGACTCGGGTCCATTAAACATGACCCGAAAGCCCATAAGGGCCCAAACATAAGGGTATAAATACCCAACCACCTGCATTAAGTGTGGGTAATGAGAATTAACTTCAACCAGCCAGCTTAATTATCTCTCTACTCTCTACTCTAAATTTTAAACACCACCATACCACTATAAAATACCAAACAAATTACAAGCCTACCCTCAGGCGATAATTATCCACACCAAATTGGCGACCACATTGGGAGAAGAGGGTGCCTGAATCAAGCATTCAAAACCAGCAAAGAAAGTCTGTCCGAATGAATCCGGACAATCCAGAAGTACCACCAGCTCTGCTCGAAGTGGTGGGAGAGAACGATGAGTACACTATCGAAGAGCGCAATAGGCTAAAGGGTGAAATAGAAGCTCTGAGGGCAGAACAGGCTAAGATGAGCATGAAAGAAAAGTCCAAAGCATCAGTTGCTCATCACACCGACAACCCCAGAGAGCATGAGTCTTCAAAGACTCATGTGAGCACCAAAAAGACTCATGCCAGCTCCAAAAATTCTCACCGGTCTAAGCCAGTGGAGAGTTCTGACTCAAGCTCAGAATCTTCTGATAGCTCTTCGGACAATGAAGGAGTTGAAAAATCTTTATCCTCTAGCAGCGATGAGGGTCGAACTAGAAAGAAGCAAAAGCAGATCAGAAAATATTCAAGAAAAAATGATAGACATGGAAAGATGAAGAAGAATATTGGTAAAGGGTCATCTCACAGCCGGAGGCATGTGGACCGGATGCTGATGGATCCTTTCACTTTTCACGATGAACCAGGTATCTTTGCAACTCCCAATGAGGATACTGTGTTCAGTCGTGGAAGAAATTGGAGGCAATCTCCATTATCTTCTAAAATTCTGTCCGGAAACCTCCCTAAGAGGTTTGACAGTACCAAAATAGAAAAGTACGATGGCAGTACTGATCCGGACAACCATTTGGAATAATTTAAAAACTTCATGATGAACTTTGACGACGATGATAAACTACTTTGTAGGGCATTCTCCCAGTCATTTACGGGGAGTGCTCTAAAATGGTACAACAGCCTGTCTCAGGGTTGTATTAAGGATTTCGATACTTTTTGGGTAGCCTTTCGAAGGCAGTTTTTAGGGAGTAAAGAGCTAAAGGGAAATGGAGACACAATAATCCATTGTGCCCAGGAACCAAATGAGTCCTTAAAAGAGTATATAAGTCGTTTTGTCAACACCAAGAATGGGTTGGCTGATTGCTTCGAACAGGTAGCAATAGCATCCCTAAGACAGGGCTTGAACCCTGGCAATTTGGCTGACTCAGTGACCAGAAAGAAGGCCATGACATGGGGAGGGTTGCTGAATCAGGTTGGAAAACAAATTAACGTCGATGAAACAAAGAAAACAAGGGTACACAAGCAGGTGAGGTCTACCCCGGTGGCACCAACTCCCAATCAGAATCAGTCCGGGAACAAAGCAAGAGAGACCGGACAGGGGCATGGTAGGGCAAAAGCTCAGTCTCAGCCAGCTGCTCCTGCCCAGAGTCAGCAATCCAGAAACAAGAGAGGGCCATGGGTCCAACCGGAGTGGTTCGCAGAATTAAAAGAAAGTGTGGCCACCATTTTTGATAAAACAAAGGAAGAGGTGCATTATCAGTGACCAGCCATATTGTAGTCTCCCATAGAGCATCGCAATAACTATTTTTGCCAATATTACAATGATATTGGTCATACCACTGATGACTGCATAGCATTGAAACAGGAAGTTTAGAACTTGATTGAGAGGGGAAAGCTGGGGGCTTACGTCAAAAGAAGATGAGGTAACAGGCCTGACAACACTCACCGGGTTGGTCCAAGTAATGCTACTCCGGAGGGAGCCATAGTTATAATTGAGAGGTTTGATGTGGAATCTGAGTACTTGGATCCTGATCCAACTCGAAACAGAGTGGGTACAATTAAGGAATGTTCTAGGTCGGTCTCCGGACTCATTAAGTTTTTTGAGTCACTTACAATTTTCGGAGGGGATACTATGACAGCTCCTACTGCTTCTTCGAGGAAGAGGCACGTTCATACTTTGGCCTCCCAACTAGAAGGAGGTATGACTTCCTATCAGTCACAAAATTCATTCCCCTTCATTGTTTTTGATGAAGATGATTTAAGAGATATTGCTGGCCCTCGTAAGGATGTTGTTGTCATATGAGCATCTATTGGGGGCAATGACATAAGACGAATTCTGGTGGATACTGGAAGCTCAACCAATATCCTTTTCTTAACCACATACAAAAGAATGAAAAATCCAGCTGTAATTCAGAGTTCGGACAGATCAATTGTGGGCTTTACTGGCAGCTCAGCAGATGTGATCGGAGAATTCGAAGAAGAAGTTCTATTGGGCAAGGGCCCTTTCAAGAAAATGGTCAGGATAGTTTTTATCGTTGTGGATTGTCCCACTTGCTATAATGCTATTCTAGGGAGGTCTTGGCTCTCTAGGATGCATGCAGTGGCTTCAACAGTCCATCAGTGTTTGAAATATGTTGTTCAGGGACAGGTTGGAGTCGTCCAGAGCAGTCAAAAGATTGCAAGAGAGTGTTATGCTACTTCTTTGGCTCCCCGGACACTGAGGGCAGTTCGCATCAACGAGCAATAGCAGTTTGAGGGGATTTCTAGGGGTGAGGGTGAAATTGATGACCCCAGAGAGACCCCTGGAGTGTTGATACCGGTCGAAGAGGTAGAGACACACTGTTTGGAAGAAGGGAAAAATATCAAGATAGGGTCTAAGATGCCACCCTTTTTGAAAAATAAAATGTTTAAGTTTTTGAAGAATCATCAGCACGTTTTTGCTTGGTGCAATGCTGATGTTACTGGGGTTCCAGCAGAAGTAATATCGCATCACTTATCTGTCCGGAGAGATGTAGCACCAGTGGTTCAAAAGAGAAGAGCTTTCTCCAAGGAGAAGGCTGATGTCATTGTGCAAGAGGTTGACAGGCTCACAAAGATGGGGCACATTAAGGAGTCTCAGTATCCTATGTGGACTGCCAATCCGGTTCTGGTAAAAAAGAAAAATGGCAAGTGGCGCATGTGCATTGACTTCACAGATCTCAATAGAGCTTGCCCAAAAGATTTGTATCCGGTCCCCCGGATTGATCAGTTAGTAGACTCCACCTCTGGGAACAAGTTGCTTTCCTTTATGGATGCCTTCTCCGGATACAATCAGATTCAAGTAGATCCAAAGGATCAAGAGCACACCACATTTGTCACTGACAGAGGTCTTCATTGCTATAAGGTAATGCCATTTGGGTTGAAAAATGTTGGGGCTACTTATCAGAGGTTAGTAAACAAAGATTTTGCTGATCAAATTGGAAGAAATATGGAAGTATACATTAACGACATGATGGTGAAGAGTGTGGATGAGCAATTGCACTTGTCTGATCTCCAAGAAACTTTTACCAACTTGGTAAAAGTCAATTTGAAATTAAACCCAGAAAAGTGTGTGTTCGGAGTGCAGTCCGAGAAGTTTCTGGGCTATATTATAAGTAAGCATGGAATACAACCCGATCCGGACCAGCTTAATGCTCTATTCCAGATGGAGCCACCTAGAAATATTAAAGAAGTATAGCATTTAACAGGGAGATTAGCTGCCTTAAACAGATTTATCTCAAGGTCTTCGGACAGGTGTGCCCCTTTCTTTCAAACCTTGAAGGGTGCAAAAGGATTCGATTGGACCCCATAGTGTGATGAGGCTTTCAATGAGATCAAAAAGCACATGTCCTCCCCCAAAACTTTGTTTAAACCAGTTGATGGGGAGACACTCTTCGTATATTTGGCAGTTTCAAGTTGTGTCATCAGTGCTGTATTGGTAAGGGAAGTCGATGGTCATCCCCATCCAGTGTATTACATCAGCAAAAGTTTGATAGATGCAGAAAGGCGTTACTTGAAACTTGAAAAATTAGCATTAGCCCTGGTGATAGCTGCCAGGAAGATGAGGCCTTATTTCCAGGCTCATCCCATCATCGTCCGGACTTCTTTCCCCCTGAAGAATGTCCTCCAAAAAGCAGACATTTCAAGCAGGATGACTAAGTGGTCAGTAGAATTGGGAGACTTTGACATAGACTTTGCTCCTCGAACAGCAGTCAAGGCCCAAGCTGTGGCCGACTTTTTGGTTGAATTCCACTCCGACAGGGATTCGGAGCATACTACTGACATGAAAGATAAGAAGGTATGGGTCGTCCGAACAGATGGTGGATCCAGCACTATGGGGTGTGGTGCAGGGGTGTGTTTCACTTCTCCATATGGAGACAAAATGTACCAGGCTATTTGTTTTGCTTTCAGGGCATCTAATAATGAGTCCGAATACGAAGCAGCTATAGCTGGTTTAAAGTTAGCCTACATTTGTGGGGCTAAGAGGGTCAAGCTACTGAGTGACTCCCAGCTTCTTATCCACCATGCCCAAGGCCAATCTGAGGCTAAAAAGGAGCATCTTGTGAAATATTTACTCCTCTTAAAAAATGAAGCACTCAAGTTTAAAGGTGTTGTTTATGAGCACATACCACGGGCAGAAAATGAGCTAGCAGACTCGTTAGCAACCATAGCATATACGGAGTCATATCCATGGATCCATGTGTTAGAAAGCCCCTCTATTCAACTTAGTATTGGTAAAGAAGAGGAAATTTTTGAAGTGCAAGTGAAGCGACCTCAGTACTGGAGGTTTCCTCTCCTGCAATACCTCTTCGATGGAATCGTGCCTCCGTATAAATCACTAGCCAGAACATTGAAACACAAGGCTCGTGGTTTCATCATATTGAGAGACGTGTTGTATAAAAAACCTTACAGTAAACCTCTCCTGCGCTGTTTGGGGGATGAAGAGTCTCAAGTAGTCCTCTCTGAATTGCATGATGGTGAGGGATCAGCCCATTGTGGATTCAGGGCTTTAACAAGAAGATTTTTAATGTCCGGTTACTATTGGTCATCTATCATAAAAGATGCTAAGGAATTGGTGAGAATGTGTGACCCATGCCAGAGGTACAACAATGAAATTCATGTCCCAGCCATTCCTGTAGAGTCAATTTTTGAGCCTATTCCTTTTGCTCGATGGGGTTTGGATTTAGTAGGGCCTCTTCCTATGGCCTCCGGAGGACGCAAAACTATAATTGTTTCCATAGACTACTTTTCGAAGTGGATTGAAGCAGCCCCTCTAGCATGAACAACATCAAAATCTGTTATAAAATTCATTCTATCCAACATCTGTTGCAGATTTGGTGTCCCACAAAAAATAACAACAGACAATGGGCCATAGTTCGACAATAAGGAAATGGAGAGCTTCTGTACCTCAAGGGGTATACAACATTGTTTCTCTTCACCTTTCCACCCACAAGCAAATGGGCAAGTTGAAGTGGCTAATAGAACTATACTGTCCGGTTTGAAGAAGAATTTGGAAGGGGCTGCTGGGAAGTGGCCTAGTTATTTACAAGAGGTCTTGTGGGCCTACCGGACAACACCTGGGGCTGCAACACAAGAGTCACCCTTTGCTTTGGTCTATGGGATGGATGCAGTAGCTCCCATAGAAGCAACTCTCCCATCATTTCGTGTTCACAACTTCTCCGAACACGCTAACGAGGTAGCAACCAGAAGTCAGCTCGATTTGATAGAAGAAAGACGAGTTAAATCTCACCTTAGAGTTGCACACTATCAGGGTTTGATGAGAAGCAGGTTTGCTTCCAAAGTTAAAATAAGAGACTTCCAACCAGGGGACAAGGTATTGAGGAAAGTCTTTTTACACACTAAAGAAAAGCTGTTCGGAAAGCTGGCCCCAACTTGGGAAGGTCCATATATGGTTGTTGAAAGAATTAAACCTGGAACATATTGGTTGGAAGACAAGGATGGAAGAGTTCTGACCCACCCTTGGAACATCGAGCATCTCCGGATGTACTTGGAGTAGCACTTGTGTAAATATTTACTTGTTTAAACATCCATGTAAATATTTGGGGGCATACTCTTTCCTCCCTGGTGGCACGGGGAGGTTTTAATGAGGTGTCCGGGTTTTTGAATAAAATTTGATGCCTTCTTAAAAAATTTCTAAGGTATTTTAAGTTTTGTCCTTTGTCACACTATCCGGACTGAAATAAAAGAATGATGACCACTTAAATATTTGTCATCGGAGAATTTAAACACTCTCACTATGAAATAACTAAGGGCTATTTAAACTCTAGCCAGAGGATTTAAATACTCTCACTATGAAATAATTAAAGGCTGTTTAAACTCTAAGCCATCAAAGTTGGAACAAACAATGAAAGAAGATGAGAATTGCACGAAACTAAGATATTCATTGAAAGAACTTAAACTGCCTTGGCCTTCCAAGGACTTTTGAATTGTCAAAATAAAATAAAAAGCCTATCCGGTCAGATGCCGGACACAATTACAAAAAAGAATACCTTGGCCTTCCAAGGACTTTAGTTTGGAAAAACAAGTAAAAAGTAAATCATAAGTTAAGGTTGAGCCTTTGAAGATGGCTCACCTTCATCTACCTTCTTTCCCTTAGGATCATCTTTCTCTTCGTCTGGGCTCTCCCCGGTGCGTTCTTCATCATCAGATGAGGAAGCACTAGAATAACCTTTCAAGTCTCCATCAGCCATTGTATGATACGAGAGGTCGCCAGGCACAACATGAAGCCATAAATCCCCTAGGTTCATCTTCGGAAACTTCTCGTGGAAGAGTAGAACCATGTCAGACCTCACCTTGGCATACATTTCCTCATGGCTGTCAATCATTTTGGTGGCATAAGCATCGATCTTGGCTTGAATCTTGGCCTCCTGCTCCTTTAGCAAAGTAGTTCTTTCCTCGGCAGCCTTGGACACTGTATTCTCAAGAGCAATTTTGTCATTGGTTAAGTTGGTGATGATTTAGTCATTGGCCTTGGATTCTCCCTTTGAGGTGGCCAGATCTTTCTCCAGACCGGACAACTTCTCCTGGAGCTCTCTGATGGTGTCCTCTAAAGTGGAGACTTTTGTGGTGCTTACCTTTTGGTTTCTCTTCAGCTTCTCAGTTTCTTCCTTTAACATGGCAACATTGGAAGTGGCAGTGCGAAGGTCATCGGACAGCCTCTCTTTGTCAAATTTAAGATCTTTGATAATGTCAGCCTGATTTCGGACTTGTTTCTCCAACACAAGGACAGGCTGAACGTTGCTTAACAAAGAGTGGGCAATGGTATCCCTTTCACTAGAAACAATAAAGGTCTTACCATTGAAAGTGATTGTATTTGAGGTGCTCGGAGGTAGGTAAGGCCCGGCAAAGTCGTCTCTGGGAAGATTCATGAAGTATTCACCAAGCCCACCCAGACCGGTGATGTCCACTCCGTCAATGATGATATCTCCCCCCTCGACATCATCAGTATGGAAGTCGCCCGGTATTTCCTCCGTTAAAGTTGGGTCAGTAAGATCAGCTTGAGAAGGAGGCTCTGGAGCCCGGAGGGAAAGCTTGTCACCCTTAGAAGTCTTCTTCTTCTTGGCCTCCCGGTCTGTGCCTTCGCTTCCCTGTTTACGATTTCTCTTGGAGGCCTTTGGAGATTTTGGTGGGTTCACTTCTTGCTTTTCAGTCTCTTGCTCCACCACTTCCAAGAGAGCAGCATCAATTTGGCTCTGGACTGGCCCCTCCGGGTCTATTGGAGCATCCTTCTCTGCATCAGCAGGGTTAGCACCACCCACCACCTTCTTTCCCTTCTTCTTCTTGCCTTTCATCTTGCTCGGGGCTTTGGCCCGGCCTGGCAGGAAGAGTGTCCCATCTAGTTCATGGGTCCTCTTAAGCACAACATCCAGAGGAGGCTGAGTGGTGAGCTCTTCCCAAGTCAAGTCTCTCCGACCTGTGGTGTTCCACAAGTGAGATCTTGCCAAGTTGCCACTGGTAAAAGCAGCATGAAATCGGTCCCCCCACTTCTCAACAGCCCAAGCATTAATCTTGCCACAAGTAACCTGCCCGGCTTTTAGGTAGTCACTGAATTCCTTGGGCAGCTCTTCTAAGGCAAAAGTAAGACCAATTAGTATAAATTAACTCTAAAAAAAAGAAAGAGACAAAAATATAAGGCAGGAGACTTACGGTCACTCCTCCACCTACTTCTGAGGAGGCTTGGGTTCTCTCCGGATTTGATCTTCTTTCCGTTCTCCCAAGCACCACTAACAAATAGGAACTGGGTCCTCCAATTCCTCTCCGCCTCCAACAGGTCATCCACAGCTTTGAGATCATCCCCCATGTTGAAGTGGTAAAAAGGGATGTTGGGGTTTCTACAATGTCCGGCCACAGCGGCAAACTCTTCCATAGGCAGAGGGATCCCAGAGAGCCTCGAAGCCATGATGCATGACATGAGGGTGTACCAGGCGTTGGGGCTCAGCTGGCTCAGACAGAGTTTTATCAGATGGAAGTATCTGACAATCTCTGGGTCTAATGGGAATCTGAGCCCCCAGTTGAATAGCTCCGTGAACATGACCACTTCGCTTAACTTGCAGTCCATGGGAGTCTCTGAGTGAATGGGGATCCTAATCTTCACATTCTCTGGTATTCCCCATTTTGTACGCATCCGGCCCAACTCGGCTGTGTGGATGAATGCGTAGTTTATTTTCTGTAGGGCAAGGAGATATTTGACGCTGACCTTGTGAAAACAAGGCCCCACTTTTCCTTCAAGGCTCTGCGGCAGCTCCGGATGCCTCAAACACATTTTCTCTTTGCTTTTGTCCTTCTTGGCAACTATAGCACTACTGGTCTGACCGGAGGGCTCAGACTCAAATGGAGCCTCTTCAGCAGAGTCATCCATAACTTCCTCCATAATTGTTGAAGGGTTTTCAGCAGCAGTAGTGGGGGGAGGGTTCAAATTTGACTCAGCCTTGTCTCCGGACTGCTGGGCCTCAGTGTCCTTTTGGTTTCTGCTCTCCGGTAGAGTTTTTGGAATAGAATTTTCTCGTTGAAGACTTGGACTGGTGCCCTCCGGACCGGACAGTCTGTCCTTGGGGGCTCTAATAGGCACCTCTGACCCGGTGCTGCTGTCTTTTGCCCCCGACTTTGAGGGAGTATTTTTAGACCCTTGACCTTTAACTAACCGACCTTTCCTCCTATCGATTAGCTTCTGAGGGGAGTGCTTCGTATCTGACCCCATTGCTAAAAAGGGTGAGGGTTTTTTTAGGCTAGTAACTATTACTCCTTGCTCGACAGCAGGTTCCGATTCCTGAACTGAGGAACCAGAGATAATGGGGGAGAGGTTAGTTTGGAATAGCTTTCTCGGCTTGATGCCTTTAGAAGAATAAGAGCCTTGATCTGACTATGTGGCGGAGATGATTGGTCTATCAACAGGCGAAGTGGGTAACCCTGCCGCAATTCGTCTTTCCCTCTCGACTTTTTGAGCCTTCTCTAACTCAGAAGGTTGAGCCACCCGCCTTTGATCAGAGCGTTCCTCGCTGTAAACATAAACTATTGAGAAAAGTTTTTGCTTGAGAGAGAGAGAGAGAGAGAGTTTTGAGAAATTTTGCAGAGTAAATATGAAAGAGATAGTAAAACAGTAGAAAGTGAGTCGGAATTTATAGTAAATCTGAAGAAAAAAAAGTTGATTCCTAGGAGAATTCAAAAAAATTGGTAATGATTAAAGACGACGCTGATGTCACCACCTTTAATTAAGAGGTTGCTTTTCGAAGAAGGTGGGTTCGAAATTCAAGGTGAAAAAACGGCTGAAGCAACCAATCAGAGAGTGACACGTGTCCCACAAACTCTGGCAAAAACCATTTTGAATTCGTGAAGCTTTATCTGTCCGGATAAACCCATAGCTCGAATTGACAGACCTGTCCGGATCAAAACTACCCCTGATGTCGGACTGTTTTTCAGGTTTTTGACAAGAGTATTTGTACAAACACCTAAAAAATGGGCTCCTGATGAGTCCGAATTCTGCATGCTCCCCGGACAGGGACAGATCAGTCCAAGGCCTCCGGACCGGACAGATCACTTCGAACACTTAGCCCATAGGACTGTTCGAACAATGACAAAAGTACTAAAAAACCTAAACACTACTTGACTAAGCTATTTTCTCTCCTACTTAGAGCTCATGGGTCTTTGAACATGACCCGAGTCCATTAAACATGACCCGAAATCCCATAAGGGACCAAACATAAGGGTATAAGCCCCCAAGGGGTAGCCGAGTTGGTTGAGTATGGCATTCTTATGACCAAAAGGTCATGAGTTCGAGTCCCTCTACACACATTTTCTCGGCTGAGCCTGTCACTTTATGTGGTTTACCTTCTGACGTTGGTTTGCAGGCTATCGCGTTAGACTGAGGGTTTACCCTGTGCGCACTCATTGCACTTTGAGTAGCGGCTGCGGGTTCCCTTCGAAAAAAAAAAATAAAAAAAATAAGGGTATAAATACCCAACCACCTGCATTAAGTGTGGGTAATGAGAATTAACTGCAACCAGCCAGCTTAATTATCTCTCTACTCTCTACTCTAAATATTAAACACCACCATACCACTATAAAATACCAAACAAATTACAAGCCTACCCTCGGGTAATAATTATCCACACCAATAAATAAAATATAAGTTGATGATTTAAGAATCTATGGAGGAGTAATTCCTATCGAACAATACTATGAAGGATTATATCATGATAACAGATTTTTAATGACTATTCTTTTAGAGAGAGAAACTTGACAAATGTAGAGAGAGAAAGTATATTATACAAATGATCACCCTTTCCTATATCTGGGGAGGTCCTTTTATAGTACAAATAATGGGTCTCACATGCCCAACTACCTAACAATTGCAAACTTAGCCCCTAGTTTCATTGTTTATTCATAATCAGTCCTTTCTTTAATACATATTTTACAATCTTTCCCTAATTAAAGTATTTCTTTGCAATTATCTCCCTCATCTTTTATTCTTGTTTATCATAAGTAACTTTAAACAACAATATCAAACCCATTATAAGAGTAATCATGGTTTTTTTTAAACAAACATGTAATTTCGAATGGTTGTCTTGAAATTACATGTTTTTTTTAAAAAAATCATATGATTCTGAGATGTTTGCTCGAAATCATGTGTTATTTTTTGAAGAAAAAAAAACATGTAATTCCAAGTGGATGTCTCATGATCATTTTTTTAAATAACACATGATACCTTATAGTTCCAGAAATATTTGGACATTGATCTCGCTACCAGATTAAGTCGAAACTATGCGTTAGAGAGAAAAATACGAGATTGTAGAGAGAGAAAGTGGTAAAAACTAGATTATAATAATAAATGTTTACCCACCCTCATAAATGGAATCTTTCCTTGTATAATGGTGGTAGTGGGCCTTATCCCACACGGTTGCCCCACTTTACACTATCCATACCCTTCATTATTCTTACTTTACCATTCATTTATTATTTATAACGTAAGTCCTCATTTTTTCTCAATCTATCACTATTATTACAAACTATTATTACAACATTGTATTATGTCGACCCGACATGGCTCGGACAATTTACTCCCTATACTGAGATGTTTGTTCAGAATCATGTGTTATTTTGTTTTAAAAAACATGTAATTATGAGTTCCTAACTCGATATCAAATGCAATACTTAAAAATAAATAACCTAACATACACTATAACAACCATCATTTATCACCAAAAGCAAGTCAGCCACATTTGTGTGGTAACAAAGCATAACAAACTAAACCAGAAATTTAACAAACTAACACAACTTATATACCAAAAATCAACCTGTAAAAAACTTACCATAATTTAGCAAACCAGCCACGGCTACATCAACGCCACAATTTAGCAAACCAGCCACGGCTACATCAACATAATAATTTAGTAACATATCAATTTGTACATTAACACTAGGGCTGTCAATTTCGGGTTTCGGGTCGTGTTCGTGTCAGGTTTGACCAACCCGAAATTTTAGAACCTGTGACACGAACCCGGCATGTTAAAAACCTGTTAGACCCGAACCCGACCTGTTTGACACGAAATTGTATCCAACACGAAAAACCTGTTGGACCCGAACCCGACCTGTTTGACACGAAAAACCTGTTGGACCCGAACCCGACTTGTTAGACACGAAAAACTTGTTGGACCCGAACCCGACCTGATTGACACAAAAATGTATCCAACACAAAACACCTGTTTGACACGAACCCGACCTGTTTGACACGAATTTTGGTTCAAACCCGAAACACGAACACGACCTGTTAGACACGAAAATATGAAAACTGAAAACGAACATAAATACATAATTTGTAACATGAAATCTAGAGAGTATTAACTTCACATCTTACAAAATATTAAAAATATTACATTACACAAATTTTGTCTTGAACAACAAATGTTTAAATAAAAAAACACTAACTTTCTTGATTTCACCAATTTGAAGATCCTGCAAAAATAAAGTAAAATAAAAGTTAGATCTCAAATATATATTATAATCGATAACATATTTATACAATTATATCATTAATTACCTTAAATGAAATCAACTAATTGAACCATCCTCCATGTTAAGATCCAAATCCAAACTCAAACAATCCTTCGTGAGTTTTTTCATCTTCTCTTCTTGAAAAGCTAGAAGATATGATCAAACAATAGATATTGGAATCATATAAAATAGATATAAACTATTAAATATTTAAATTTTAGAATTTAGAAAACTTACATTTTTCTCCAAATAATCAATCCCTCATACAAATTAATGCCTCAGCCGTATCCGGTTTAAGCGAACTACGAAATTGGTCAATAACTCGACCCCCAACACTGAATGTCGACTCTGATGCAACTGTAGATATAGGAATGGACAACACATCACGAGCCATGGTAGCGACTTCCGGATATTTATATTGGTTTATTTTCCAATATGCTAAGATATCAAAATTTTTATCTCCCTTCACCTTTGCTGCATTTAAATATAGTTCGAGTTGTGTAGTTTTTGATAAACTACTACATGCATCACTTTTGAAATCATCAAACTCCTGCACAAACAAAATCATATATAGGTTTAAACAAATGAAATTAATATTATATAATAGATTATTGTTCTTCAAATATAGTTGTTATTATATAAACATTTTAATTACAATAACAATAACATATTACGTTTAAAAATATACCTTCATGAAGTCATCTGCTAGTCCACCCATCGATGGTAATCGGGTACTTCCCATATTATCTGAAGAGGAAGCCTCTTCAATTGAAGTCTTGCTAGCGTACTCATCAAAAAGAGAATATAACTTGTTTTTAACCTTGTTAAACTTATGTTCATAACCATCATCACCATATATTTTACGGTAAGAAAACTCCACAAACTGAAGTTTGTAACAAGGATCTAATATGATGGCAATAGCCATAATTAGACTAAAATCAAACCAATATTTCCTAACTTTTTCCCACATTTGATGAGCCATCTTTCTTATGTACTCGTCTTCACTTCTTAACTCTTCTTTCAAAGTCAAATGTGCCATGGCAACCAAAGGAAAATACAAATTCGATGTAGGATACTTGCTTCCGGAAAAAGCACAAGTAATATTATAGAACACCTTCAAAAATTTGCCAATCTTCTCTATCCTATCCCACTCCTCACGGGTTGGACAAGAAGTAAAATTTGAATCACTCAACTCTAGGTGAGAAAATGCACGACGATAAAACATAGCACTCTCAAGCATAAGAAAAGTTGAGTTCCATCTTGTAGGTACATCATGCCTTAAACCCTTTGTAGAATCTAAAGACATATGTTTAACACATTCCAAAAACTTATGCTTCCTTGCTTGTGATCCCCTAACATACTTCACACATTCACGAACTTTATCAACGGCTATATCGATTTGTTTCAATCAATCTTGAACTACTAAATTCTATACATGTGCACAACAACGAACATGAAAGAATTCTCAAGAACAAACAAGTGCATCTTTCAAATTCAGTTGAGTTATCAACTTATCAACTGAAACGGTGTTAGAACTTGCATTATCTAACGTAAGAGCAAACAACTTATCTTCAATGTTCCAATCATCAAGCATAGTATGCAGTTTCTCATATAAACACACACCATTGTGAGGAGGTGGCATATAACTAAAATTTAGAACACGTTTTTGTAAAACCCATTCTTTATCAATAAAATGTGCGGTGAGACAAATATAACCACCAGTAGTGATAAAGGTCCATAGGTCAGATATCAAACTAATTCGTCCCAGAGTTAACTCTAACATTTTTTTAATTTTAGTTTTTTCTCTATCATAAATCTTCATCACATCACTCTTGCAAGTATTTCTACCAAATAATTAAACATCATTTCGAAATACTTGTCGAAACCCTTCATACTCAACAAATTGAAAAGGCATCTCATGAAGAATAATTGTTGCGGCAAGTAACTCTCTAAACTTTTCCGGATCATAAGAACGACTAGCAAGAGACATGCAATCACTTGATTGTGAAATAAGCATCTGTCCTACATCACGACTACTAACCTTTTCACATTTTTGTATATGACGATGTAAATTACCCGTACCATAAGTACTCTTACACAATAAAATAACACCACATTTTTTGTAAACACATATTTCTTGCATATCTTCGGAAAGGGGAAGCATATTAAAATATAACCAAACATCGGATTTTAATTTTCTAACCTTTTGGTTTTCGTTTTTCTCCATACTCGTACAAGATTTTCTCACTTTTTTGTTGCCGACATGATTCGTTCCCAAATCCTCGACCTCAATTATGTCATCTATGTGGTCTGTACTTATATTTTCATTCGTAGATAAATCCATCTCACTTAAACATGAAAATAAAAAATACATGAGATAAATTAAATAAATCTTAAAAAAAATATCAAGTCTGTATTTAAGTTTTCGTAAGAAAA